>JAGTJP010000273.1:0-24117 GCA_020744175.1 Auriculariales sp. MPI-PUGE-AT-0066 | reverse complement strand
TCATGAGGCTCGGGTGTTGACGTCCTCGATTAACGCACCACCCGTCGCGTTCGCCCGTGCGCCTCGGTTGGATCGGAAGACACGACTTGCCCCGAGCTTCTGTCGCTTTGTCTCTTGCACTCTGATGAGAAAGTTCGCAAATTTAATTTCGGGCATCAATCCGAACATGTGCATTGTCAAAAAGGCATGCTGACGTTCGTCACCTTCGCTGTCGCTTTGCTTTGGGCCCAACCCGCTCACGACCCTTTCACAAGGACGTCCAAGTTTCACATTTTGCCGCCCGCCCGCCCGCCCTGAGCGTAACCGCTCGATTCTGAAACGGCTGCGGTCTCCTCGTCGCTGCGCGCGCCGGAACCCGCAGCGCAGCGCATGCACCTACAGCCTGACTGCACTCGCCGCAAATGGCATGTGCCTGGGCCAGGCACGCCACCGCGCCGTGCCGCGGAGGAAGCCGGTCCGTCACTCTCGCGGCTCTGTTTGCAGATTCACACGGCAGATTCACCTTCTTCCTTATATGGTAACTGAGGCGGTGCGCGGACAGCGAAGGGCCATCCCAATGGATTTTTTTTTGCGAGGCTGTCGGTCTAGCCGGGAATTGCGCGCTCACCGTTGCGCGCGGCTCGGTGGATTCGGCCTGATAGGAGTGGGCTTGCTGGGACTCAGGTTCGTTTACGCACATGCTACATCCTTCCGTCGTCGGAGCTACGCCTGATATTGAAGTCATGAAGCACGGAGCTGCGCCAGAGACTTCCAGTCTGATACGTAATTATGGCCGTGCCTCTTCTTATCAGAGGACAGAGGCTGCAATTCGAGACGGAACTGTGGCGTGAGAACATCGTGTTCAAGCACGATGCTACTAAGCCATTTGAAGTACTCCCTGTGCTGTAGCGCTTCTTAGATCGAGAATTTGATGCAGCAAGTCTCCCAGTGCTTGAGCGTTACGAATGCCGTAGACAATCTGGTGTAACAGTGTTTCTTCAATACACCCCACCGTCTGAGCAAGGATTTAAAAATGCCATCCTCCGAGTCATCGCGGAATGCCTGGATCGCCCTAACAGGTTTGATTAGGTTGTGCAGGTCCATTCACAATATCCTAGAAGCAGACTGAGAGTGATCACATTAAAGTACTACAGTCGGAGCACACACGAGCCCCTGTGCCTTTCATCTCGCAGCTCAGTGCTATCAAACCCGGTACCTTGGCTAATCTGAATTGCCTCGCTATTTCATTGGAGGCAAGTCACTGAAGCCTCCGCCGAGACCGGCGGAGCATAAACTTCCGCACAAGCTGACTACCAGAGCAAAGATTTCACATCGGGGATTCGCAGATTTCCAGTTGAAGCCGAGGACAACTGACTCAGCTGAGTACAGTCGCAGGTAGTCGTACCACGTACCCTGCATCACCCAGGCCTGAGCATGTATAAAGAGGGTTTACAGGCCGTTAGAAGCAGAGCTAGCCGTTAGTCTAAAGAATAATTTCTTACGATTGGGCAGAATCCACTGACAAGTACGGCCATAACACCTGCAAGGTGCCTTAATTAGGAAGCTTTAAGCTCAAGCTGAGCACGGATTACTAGGACATGAGTGTTCCGGATCAACCACAAAGGCTTCACATGGAAGCTTCATGGAGCCCGCCACATGGGGCAGTTTGCTTCAGGTCACTTCTCGACTGGGTAATAAGCGCAGCTAAGATAAGGCGGCAAGCCGAAGCATGTACAGATCTTCTTCTTTTCTGCCTGATTTAAAACATCGTTTCGACTTGCTTCGCTGGTAGGTGTTGAATATACAACGCTCAGCGGACATCAAATGGCGCTTGCAACGATTGTTCGGCCAAGGTGAGATATGATTTACAGCTTCTAAATGTGTCCAAAGTGCACTGAAGACTGAGTGCAGATCTTAATATTGAGCAGTCTACTGTAACTCTGCATAGCCGAGGTCCATCACAGCAACATGTCCCTGCACGCCGCGATCTGAAAATCAGGATGGGAAATTCCGCAAAATTGGTTCGGTTATGCGGTCTAGTAGCGTCGCAATAGTATCAGTGATATATTGGCAGTCTGAGGCCTAGCATAGATTTCTCCAAACACGTATTCCGGAGACAACAATGGTGCAACAGCAATCGCGCCACACTGGGCCATCCGCCAACTCGTTTTCGTTCCGAACTATACAGATGGCCCACCCAGGTGCAATCAGGTAATATGAGGATCGTTGGCATCATACTGCATACCAATTTGATAGCATCTTGTCATGCCTGTCCCGCGTGCAGCTTGATGTGATGTCGTTCGATGTGTGGAACGCGAATCCCGAGAACGAGAGTTGAAAAAACTACTTCAACGGGTTTATAGGAGATCAGGGCTCGTAGCAGATGCGATTGCCATCGAGTCTTCTATTCGTAGTGGAGAGGGTAGCTAAGCAAAGTGCAAGTCGGGATAATGACATACATGAGGGAATGATGAGATTTTGTACAGAAGCCAAAGTGGCCGTTAATAGTACAACTTTGCGATGTGCGCCAGCTGTTACGAACCAAAGGTTGTGTTGCATGGTTCATTGATTAAACGCGTTCATTCAACCAAGTCCGAAACGTAATATGGTGCATCCTCTGTAAAATCTCGCTTGGGGCATGAATCCCTTCCGAAGCTCGACAACATGGTTGGTGCAATCATGCACGTTGACGTCATCGGTGTAATTAAAGGTCAATGACTTTGTGTGCTCGCGGATGTGGAGCGGAGTAGCACGTCGGTCACGGCGTCGACGAGCCGTGGGTTCGCTGTTGCGACCTCGCGTCCAACGACCTACAGTAATTGTGTCGGCAGACCGTCGCCATCTTCGATTATGCTGTCACTAGGAGCATTGTGCATGATCAGATAAGTCGCGATGCCTTGTACGCGTGTCTGATGAAGTGCATCCTCGTGTGCTGTAGTTGACAGTGGTTGGTCTGATCGAGTTCTTACAGACAAACTGGCCACACGGAAGAGCAAAGATGAGCGAGTTGGCAGCGAAGAATGAACGGCGCACAAGCTAGAGCATTGTGTGAGATATTGTGCAAACGCGAGCAATGGCACAGACGCGGCGCCATGGACGATGTGTGGAAAATCCGCAAATGCGAATACAGGGTATAATCATCAGAGGGAGTCCACGCGAATAATGTCACTCCAGCACAGTGACGTGGTTACCAGGGCGGTTGTCACGCACTGACAGACAGCGTGAGAAGACGAGGGAGCACAATGCCAGCTGGGTCCTGCTGGTGGTGACAGACGGGCTTGGACGCAATTCTCTGAAGAAAGGACGAGTGAGGCGCTGGGGCAAAGTGCGAGCAGGAGTGATGCGGATCCAGGAGATAGAAGAAAGCACGCGTCTCCGGCTACAACCGAACACATCTTGCGATCTGTCGCACATGTTGGTGACGTATGCCGCACACGGCGAGCGGAGATATCTTCCAACTCTGCCACTGGTCAGCATCAAGAGGAACTGCAGGCGGCGCGCTTCCGGCCGCCGACCTTACACGTATAACTGGGCTCATCAGCTTGTTGGCAAGGACAGGTCATGGCGACTCTTTACGAATGACATCGGTGCTCTAGCCGACGGGAAACGGGTAATGGAGACGTTGATGTGCGGCGTTGTACGCGGCGGCGCGGGACCACAGTGCATCATTCATCCCTGCGCAGTCAGCCACCGCCAGTCAGTTTCGTATCGCCTCCCCTAAAGCTGCGGACTTTTATAGACTCGTATGATAGCGGTTTGAATTTGTGCACAGATCCTCGAGTAGCTGGTGCATTGCGACATGGTACGACATCATTTTCCATCGTACCACCGATGATCGACATCGGGCATGGCGCACGCGGCCCCGACGACGCCAATGTTCCACGTCAAAGGCCAGTTAACATCGATATACCCGTCACGCCGACCTGCGTGATGGCGATTCTTAGGGGCTTCAACTCGCATATAAAAAAACAGCCGATTCGCCGATGCGACGGACGCGTGGACCATCCCCACTCTCCTCAGTCCTTCCTCTCATGTCCACCATTTCTTCTCTCCGCATTATTTGCTCGGTTGCACTCGCACTTTCAGCAAGTGCTCATCCTACAGTCGAGGTTTTGCGCCGGGCTAGTGCGCAGTACACGCCGGTATGCGACCAAATCGCAACCAGGCTGTTTAACACCAGCTCTGTATTTTATCCAGGTACGTAGTTCTTCATCATTTGGGATGCGGGCTGATTATTTTGTCCAGGTCAACCCGAATATGAGATAGGCGTCAAGCACTACTCCTTGTCGTCGTCCCAGGTCTCTGCGTGTGTCGTTGAACCCGCAACTCCTGCCGAAGTTGGCGAGATTGTGAGTTCCGCTCTCGCGCAGTCGAAGATTAGGTGCTCATTCGTTTTTAATCGTACAGCTCAATGTTGTTGCATCGACTCGCACACCGTTTGCGGTACGCAGCGTTTATCTGCTAATTGCTTTCAAACTCACCTCTCGTGCAGATCAAAGGCGGAGGACACACCTTCAATCAAGGCTTCAGTTCAACTGAGGGTGTTCATATCTCCTTAGCGAAGTTCAAAGAGGTTTCATATATACCGGCAACGCACGGTTCGTCGCACGTCTCGAGCACTTCGCTACTGCTCACTTTGTATTATCTCGCAGGTGGGTTCCCGAATGCCCCGAATGGCGTCGTTACTTTCGGCGCAGGCGTGATCTGGGACGAGGTGTACGCGGCCTTGGACCCGCTTAACGTAACTGTCGCTGGCGGACGAGCGAGTGGCGTCGGCGCTGCTGGCTTCACTCTTGGTGGCGGTCCGTCACTTTCCACCTGTTTGAGCTTTCATTTTTGAACTCAAACCTTGTGTCCCCAGGATACTCCTTCTTCACTAGCGAATACGGCATGTTGGTTGACATGGTCCTCGCGTACGAGCTTGTCACACCGAATGGTATAGTTCGGACAGTTACTGCGGCAGACAAGGACCTCTTCTGGGCCTTGAAGGTATCTACTACCTTCATGTACTGGTCTTCTCAACTAACCATCCCTGCTCTGCATAGGGAGGAGGCAACAACTTTGGTGTTGTCACCAAGTTCACCGTCAAGGCCATCCCTTACACTCAAATCTGGGTACGCCGCTGTTGCGCCCTACATTGCATTTCTTGACGCGTGTCGTTGCTTAGGGAGGGTTGCTCGTCCACGCGATGATGCACCGCGAGGTCGCAGATGCGCTGCTCGCGTTCCAGGAGCAGGTCCACGATCCCAAGGCTGTCGTGTTGCCGACATTCATGGACCTCGGTGGCACTGTACGTGTAATCTTCATGTTGCTGAAAGCGCTCACACTGCTTGGGCATTTAGCTTCTGACCTCGACACTCCTCTTCTACCACGGCGAGAATCCACCGGCAGGATACTTTGATATGTTCCTTAACCTTCCAGGCGCGGTCACATCTGATGTCAAGACACGCAAGATGGCCGATCTCATTGCGTTGACAGCGCTGACTCCGCTTCCTCCTCTCCGGTGCGCAGGTTTAGTTCTCGCACGGGAGGGTTCGCCTGCTGACTAGACACTGGATGTTTTCAGTGGCTGTTTCCACACGCTTACCGTTCCGGAGAACACACCAGAGCTCGTCAATGCAACCCTAGACGAAATCGTCGTACGTTCCTTTCCCGAACTCATCGTACAGCCGCAGCTCAATTATACTTCAAAGACCAACTACGCCGCAGGCGCCCCGGCGGGCATAGTCTATATCTCATATACGTTCGAGCCCATGGCCAAGACCTACCTTACAAAGCCGAAACGGACATCTGACTCGGCATTCCCACCACCGTCCGTTCGTGCCGTCGGTGGCATCCCACTGCAATTAGACTACGGCTGGTCGCCGCTTGCTGAGGCGGTCGATGACGTGAACCGCGCCGCGATCAAGGCGAGCGCTGAAAAGCTACAGGCGCTCGTACCGGGCCCCGTACTGGAGCGGTACCCGAACTACGTCGCGGGCGATGCAACGCTCGAGCAGCTCTATGGGAAGGATGGGGCGAAGAAATTGACCAAGGTCGCGAACACGGTTGATCCTGCAAAGGTTATGGATCTCGCAGGTGGATTCCGTGCGCAATAATTGTAGACGACCTTCAGGGCAAGTTGTCATGTCAACTAACCTTGCTGATTCCTATCTCAACTTTGAATTGGCGAGTGAAAATATCTCTGTTTTTTTTTTAATGCTTAATGCGAGTGCATATTCTAAGCTCCCTGCTACAGCAGTACATTTGAGCATATCACCGATACCGTACGTCTGGTACACATCCTGGAAAACCATGAGGACGCAATTGAGCCTTTGATATGGATGATCCATCCCCTATTGGCGAGGTGCATCTTTAATTCCCGTCCTCCGTTGCCGAACCAATTGGTGCCGGCAGCGGCATTTGTCAGGCGATTGATAACTCAATCTTCGGCAGCTCGAGCGCCAGGTGCAAATCGGCGTCATTACACTGTTTCGCAAGCAACTCCTGAGCGACCCTGTTGCCGCCCGTTGGAAATCATACGCGCTCGTGCAAAACGTCGTTACCGCTGAACCGCCTCGGCGGTCAATTTTCGTTCCTTTCTCACACGCCACATCCTTTTTCTCGCTTCTCCAGAAACGTCTCTCAGTTTTCCGTCTCGTAGCATGGCAGCCCGATATGAGTATCACGATGAGGAGGCACAACCATTGATATTGCAGACGGGCGGTCCAGACTCAGACTCGGGTTCAGCAAGCGGGAAACAGGAGCGGCGAAAAACTGGACAACGGGCTCTCATTGCCGTTGCCTTCGCCGCTGGCCTCGGTCTCGTATGGCTTACTGTATCACATACGCTGTCCTCATCAATCAGCACGTCGAAAGACATGGCGCCAAGTACATCAAACGACTCGTCTCTCGGCGCACCACACGTCTCGGCGCCCAGCCTGCCAACCGTTTCGGAATGCCCGCGAGTTGTCATTCACCAATTTGACAGCTCGTCAGGGTTTGGAAGCGAGTTCAATATTCTCGTATGTAGCGTTGTGTGAACTACATCATTCATCGACTCATGCTCATTTGCTCTACCTTTCCAGCTCAGGATATCATCACTTGCATCTAGATTCGGTGCACCAGTAATTGCCAACAGCACAGGCTGGATATACGGCGACCTTTCCCACTATTTTCTTCCCCCTATTCTTCCCTCCTCTTACCCATACAACTGCGACCTTCCAATAGACGTCGCGCATCTTGCGGCATATAGCACCCCACATAAAAACGCGACATCTCCACGGCATACAAAGTTCAGCGAGTTGCACTGGGAAAACGCAACAAGGCTTGACGTTACGCGGTCACCTTGGCGTCAATTCCCGCTGCAAGACCAGCTCGTTCGCGAGGCACACTTCAACATGGACGAACTCGCGGCACTGAAACTCAAAGAACACTGGTGCGCTGAGCCTAGTCATAGGCCCGTCATTCGTCGCCTAACACCGCACAGGTACTCGATAAACTATTCCCGGCGTACACTTCCATACGGAGAAAGCATCCCAGCTGAGCTATATAAAGTGTTCATGGCGCAGGTACGACGCCTCCCGCACCAATGCATGTCTAATGCACCTGCGCTGACTCCCGCGTGCTTCAGGTCGCCGTCATAAACCAATACTGGAGACCCACACCGGCCATGCAGGCTCAAATTCAGCGTTTGGCCCGTCGCGTGGACCTTGATCCTGAGACGTTTCGGTCGACTGCGGGCAGGAGGCCGGTTGTTGTGTGAGTTCCACTTTGCACTTGGTCCCGTTATTTCCACTGCTAATTAGCTTATTATACATAACTTTACCTGTGCAGAGTGCAGATCCGGCTAGGTGACAAGCGCCTCGAGCAGACTGACATTGTCAAGGCAGGCTCGCATATGAAATAGTTCGTCGAGTGTAATCGTTCCTGCTACAAGCATCTTACTCTGGCTGCTCCACAGTGACGATCTGGACGCGTACTACGAGGCATGCCGGCTGGCGCTCATAAGACTGTACGACGCCAAGGCCACTCCAGCACCTCACACCTTCCGCCTTCCTGCACCCATTTCCCAGCGCTCCAGCAACACAACGCTCGAGGAGAAGGACGACTCGAGTGCGACGCCACACTATCCACCTATAATTCCACCCAACGTATCATCCACTCGTGTGGAAGCACCGGCGACTCGTCGCCAACGTCCACTTCTAGTCGTGATGTCTGCAGAGGCGGAGGTCCTGGACAGGATCCGCGCTCTCGATGCAGCGGCGACTGGCATGTTCACTGGCGAGACGGGTGGCGTGTTTGATGTTGTGCAGAGTCCGAGCTTTGAGCTGTCGCCTGAACACGAGCGGGAGTACGTCAAGATGTTTGGCGCGATCAACGGCAAGGTCTACCGTCCATCCGACCCCGAGCCTTCTGAGCTCGTTCCTACAGCTGAGGCAACTATCTCGCATGGCATGCGACATACTCTCGAGTCTCGATGGTCGCAGAACCAACTCAAAAAAGTTTCACTGGGACTACGCCTGGCGCTGTCTAGGCAGCTCATCGCAGAACTGACCGTTTACTCGCGCATGGCGGGCGCGTTCGTCGTGTCAGGCAACTCAAATCTCGGGCGTCTTGCACTTCTTCTTGGTGGCGTCGAAGGCTCTCTGGGGTATGGTGTAAGCGAGGACTTGTTTGGGAGCCAGACTCCCATACAGCTGGCACGACGCACCATCGGTGGGAGGATACGTAGCGTTGACGTTCCGTGGTTTCCTACCGCGTATAGAAAGGGCATTTTTGGCGGTTATTCAAAAGGGGGGTAGCTTAGCTCGGCCTAACCTAGCTCAGCCACATTCCATCTCGCTCACTAATCATAGACCATTTCCCGTATAACTAAAATAGAGCAGCCACCCAAAAGTTTGGCAAATGATAATTTGATAGTCAAAATTGACGAGAAATGAGCTTATACAGTAGAGCAACGCCCAGTTGAATGCTCTTGACGGTGGTGAGGTGCAGCGATCTACGCTACCAGGAACTTCAAAGAGGGTTGATATGCGTGACAAGTACCTGGGTTCCTCGTAAGAGAACTGAATTAGAGCAGCATAGCGGCATATTCACTCATTAGCTTAGAGTAGCTCTTTAATAAGGCCAGGATCAAGATAAAAATCACTGCTATACATTCGACCAAAGCATCAAGAGATTACATCCGAGCCCAGACTACGGAACCCAGTCTCCACCGACAGCCGCAGCGGAGCGAACCTCGTAGAAGACGTTCGGATCCTGGAGGAACTTGACCTTGGCTTTCTTTTGGAACACCATGATGATGTCGGACCCGCCGAACTCGAACCAGGAGATTTCGTCGCCCTTCTGGACGTATTGACCGCTCTGCACGCTGAGCTTGACGGACGAGACCTGAGCCATCCCGATCGGGAGCACAGCGACGAGGCCGAGCAGTGGGTTGTCAATAAGAATGAGGCCTCGTGCCTGCATAAACTGGTATCCGGGCCAGTCAGGCGCATCAAGAATAGCCATCGGACGCTTCGATGCGGGGATGACGGAATCATTGCGGTCGCGCATATGGCGGTGTGGACCCACGACTGGGCCGTTCTCGCCTTCTTGCAGTACCACCTGGAGGTAGCAGATTCCCGGTATGACCTTGGCCTCGACGACTTGGCCAGACACGGGTGCGTGCTGACGGTGGTAGTTGTTCGCGTTGAGGAACGAGTGTGTGAACTTGCCCCCCGCAAACTGGGGGCCGAGACCAGCGTCATCGATCAGTTTGCTGATCTTCCATGGGATACCTTTAGCAGTGAAAGTGTTGACATTGGCCCCATGCTCGGTGACGTCCCAGATGCCGTCGAAGGTGCAGTCCGCGGGGCTCACGATGATGCGGTCGTCGTTGGGCCCGGCGATGGGGCGAAGGTCGAGATTAATGTGACGAGAGAAAAACTCGTTGAAGTTACTGGAAGCATGTCAGACGTGCCATGTTTCAACTGGACAAACGAGAAGCGCACTTCCAACCGCCTTCGGGCACCTGAAATCTACGTCAGTTGCTGTTCAGAGCTTCAGCATATGTCTCGCAACATACGGGATATGACTCCATGTGGTAGCGCTTAGCGTCGTAGAAAGTCTGAATGGACTCTTTCGTCAACGACTCGGGCTTGTCCATCCAGCTTCCCATCGCCTGAGCATACTCGATAAGCCACCGCGTGATAAAGCGTTTCGGTTCCCCTCCGAGCGGGTCGATTGGGTTTTGCCACTGTTTAACTGGCCACTGGTCGAGAACGAAGTAGCACAGGCAAATGTGGTTGTACACGCTCCGCCCCGTCGTGGGTCTCAGTCGGCACCCAGTTAACGTATCCGTCGAGGTAGTGAAGGTAGTCTTCCAGCTTACGGATGTTGTACTCGGTGAACTGGGCAACACCGCTCGCGCGCGCCGCAGTGAAAGAGGCCTTCATCGCCGTCATGTGTTCGCTGTCGCTCTCAAGCCAGTCGACGAGCCTTTGCACGATTGGGGTGTAGGGCATGGTGGGCGTGAGATCTGCAGCTAAGAGGAGCAAGCTGCTTGTTCATCTAGATGGCCTGAGCAAGTGGAACTTTATACGGTCGTCGTCCTGTCATATACGTACGCGAGTGGACGTTGCGGCGCTTTTACATCAAGACCCCGACAGGCGTTCACATTGTTCACTGTGCGGAACCCTCAATCCCTGCGGCGCGTCTCAATAGCCGGTCGGTAAAAGACCAGGATGTGGTGTTCTGGAAAATTTGAGAGGCGACTGAGTGGCTACACAGGCACGGAGAGGTTGGATGTCCTGACATACCCTGGTCTACTCCCTTCGGGGCTTAGGTGGTAAGCATCCATGGAGATAACGAGACGAGGCAGCTGGCCGATGGGTTTGCCTCGACCGGCGACGGTGTAACCGACAGCTGCGAGCAGCATCGCCGGAATCCGTGATATTGCCGCAGGTTGTACTTTGCTGCGAAGCCCTGACCACTTAGATCCACCTGACCGCTCGGAACCAGAGGTTACATGGTCGAGGATTCTTCGTGATCTACAGGAGCATGGTACCAGAGTTGTAGTGCGCTAGCAGAACGACCGAACTTGTGCACATTTGAATTACGAGATGTTTTACTGCGCGACGGCAGGGTGGCACGGGGTACCCCGAGTACAATTTCGGGATCTAAAAAAGAGGCGCCAACGCGGTGTGACACAACTCGTCCATGTTGGGCAAGCAAAAGGAAGGAGCGACCAAGGCGCTCGCCGATAGCCTGACCATCCTTACCCCTTTCCTTGGCGGTCCCCACTAGACGGTCGAATAGTTGCAGCCGGCAAATGATTATGAACGTTGAACTAGATCCTTCTTATGGAAGGCGCCAACATGAACGAACTGTGAGCACGATAACAACAACGCGACCGACAGCGATCGTGCACCAGGTGGGCGTCCAGTGGTATACGCGAAAACTGGCGTATCAAATAAAAGTTCCTGTCAGCTGCTCAGATCAACGGGATACATACGCATTTATGAGAACTCAGTTCGTTCGTGCCTCGATACTCGTAGTCTCATCAAGACCTACCTGTATCACTGTTTATGCTTATCTAGCGTCGGATCTATTGATAACGCGCTCTCATGGGGTCCAAATGACAACTTAAACACGTCTCACTTCTGGTCTTCTTGTCTCGCTTGCAAAGGGTACTAACTGACTTTAGACCAGGTGCTGAACTCATGATAGTTCGATGGACCTCTGCACGACCTTAGGCATCAGACCCGAGAAGAGTGCCCAACTTGTCGCCAAATATGTGCAAACGCTACGGCTGCCACAAAGTTGCTGTATCTGACCAGCTGTGTCCGACATGTGCCGACTTGCTTTGAGTTTGCGCAAGCCATGTGGTCTCTTCATCGTGTCATGGACGCGCAGGGTAGGTTCACAGGATGTCACATCGGTCGTGTAAATGACCTACAAATATTCCACGCTTTAGTGAACGGTGCCTACTCCTGAATGTAAACAAAGAACAATAATAAATAATGTTGCAAGGTATGGTTACAGTACGCGTCACGTCTGACTTATTTGCCGTTCGGCGCCTTCGGTACAATACCTCGAACAGTATGAACCCACGCCCGGCCTGCATTTGCCCACTGCCAGACCATCGCAGATCCTTGGTATCCGTTGCGGCCAGCGTACTTGCGAAGACAACTACCCAGGGCTGGCGCACTGTAGAACCCATTCGAAGCGTCTTTCGCACCTGCAGGCTTACCGACGACGATCTTCTCGCCGGGTACGCGGTTGCGGATCATCTGGAAAACGCTCGTGTTGGGCACCGCCGGGTGCGAGCGTTCCATTATTTGGTAACAGGAAGTGTAGATATCGTCACCCTCTGATATACCAACTGTCAGAAAAATCCAGAGAAGTAGCAAGAGGAGGGACATACGATTATAAAACTGAATGTTGTAAAAGTTGATAAGACCGCCAACCTCGTTATTGATGCGGAGATAGCCACCACCACCCCAGCGGTTGGGCTGAAAGAGCGGTGCAACGGGACCATGACTAATCTCATGACTGGGCAGCTGCTTGCGGAGCTCGCGCGTGAAGCGAATGACCCAACGTTCTGCCCGCCCATCATTTGCATTGAACGCTGCAAAATCTGGAAGACCAAGCATGTAAGCCGATACACAGAGGAGAGAAGATGCAGGGAAATACCTTCGTAGTTGACGTCAACACCATCGAACCCGTAGCGCTTGACGTAGTTGGCCAGTAGCTGTGCACGCTTCTCTGGTCCAAGGCCTGCGGTAGTCGGGTGGTCTGTTGCTCCCCCTGCTGCGATCATGAGCTTGGCACCTACGATCAGGCATAAAATTCTCGGTATTTAGTAAAATTAGGAGAGAGAAGGAGAAGAGTAATACCTCCGGAAGTGAGGCGTTGCTTGAGCTTGCGGCGTTGCGTGGTGGACATGCGAGCCCAAGAGAGACCATTGTCCACGGGCCCCTTGTCAGAGATCCAGAAAGCCAGAATGCTATTAACTGTCAGACTGCTGAGCCATATTTAAGAGTTGGATAACTCACAAATGAGTGTACCCATCGATCTGGGCTGCTGTTGGAAAGGTGCTCACAGTGAGCCAGTTGTCTGCGTACACTGTCCACCGCCCTCCTGCAGCGCGAGCCTGCATAGTATGCGTGGAATTCATTGATGGAGTCGAAGTGCTGAAGTCGTCCTCCATCGATGGTTCGTTGAGGTTGACACCGTCCATTGGGAGAAGCTCTCCATCGTCGATGCAGTTGTCCTCATAGTAGTCGTCGACATCGATCCCAGTTTGGTCGAAATGAATATGACACTTTCGGGAGGAAGGCTTGGATACAGTATTATTCACGGTCGTGACTGAGGTGGCATTGCGAACGGTGTGATCGACTGTGTGAACGCGCTCCGTCGGGGAGGCGCTGGCGAGAACGATGGCGGCTAGGACACCCCCGAAGAGAGATGCAAAAGAGATCTGCATAATAGGACCAAGTAAAAGTTGGCTATCGTCGAGAAAACTGAATGTGACAATGAGAAGAGAGGAAAGAAGTGAACTGGGCTCTAGCGAAGAAGAGAGAGCCCGGTTTTTATACCATTCTGACAACATCCAAGTGTCCCTGAATGCGCGACCCACGATTGCCAGCAGAAACTTTGCATAGGTGCGCAGCAGACAGCAGTGAGAGGTGGCACCCACTAAGCTCATGTCACTCGTAAGCTGTACAGGACAGAGCTCCGAGGAATTGCCCGTTGCGTTTAGCGGACAGATAATCATGTCAGCACTGCAACAGCTGACAAGTACCTGACACATATGACCCTCTCAAGGCTTCCGAGGATCTGGTGCTGGCGATGTCGGGCGGTGTCCGTGCACTGCGTTGGAACCTATGCCAGTAGCGAGTGAGCGCAAATCAGGGCAAATATTGACTGCGGAAACAAAGTTCATCACTCGGCTTGAGTAAGCGATCATTCAAAACAATGTGAGGGAGTGTAGATCGGACGAAAGCAGATTCTGGCGCCCTGAATGCTACAGGAGTTCAATAAGCGAAAGGTTCCGAAGGGTGTGGACTGACCAAGACTTGCCGGAGGTGGTCAGCGAGTTCAGGGGTCAAAATGATAAGTTGGCATATTCACATGTTGGTCAGAATTGTTGTGATGACCGGGATTTGCACTCATCCGGGTCTGAACATGAATCCCGTCTAATGGCCAAGGTGGACACTAATCGGAAGGGAGAGGGGAGGGGAAAAATTCCCGCGGGCAGCGTTTGGTCGGTATCATCTCTGGTCTGATGATGGCGGGATGGCAAGCTGCGCACAGCACCCGGAGATTGCCGCACAGAAAGGAATTGTCATGGCAGTTCGTGCGCCAAGACGCAGACAAGAGAGATACAAAATACTTTCCAAACGCCGCGGGAGCTTTTAGACTAGCGCCGTAAGCTGAATGGAGCATTTAGACTACAGTATGTACGGTGCAAACGAAGGTTTGCGTAGCTAAAGGCTTGATGGATTGCGCATCGCCGACTCAAGATTGGCTGCATACAGTTAATTGGAAGAGATAGGCTTCATCTTGGCCGATGCTGGTGTGAATACGAACCAGATTAACTTCATCGAATGACGCCGCGCTTCAAATTCACACCGTCGTGGTTGACCTCAACGTCGAGCTCAGGCAACGCGACGAATGCTGCTGCCGCACGGCGCCGTTCAATGATAGGGAGAGCGCCGGCTGTATGCGTGTCCACCAGCAACTTACTAATCTGTTACACGCCACGTTTTGAAAGTTTGCAGCGCCGTTGTTGAAAAAGCTTGTAAACACATCTTCCGACGCTCCGACTCGGTGTGATCACTTCAGTGGCCTGGTCGTGTAGCTCGATAAGGATTATCGTGTACTCGCATTGAAGTGGTTAGCAACTTGTGGTACCGCGGAGGCGGTCGTCGACGTCAGAACAAACACGCGAGAGATGAGGAGTAGAAAGGTCTGCATGTTTTTTAACAAGGAGTGTGGATGTGTAGAGAGAGAGAGAGTATGAAGATCGGACGTCTGGTGGGGTACGGGGAGAAAGGCAGCCTGTCAAACTGCCGATCTCCTAGAAAGGGTTTGTGTTGGGCCGGAGAACTGATGACACGAAGACCGGATTGACTCACATCGTCCTGAGGCGACGAGTGTGGCAGAGGCAGCAGCGCTGTCAGAGATCGGTAGATGTAATTTCGGAACGAAGCCACCATTTGCATGCTGCACTGCTGTCGAGTGACAGGAGCCAATTTTGCACGCGCTGTAGCCAGAGTTGTCGGAGGAAGATCTATTATATTCTGAAATGGGTGAAAAAGATGTGGCGCAAATGTGCGTGAAGTTGCGTGAAGGAGGGCGGTCTCGGTGAAGGGAAAGAGCAATAGGGACGCGCCATAGGTAGCAAATACAGGATGTTGGGTACGAGAGGGAGAGGATGGCAGGTAGACGCCAGTCATGCTGAGGTTGGAACAAAGGAGTGGAAGTAGCCATTGGGCACGAAAGGAACACGGAAGCTCGGCAATACAGACCAAATCAGATCCAATGAAGTGGTCTTGGCGGCTAGGGCTCAGTGTTAAAGCGAAGAAAACCTGTCGCCAGCGCGTCAACCAAGAGCCATGCAGCATGAGTGACACATGAATGACACTAACCATGCAGCCGCACGCTTTTTGCCCATCTCCACGCGCCGCTGAGCATAGACAGGTGCAC
This sequence comes from Auriculariales sp. MPI-PUGE-AT-0066, assembly GCA_020744175.1. Lineage (NCBI taxonomy): Eukaryota > Fungi > Basidiomycota > Agaricomycetes > Auriculariales > Auriculariales sp. MPI-PUGE-AT-0066. The sequence continues at coordinate 8,463 of JAGTJP010000273.1, read as the reverse complement.
CTGCGCTACTCTGCGCCGCCGCTGCACGATGTTGGAGAACCCGCCGGACGATATTGCGCCGTGCTGAACGACGCGTGTCGCAGCCGGAGGTGGTCGTCGAGCGCGGGCAGGACCCAATGTTGTGATCCTGAGCGAGTGATCCCGACTGTATATGTGGGCATTCAGGCAATGGGGGAAAGAGTAGAGCAATGAGGCGTAAATGCTTGGCATGTACATGGAGTGCGAGCTAGAGACGCACCGTGTCATACGTGCACCAAAAGTTCGTGTCGCCCGCGAATGCCGGATACATGCACTTGACGTCGCCGGTACTTGCGTCCACGACGCTGGCTGAGCCTGTGTGGAAGTGCGACAGGTCCTGCTCAGGGCAGATTGCCAGACAGGACGGGACACCTGAGGGTTGCTGCGCCGCGACAAAGGAGACCAGGACTACGAACACAAAGGACAGGGTGGCGTGCATGGTTGGGAGCGATATTAGGAGTCGACACGGGGAGGTGAACAGGAACGAAGGGAAAACGCGAACGCAGCGGCGCGAACGGGAGAGAAAGTAGGCACAGGAACCCAAGCCGCTCTGTTATCTTGACTTTGCGGGAGTCCTGTCAGCGGACGGGGGTCGGCGTGCATTGTGGCCGAGTCTGATGATGCCATCAGCGGATGGGCGGGTATCTGGCTGTGTAGCGCAATTTATCAGCGAATATAACCAGTCACGGCCTGCAGAGCTCAGCGCCAATCGAATACAGCGAGCGAGTACCAAAAGGGAACACGCGGTAGTTGTGTTAAAAGCGGATTGGAGGACCTATCATCTCGGATGTGAGAGGGCGACATGACGACGGACAAACGCGATACGGCTGAAACCGTCGACTGGGCGAGAAACGTGCAGGAAAAGACGGCACACTACAGGGCTACACCTCAGTCATCATGCTACATTATGAGAAGATTTATAAAGGCGGTCCGATGCCGACGCAGCATGACGTGTTGCGGATTTTGAGTGGCGCATCGGTCCTGTGTAAATTCTTTAGGCAACCGCGGTAACCTCGCGATCATGGAAGACAGGAGCTGCCTACTTGTTGGGCTCTGGCGCGTTCTGCCTTCAGGATTATGCGTATCAGCGGCTTTTCTGAACAAGGTCGCAATCAACACCTATAGTCATACACAGCCCGAACTGCTAACGTACATACCAAAAGCGGCTCGGTCGAAGGTCTGATGAATGGCAGGACGGCTATCACCGATGTGACATCTCCGCTTGAATGCACCATGGCTCGATGCTTCCTCGGATCCAGTGAGAGCAATGCTCAGAAGAAGGATTAGGAAAATGTATCGATGACCTCGGTTAGAAGGATCGGGTTTCTTCCCCTTGTTGATTGTCCAATGAGGCGCATTCAGTCGAGGAACACATCATTGATGTCAAATATGACCGCTGTAGCCGTGAACTCAAGCCAACTTGTGCATGTTGAGGGCACATGAAGCGCAGGAACACTGTTTAGTCGCTCAGCACGTGTCTTAATGCCACTGACTTTGATCTTTCTCTTAAATACGCAGGGTATGACGCGCGAGGAAACAGTGCATACGCTCAAGGCGACAAATCAACCTCCCGCGCGGTTTGAAATGATTATACTGCTAGTTGCGGACCTGTGACCATTCGCATACATCTCGCTCTCAATCTCGACTCCTAGCCATTGTAGCCGTGCTTATCCACAGTGTTACCCATTATCGATCGATACGAGCTGCGGGTTTCACTCGGCTCCGCTTCACGCGCTAAGAAAACGTGGGAATCACCCAGACTAAATACCCTTCCAGTCCGGCATGGGCGCGATTCCAGCGTTATCAAAACTGATCGGGCGCATCCTTGGATAGACAATATCTACTCTAGAGACCCTGACTGTCAGTTCAGATGGCATCGCACGATGCTCCTTCTCTGCAGGAAGACAAGCAGGAATCAGATTGAGCAGGAAGACAGGCCGAGTCGCACCGCCAAGCGATGCATTTATGATGTTGTGAGTACTGTATTCCTGGAGATCACTTGGTCTGCATGCGGACATAGTGGCGCAGGACTCGGCGGAGCTACTGCGTGGCTCGCATGTTCAAAGCTGTTAAGACATGTGTCGACGGAACTAGGTCCAACCGGCGTCGACGCAATATCGTCAGAACTGTCCAAAACCGTCGGCCGGCCATCACGTTCTTGAAAGGCAGCGCAACACGCACACGGATGAGCCTGAGAAGCAAATGAAACAGCAGGGGACGAAATTTAAACGAGTAAACTAGCTTACGATTGATTTTGGTGGCGATATGCTGAACATCTTGGCGTGAATATTGCATGAGTTTATGCGATGTCCATTCTTCCCCTGCCCTCTCCTCATCTTCTAGTCACATTTTTGATCTCGAAGAATAAGCCGTGTCAAAACAGTTACGCATTGGCAGTACGTGATATTCATTCTATATAATCTACAGCGGTTCCCAATCAATCCCGAGTCGCTGGGCGAGATCATAGCAGTAATTTACACCGGAGGTGCAGTCATTGGCACTAAATAGCTGGAAGGCCTTTCTGAGTCGCGCAGCCGGATCTAGCTCTGTCGGATTTAATCGAAGAGTCGTTCCACTCATCACTTGAACCTCGACCATGGCCAGGAGACACTGTGCTGCCTCCCACGCGGCCCCGCTACTGAGCTGAAACGGAAGTATGACCGATAATATGTTCCAACTGGTTTGTGAATCCCCTGTGATTGCGCTGAACTTGGCATAGTCCACCAGCCGCTCTAGTGTTTCGCCGATATCACCGGCCTCGTGCCACTGTATGAGACCGACAATAAAATGCGTAATGCTAGGTCGTATCTTCCTCGAGCCGGTGCAGTTTAGCCAGCTCGATGCTGTGGTCCGCTTGATCTGATAATGTTTCCCGCCCGCATCAGTATACGAATGCCGCAGGCATGTCTCCGCGCGATCGAGGTCTCCAATTTCAATGAGAATGCGCGCGTGTGTGATGAAAGATCGCTTGTATGGCCATGCAGGCTTCATATTGGCCGCATCCTGGATGTTCAAAGCCTGGCGTACGAGCTGCTCAGCTGGACCAAGATTCCTATCGCGAATCATCACCTCAGCCTGCATAATTAGCTGGCCTACGTATTGCTGTGTTCTTCCCAGCTGCTTCCAAAACAAGCCTGCCTGTCTCGAGTACTCGATGGCGCGGCGATGATCGCCACGCCTCGTTGTGGTCGCAAACAGCAATCCTTGAGCTCGCATCTGGGCGGCGACATTCATCGTCTCGCATGCGTCCTGATAGATTCTGTGCGCCTCACGCTCGCACATCAGGTAGCGACCCTCTCTTAGTGCGTGATCTGCGAGAAGGGCCTGAACCTCAGAGGCGGCGGAATGGTAGTGAATTTCCCTTGCCAGTCGCTCAGCCTCCAGCAGGTAAGATCGGTGTTTGTCATCGCGATGGCCGCTGCGATGTTCCTGCTTGTAGCCAGTTGTGTGTATGTCTCTAGGCGTTCGAATACAGTTTCAGCAGTTTGTTCAGCGCCAGAAAGTAGATGTAATGCTTGAAGAAGCATTGACTCGGCTGCATCCGTGGTGTCACAGGAAGATATGCCAATGCCTTCAGCGCCGTAGCCCTAACACAGGGGTCTTTCTGATTGGTGGAAATAAAGACAGCCTCCTCGGCGTACTGCTGCGCGGCGGTTTGATCTGCGCTGACTGACGCCTGATAAGCCAAAAGTCGCACCGCTACAGGTATATCTTGGACCCGCTGGGCTAAAGTAATAGCGCCTTTAGAGTGTTGGGATGAGTAACTCCCACACGCCGAGAATATGACGCAAAGGTCGGTATGTACTGGAGGAGGGCTGCTGCTGCCGGAGTTTCCAAGTTGAGCAGGAACGTTAGAACAAAATCAAGATTGTTTAGCTCTGGCAAAACGACCTTGTTGACGATCTCGACCTCGGTACGAAACTTTCTCGTCACACTCAATAGCTCGGCGCAGTATGCGACTAAAGCATCTAACAGATGACGAGGAACGGAGTGGTGCCGCAGAATGTGCTCACGTATGAGAGGGTGGGTACTGAGGGTTGCTGTTGTAGAAGTTTGGATGAGGGCGGACCCTTTGAGCAGGGATATTGTCTGTCGGATCCGGTTCAATTTGGAAGAGAATAGCTCGAAGAAGGCATCAGACATGCCGTTGGGAAATAAGGCTATTATAAAAAGCAGATCCTTTCCGTCCGAGTTACTGCTCAGACGAGGGCCATTGAGCGATATCTGGACAGAAATGTCCATGCTGGACAGTCGATCACCACCGCCGAGGCTGAGCATCGATGTTCGCTCTGCCTGCCACCGCACAAGCAGCTCTTCAGCCGACTCAAACTGCATCAGTGCTGCGATCATTGTGACAGCAAGGGGTAAATCGCCGACTGCGTCCAGCAGAAGATGAAGCGCGCTCGTTTTGTCATCTGCGTCGGCCGCTATAGGGAGTACTTTGTAGATAGTCTGCAGCGCAGCTGCCCGGTCAAAAGACCTCACGATCGGCATCGGTGGAGATGACCATTGAACGCCGAGTGGTCGTTCCGTTCCGCGCAGCGTTACTATGAGAGCTAGACTAGGCAAGGAGCTGATGAGGGTAGAGGAGCGACTCCGTCGCGCCACGAGTACTCCGAGCTCTCCCAAGGAGTTTCAAAGTTGTCCAGGACGAGCAGCGCGGGCTGCTCGGAGAGAGCTTGAAGAACGGGAACCTTTAAGTCATTCCCAGATACTCCCAACGCCATACCAATCGAGATAAGAAGCGAGTTGGAGTCCACCGAGGATTCGCAGGAAACAAAGACTCGTCGCTCTCCGTACATGGTGGCTACTTGCGGGTGTAATAGCACCGCACGAGCGAGCGATGTTTTACCGACGCCACCAGGACCCAAGATAACAAGCTTGGCCCCTATTTGAAGGTTGTTTCCGATGACCTGAACCGCTTGTTCAACTTCGGCGTCTCTTCCGAAGAGAGTTTCCGCTGATGCATGCAGCTGAGCAAACGCAGGACCGTGGGCAGCCTGTTTTTTCCCTGCTAGGATATCGAAAACAGCTTCCGAGCGAGCTGCTTGTAGCTCTGCTTGTCGATGTAGCTCTTGTGTAGTGTTGATGGTCATGGATATCTATGAGTTATGTCAGACCTTTTGTGAATGTCTGGTTTGAGATCAGATGATTACTCTAAACGCTTGCCAAGCGAGATCGAGATCATTGCGAAGACCTCTAATCTCTTCGGTGAGCGCGCTGCGTTGCAGTAGCTGCTTGACACGACCGAGGTTGTTGATGCGCTGCAGGCTGTTCGCTACCTGGACCATGCACGCCTCGAGCTCGAGCAGTGCGTCGAGTAAATTTCGCGGAAGGATAGGACCGATGTCCTCCTGGCTAGACTGAATCTCTTGAACGACGACCATAGTCATCTCAGCCACATGCCGTCCAAGTAGCCGCGCGGACTCGTTGCCTTTCTGCACGTCCTGAAAGCGGATGATTTAGAAAGACACGAGCCTCACTGGAATGTTGGTACGCACATTGAAAGCGTCTAAGCAGAGTACTGCGACGGCAAGAATCGGTTTGAGCGCAGGAATGGGGCATACTGCGCTGGCCTGCGCCAGTGCACTCGCTGTGAACGTCGCCGGTCCTAACTGTGGGCCCATTCTATGCAAACGTCCAGAGCGTCGATGGTCAAGCAAGATTGCGGAGGTCGTTCCCGCAGCACGATGTGCTGACGTCCAAGCCGAGAAGGTGGTGGCTTCTCTGATTACTCCTGAGTCTTTGGCGTAGGCCCCCTTCTCTCTCCGTCTAACCTGTATTTAAATGATTTACCATGTTCCCAAAATGCTTGCCGTGCATCCGTTGGTAGGTCACTGCCTGTTTGGGTGCTCATACCGTCACCCGCAGGCTTGCCTGGGTACCATGCCTTCGATATGCTTGTGTTGGTTCTCGCTCCAAGCCGTATTGTTGCACCGATGGTGATGTAAGAGCTTGGAGTGGTCGTGAGTTGCGGAATGGTGTGATATTGGCACCGCGCCTGCAACTGGTGCTCATCGCCCAGTCCAGAATCTCGACAGCTGAGATAGCGAGCTTCCAATACGCTTAAATCTATGTAGCTTCGACGTCAGTGTTGTTTACGCTGTGATAAAGCAACAGCAGAGGGAAAATGGTTCAAGCGCGAAGTGCTTCGCGCGCACAGACACTTCGAAGAAGCCCTAGGGCAATAGGAAACTCACCGATTATTCGACTCAGAATGATGCTCGAGAAACTCAGGAAGCCCCGCGCTGAGCAGTTGCTGGGAAACGCGAATGAGTAACATACGTGTCAACGGTCGGGTTGAATTGCTACGCCTGGTGACTAACAGTTGCTCAAGCCGTGCGTGCGGCCTGGATCCACAAAATATGGCGGGACACTGAGTATTTGGTGGTACACGACGTATTGGGTATTACTCGACCATGACTGGTGTCGAGCGGCCCGACATCGGGGCGGTGATGTGAACCAACGCCGTACCCGACGACGCGGGACGAAACGCGCGCGGGACTGACATTGGTGTGGTAGGAATATGCCACGCGAGACGCCATAGACGTAAAAGGCATGAATTACGAACCCTAGATCTAGCGAACTATACTGCTACAAGTTTATACTACAAAATACGTTTCAGCAATGAGGCGTACGCGCGGGTAAGTCGGCAGTACGAACCAGGAAGTCTACAATCGTGTCCTGATACCACGCGAGGCCCCTTTTTGATGTTGGTACAAAGGGTGACATGCACTCAATCGTAAGATTCGTATCGTCTGTCTGGTTGGTCATGGTACGGTCAGCGCAATTCCTCGACGATATAAGGAAGAAACGGTGCAACAGACGCACCTCCAGACGCAGACGGATTATGCATCTACAAATGTGATTCTTCGCGCTCGTGGTTCTCGCGCTTGGGTCTGGGCACTGGCGTCTGCGATATCCATCCCACTCCCACCCCGTCCGCTGCCTCCTCCTCAGATCTCTCTTCTCGGGATCAGCGTCGACGTCAACGGTGTGCTGCCAGCACGACTGGCTATCGACCGTCGCATCGATACTTGCACGCCCTAGCGCCCGTCTTCGGCTCGTATCCAACGAGGTCGAGGTCGAGAGTCGTTTCGCCTTGGACGTGCCGGCCCATTCGAGGTCGCCTTCTGGGTCAGACTGGACGTCCGTTTCTGAGTGCGGGAGCGTCGAGCATTTGTCCGGTGCCGCGCTCGAGCGGCGCGCGTTCAGCGTGATGAGGAGGGAGAAAATGTACACCTAGTATACGAACGCCTCAGCGCTCTGCGAGACAAGACGAGGAGCGTGAGGGGGCGTACCTTTGTAACGACGACATCGTGCCAGAAGAAGTACATCCCAACGTCACGTTTGAAGAGGATGAAGGAGACGATCTGGCTAATGAGCGAGACGACGTTGGCCTGGATCGTGCGCGAGATCACGCCGCGGATCGACCTGCGCGGCCCACACACGTTTAGTAAGAGACACAGATGGTAACGGCGCAGTCAAATGAGAGGGAACGAACGTTCTCGTCTTTGCGACCAGGAGCGGCGCACGTCTTGTCCCGAGGCGTAGGTAGTATAGCATTGCGCCGCTTATGACGGTGTCGGCAAAGAGATTGCATGAAAGCCACCCCCATGCGTACGGCCTGACGAGCGAGTCATTAGTTTCATGGCATGAGGGCGAGTACGAGAGTGCGCACAGGGCGGCGTCCATCTGGGACCAGAACGAGTTGAAGTGGTTCCAGCGCGAGACGCAGAATATCCCAATTACTACGGCATGTGAGCACGTTCTGTGGTGTGTGAAGGGTAGACGAACCAAGTTGAGGTATCGTGGCGCATATGATGATGCATGGGATATACGGTTTTCCCGCAGACATCAACCAGAGCCTCCACGCGTAGAAAGTCTGGACCAGACTCGCGCTTATCATAAGGGAGAGCATGTTGACGTAGAATGCCCTTTGGCGCGCGCCGCGTCAGCTCAATCATATGAAAAAAAGAAGAAGGTGCACCGTGGTACGAGACCCGCTCCGGGTACGCTGCCCCAGAGCGTGACGGTCCAGTTGTACGACCAGACGCAGTTGGCGAGCGTATCGGCCGCCGCGAGACATAAGCCTATCGCAACGACGAGCTTGAGCCCCAGCGAGTCATGAGGGAAGCGATCGAAGTACAGGTAGCCTGTTAGATGCGGAGCCGAGCGACGATTTGAAAATGGCGGAGATGATATATAGATGTGTAGGATAGAAAGACGTTGATGCGACGAAATTGAGTGGTCAGCTGCTCTGCACAGCAAGGGCCAGTATAGCGACGCACCCAGGACGGTAACGACAGCGAAAGTAAAAATGGAGGACCACGTCGACACAACCTGTGAGATGCGCGTTTTAGGGATGGAGAGGGCGCAAAGCAGAAGAACGTACGACGGCGCCAATGCTGAGATCTGGCGTCATGCCTGCGGGTAGTCGGACAG
>JAGTJP010000272.1:0-24253 GCA_020744175.1 Auriculariales sp. MPI-PUGE-AT-0066 | reverse complement strand
CGACGCGAGCTTGCGTTTGATGAGCCGCTCTCTACTGCGTCTAAAGCAGACGAACAGCGCGATGCCGCCGAGCAGCGCAATCGACAGGGGAACTACAATTGCGGGAATGACGACCCGTGACGGGGTCGACGATGATGCTAGCGATATCGGCGGGTCTGTCGGACGTCTTCGTCGGAGGTGTGGCTCGCGGATGACACAGAGGTATCTGCGTGCGGAAGAGCAGTCTCAGCAGATAGGACGGTTAGAACCGAGTAGAAAGGGAAGCACATACCTTCAAGTAACTCCACTTTCGCTGCAACGATCACGAGATGCGCCAGCGAAACCCCAGTCACGGAATTGAATACAAGGGTGTCGCTTGCGTTGGCGTTCCCGCCGGCCAGAAGAGTGGTGTTGCGAGTGAACTGTACACTCACGCATAGGTCTCTGCTCCTGTTGGCGTCAAGTCGTGCGATCAACGTTTCGGTACCGAACGAGACAGTAGAATCGAGTGCGCGTGCGAGCGTGTCCGATGACGACTCGGGAGCACGAGGACGCCGTCGATGGTCAGAGGACCGATGCGTTTCAGGCGGTCTAGGTCTAGGCCACATCAGGACGAGCTGGCATGAAGAGCGATAACCGCACCGAGACTAGTTAGTTTGTAAGTTGTCGCATTGTCGAGCGTGTATAGCGCGCTGGGGTTAACAGTGCCCAAGCAGCCGCTTGCAGCGTTACTATCCGCTTCTTGTATGGCTGGCACAGGGTCCCACACGTCTCTGGTCAAGTCTACAATGTCCGGACGGTCGTAAATTGTCGCCATAATGCGTCAATTGCAAGCTGTGGAACGGGGCGAAAGCGGAGGAGAAGGCGATTGCTGGTTGCTTCGTGCGTTAAGGGGCGTCGGAGGGGGGGAATTTACTCGGCGGTGTTGAGCGCGTGCTGCGTGATGGAGAACCGTGGCTAGAACCTGAGAAGCCGATCCCGCCTGGGAAAGTCCTGCCGGCCATCCAGTTGACAGATGTTCTCCCTCACGTGACAATTCTTGATGACACAAGTGCACCGCCAAATCGAGATTTGTCGGGATCGCAAACTCGGCGGCTGGTATCGGTAAATTCTACTGTTGTATTTAAATTCTTGATGCGAATAATTTATGCAAGTGGTCATGCAAATGCGAGCGATGCGGATGGTGCGACGCAAGAAGCTACCTGCGTGCGATGCGCGGTGAATCGTACTCAGGCAAGGCCTCTTCGCGATCCGAGGGACCTCTTCGCGAACCCAGTTGCTCGAACAACGAGTTCAGCGTAAATCCCGCCCCACGCATCGCCGTGTAGAAGTCGCGGAAGCCGCCCTCCTCCGGCTCGGCCGCGCCATGCTGGTCGTGTGGGAAGTGGGGGTAGAACTCGTGCGTCGTTAGGCGCGGCCTGTTTTGGTTCGGAAAAGAATTTGCGCTTGCGCGCGCGCAGCGGATGTCGGAGAGGAAATGGATGTTGGGTCGTGGGTGGATAAGACGGTGAACGGTACGATCTGACCCTCTGCTATCCGCGGCCGTCGAGCCGTTCAAGTCAGACGCGTGCGTAGGTCTTTCCTTTATGGATGTGATGTAAGCCTATATCTGTGGACACCTTGGGAGAAGATATCGGGTATGCAATGGCGGTTTTAGGTATTGGCTCGCCGTCTAGCCGCGTTCGTCGGCGTCGTCTCTGATTGATGAAAATGATTAAAGCGAGAAGCGCTACTACGCAACGGCAGCTGCAACAACCCACCTGCGATGGCCGTCGGCGATTTCGATGACCCGGCTGGGCTGGAGGCGCAGTTGATGGTGGAGTTGCGCCGGCGCCCGTGACTTCGTTTGAAAGGGAACCTGCTGCGCTCAACGTTGTCGGCGGTGTACTCTGGCTGATTGCTGTCGTGCTCGATGCTGCGCTTGACGGGTCGTTCGAATAACGAATGCTTGCTGCGCCGACGACAATCTGCTTATAATGCTGTTGGCCGTAAAACTCGAGCAAGCCGATATCGACAGAGTCCGGCTTGGAGGTTGAGTTCCGCAGGAGTAACGCTAGTAGAAGGTGTGATGGAAAAAGGATGCATGTGTGGTGACGAGCGCATTATGATCGGCGCGTCCATCTCGGTTCGGGCGAAATTGCGGGTCAAAAGCAGCCGTGAATCATCCAACCTGCCGAGGTCGCTTTCAGCGATTGTGCCGCCCGTAAGGATGACAACGCCGCGAATTTCGAGAGACACGACCTCCGCGTCCACCGGAAAGGACGCGCGTGGCACATTGAGGGTCATCCCATCTCCTATATACGTGGAGTATAGCGCGGGCCGTCCAGTGCGGTCTTGTGTCCAACCGACAGCTTGTGTCTCGGACAACCGTCGGCGGGGAACATTGGATCAGCGGACCAAAGTGTCGCTGGCGGCTCCAACCAGTCATACGGAATTGCCAGCGTTGTTTGCGTCGGCGCGGCCATTGCGGAGGGGCCGCTCTCTGCGAGCGGTGGGCGCGTCGCGAAAACAGGAGGGCGAGGCACAAAGGCGACGCGGTCCACGTCGATAGGCACGGCAAGTCTAATGGTCATCTTTGAAATCAAATCACTATTACCGGAGCTGCACGCTCCGCAGCCGTGCAGGCGATATGCTATTGTGGGCCGATTGCCGGAGATGACGGAGTAGCGACAGATTGCACCCACCAGCAATTTTCAATGGGGAATCCGAAGAGGCCTGTTTGACAGATCGCGCATGCTCACGTCGATTGCCCGGTTAGTTCCTGTCTAATTCTCACACAATGGTCTTCAGGCTCCGTGTGAAGTTATTGAATGAGAGATTACGGGTCATGGCAGTTCGCTACAGTAATTTGTTTTCACGATGAGTGGCTCCAGCCTCGTTCGCCTCATAATCTGGAAGATCTTCTCGTTGCCGTGCGGCACTCTGCTGAGGACCAAGTTGTTGTAGCAGCGTGTCAAATGTCAGACCAGCGTGTCGCATGGCTTGGTGCAAGTCCCGTAGTTCTCCACCTGTTCCACCGCGTTATCACCCGGCGAGGACGTCCGGGATGGTTGCAAGGCTGGAACCAGGGCCTGCCGAGCTTGGCACAGCAGCGGTGGTGGTGTCGCGTTCAGTATTGATGTCCCGCAATGCTGAGATTGCTGTCCCGTCTGCGACACTATGTCGTGTCATCTCGTTCAGGTATATAGTTTCCTGCGGCTCGTATGTTGGAGCCTTATCTGAGGGCACGGTATACGCGCTGAAGCATTCTTCTGGATCTGATTTTGCCTTGTGCGTCGTCGCCTTCGACGCATTATAGCCAGGGCCACGATGACGAGCACACTGTCAAGGACGGCACCGGCAATTGCGCCGACAATCGATCCTTTAGACACCCAACCACCGCCTGGATCACCAGTGCTGGAATCGGCTGGACTTGACGGTTGAATAGATTTCAGGCTGGTGCTCGTCTTACTACCGCTACCAGTTGTTGGTGGCGGCGCTCGTCGAATAATAGTGTTATGCCCGGCGCGGCTGGCCGCGTACGCCTCCATCTGCAGATTGGGAAAGATAATTCACATGCGACTGAGAAGGTAGAGCTCCCTCTACCCTATGTAAGATCTCGCAAGTTCAGCGGAGCTGATGGTTGAGAATTATCCGCGGCGTTGCATTTTGAGTTCTGACCGGAGCCACGGAGGATCGTTTGATTGATTACGATGTCATATACGCGTCATTCAACTGCGATTGATTTGCTATCATCCATTAAACTCCGGGCCGATTTCAGTTCAGCGGTCTGGTGATTGGCATACAAACCGACGATTCTCGGTCAGATCTTTGGCAATCGTAGGGGGAAGTGCTACTGTGACATGTGTACGATTCCTGCGGTTGTGAAACTGCCTAGTAGCAGGTCCATAAGACTACGGTAACAACAATGAACATTTGGCCATAAGGGCTGTGTCCTTGTCATTTGCGTCGGAGATGGCCGTGCCGAGATTGTCGTTCTGACCGCACCTCTCTTGATGGACTTCTCCGCAGCGCTACCATTGGAAACGCGCCACTACATACTGCGCCATGTTTCACGCGGGGAGCTTTTGCGTGCTGGACTTCTTTCGCGCGGATGGCGGGATTCTGCTAGACTGGATTGGAGATTCTGTCTCTGCGCAAGGCTATTACCCACCACTACACGCGAGTCGCTCGCGCAGGTGCACCAGACCAACCGCATGAGACGCATTATTGAGTATGCAAACGAAGGCGGGTTCGGCGTGTCGCTCTACATCCATGTCGAGGACCTCAATCGTCCAGAGTACATCGAACGTATGTACTTTCAGAGTTTCTGCGACCTTGTGGAGCTGGCGCGCATCAGGCTAGTAAGACTCTACGTTCATGTGCCACGTCACTGGCTGCCCTTGCTCGATGCCACGTTGATGCGTTCGGCGCCAGCTTTGCGTATCTTCGAGTATGCGATCGCCGCCCCGACGCACTGGAGACGTGCCGCTTCAGCGGACCTTTACGACCTACCATCGTCGTTATTCTCAGATCATGCCCCGCATCTTCGATGTGTACACTGGCAGGCGTCGCTCTGCTGGAGAATCGTTTGCCGCTGGCTGCGCTGGCCAAAGTGCGGAACGCCTCACTTCACTATGGCGGCGGCGTCAAAGTCCGGCGTACGGATATGCTGCTCGCACTACCACTACTTCATCGGCTTCAGATTCAAATGCAGGACGCATCACTCCCCTGTCAACTAGATCTCCAAGCAATCGCCTCACAGCTCGAATCACTCGTCGGACGTGATGAGATCCTTCGCCTAGAGCCAGCAATTGATCTGAAGCAGGTACATAGCTTACTTTGAATGATCTCACGGGGTCTTGGAACATCGCCAACCTTCTGTACTCGATCCCCGAGACCGACGCCATCCGCCTGGAAGTACGACGTGCTATAACACACAGTGGATCACCTCTTCGAATGACTGGACTTCTCGCCATTGTCAGCAACCTTGCAACTGGTCAGCAACGCGTACATCATGCGGTGCGGCGCGAGACGGAAACCGTCCTGGAAGGCGTGTTCACGCGCCACGCAGGCCGACATGTCGTACATCTGCGCATCGATCTGGACATTTTGCCCTTGATGTTGAGTTCACCACAGTGGTTAGCGCTGGAAACTTTGGAAATGTTGATCTGGGACGATTGGACAAGCTGGCCAATCTTCGCATCCAACGACTCGGATCCACTGAGCACGACATCGAGCTTAACTCGCATAAATTTGCTGCACTGCGCATGATTGAGCTTTGCGCTGTCTCGCGGTCGAAGAGGGTTGCAAAGCCGATGTTGGATCGACTGGCGAGCAGTATTGCGCTGCCTGGTGAGAAGAAGTCGCGGACCACTCTTCAGCTACGCAATGTCGTCGTCGTGACACTCGCAGAAGAGAATGCGAGCGATCTCTTATTCGCCGAAGTTAGGTCTGTCGCAGGGGTCATTTGCGATCCAAAGATGCTAGTGGTTAGTGGAAAATGGACCATATCTGAAGCATTGGACGATTTGAATAAGAAGCAATGATGTATCAACAGTAGATAGAAAAGAATCCAAGTACGACGAATCGTTATCGGGGGCTTAGTGGCCACTGCGCCAGCTCATGGCCAACCCAGCACTGATCCAGCGGCCTACTGTTGCCCTGGCCCTGAGATCTGAGCCCGTGCGAGCCTTGGATACGGCGTGAGGTGCTGGTCTGGTGACTGAGATAGGAGATGATTGATTCGTTATGAAGGCTACGGCAGGCTCGATTGCGACAGTTCCGTATGTGAAATGAGGTGGAGAATGATCGTTTGTTGTTGCAAACTTCATCGCCTTCGTTACAGAAGACTTTGGTGCGAGCCGCGTCGACTTGATCAAATGGAATGGCGCTTAGTGGATCGCCAAATGTCACGACCGCCTGCTGCCAATGAGAACAAAAATCTTCATTTTTGGATGTCAGACTGACCTGAACATTAGCTACTTGCTCCGAAGACATTCGCATAAGACATCCGTGTGCTTGTTGCGCGCCTTGCGAGTAGCCGCTGATCACTACTGCAGTATTGGGCAATACTCCAGCACCGCGGTCACCATATCTGCGCAGTGTGACCGAGCCCGTCGCGTTTAAATGGTCGACACTTCCACCCATCGCACCTTTACAGTCAGCAGGGTAGTCAATACCCTGTACTGCCAGGTTGTCCGTGCACCAACAGCTGCAGCTAGCGCCGTTTGAAGCGGGGGGCCAACAGCCAATCCAAGATTCCCACCCTCGTTTGTGCCGCGGGCATAGAGAAGTGTCGTCTGACGACAGATGACGTTGACAATGTCGCTTGCCGTTTGACCGTCACGGGTCACATTGCAATCGATCGCAGCGGAAACCCCGGTGAGAAGAGTAGCGAACGCGATAAGCCGCATGCGTGCAGCAGTCTGATCGTTTTAAATGCGAACAGGCTTGCTGGTGTATTATATGCAGAGCTCGAATTATCGAACATAACCCTATAGGACTACTCGCGGATCGACATTTAGCATCCCGCGGTTGATTTATGAGCGGTAACTGGTGCGGTACATATACATATTCGACAGCATCGCTATCGGTCTCCGTGGCTTTTTTTTTAACCAATGCTAAGGGGAGTTTCATATACAGCTGCTCTCCGCCGAGGTACAGGTATTTACGTCCAACGACCAAATCCGGACCAGATGCCGCCAGCGCGTCCAGACTTTCACATTGCAGCAGTGTGAGACCTGCAACACTGGACAGCTTCACATCACAGACTATCTCCCGAATTGAAGTTGCTGGATCGCAATGCTCTGGCCTAAACTTGACCAATCCATCGAATCCGCCCGCCAAAAGCTCGACGCAGTTTAGCACAAGCATCCGCAGCCTTGGCTACAGAGGATCAATGTCAGCTTCAGTAATCTCATTTTCAAGAGACGATCGAAGATTCATGGTATAGTCTATTAGGGGCTGCATACTCAGGCAACGATCGTTTGCTATCGAATCAGACCTTGGTCCACGATGATGCTCCAGCAGCGAGGCCGGAGTGATTCCTGCTTGACGCATCGCTGAAAAGAAGTCTCGGAACGCGCTCTCGTCCTCGCGGGCGGCGGGTTGTGATGTGGTCGTAGTCTGTGCCTTCGCTTCTCTGGAG
This sequence comes from Auriculariales sp. MPI-PUGE-AT-0066, assembly GCA_020744175.1. Taxonomy (NCBI): domain Eukaryota; kingdom Fungi; phylum Basidiomycota; class Agaricomycetes; order Auriculariales; species Auriculariales sp. MPI-PUGE-AT-0066. Next base: position 17,145 of record JAGTJP010000272.1, on the reverse strand, counting down.
TTCGGTCGGCGCCGTTGCGAACTCTCGATAAGGCGTAGGCTTGCCTCGGCGCGTCAAGCATCGCTTGTGTGTACGTTGAAGAAGCACAACGGCGAAAATTATGAACACAACAATCACGATGCTTGAAGCGGTGATTCCAGCGATAGCTGCGCGGGGCAGTCCCACACGCGCTGCCGCGGTGTTCATAGCAGGCGGTGCCTCCGTGGTGGAATTGGATGAAGCAGCGGTGTGTCAGAAGAAGAGAGTTGAGCAGCACAATGAAAGCCTAGACGAATCCTGTCAGGGAGACGTCGGATTTAAATGATTCAACTCACTTCTGGTTGTGAGGTCGCCATATTTTGATCTATTGGCTCTGCAAGCTGAATAGCATCGCGCGACTGACGTATATCGAGTAGTCCCCGCGTTGTGCTGCTTCGGCTGTAAACGAGAGACGGCTGTAGGGTGCATCACAGTCCTTCTCGCATGCGTGACATTACGACTTGGTGTGTCGACCACGTATTCAAAGTAGACGCAAGGGCCACCGTATGCAAATACCCAGGTGAAGGGAGAAATCGGATCGCCGTTCCAGGTCATCCCGGAGCTTCTGGCAGTGTGCGGTTGCCTATACCATCGGCACTTAGACCGTCGGGATACAGCAAGGCGCCAAAAAGTTGAAATACGTCAGTAGTATCCCAGGACCTAACAGCTGCACAATACATTAGAATTGGCGCTTCAGGTGAGGCGCATCAGATTAGTTCGAGCTTACGCGGAGGCAACGGTAGGATATAGTTGAGCTTAGGGTCGAGCTCGTAGAGACTGGTTGAGTCATTCAGCTGCTCATGGACAGACTGAGGACAGAGGTCGAAGATACTGTCGTTGTGATACCTCCTGCCGGCAGGGCGCCACGAGTCCTCCATCAAGGGGATGCCAATGCCGACTCCCTCGCTTTCCTCAGGCTGCGCTGCTGCGCGGGAGGCACGAGCAAGCGGGCGCATCGGTGGCTTGGATACGTGGGAGGAAGGCAAAGGGACAGCATGGCATCCCCGATTAACCCCGCAGTATCCATCCCAACAGGATATTAAGCGTGACTCGTTTCTGAGTCCGACGGTTCCGAGATGATGAAACACCGATAGGCATGCATTGTGAGAGCCGCCAAAAGATACAATTACCCGCAGATAGACGATGTCGTACACTCTTGCCCGGCCAAAGGGACGGTTTCACAACTACAGGGACTTCTCCGGTCTTGCATCAACAATGACCGGCGCTGGGAACACAGAACCAATCTTCGAGAAGTTCACAGTTCGCACCAATGCAAAAAGATGTCTCGCAGTGTTGTAATTGTACGAGTTTGGCAACACGATTATGGTTTATTTCATGCTAAAGGGGTATTCGAGCATTAATTGCATGCGCCGATGGAAATTAGTTCAGACATCACTTGCAGCGCATCATCTGTCGCGATATCCCGGCAACATGTCAGAAGTCTGATTTCGCGGGGCGTGGTGCTGTTCCAGGAGGTTCTGCACTGTCAAAACCCGCCGTTCGCATGGCAGAGCAGAAGTCCCGGAACCCGTGCTCCTCGGAAGTATCAACTGGGAGCGGTTCAGGGCTCACTGTCACACCGTTTAGCGCTTGATGGGGTAGTGCAGGCGCAGGGACTTCTCGCGTGTCGTGACTAGTGTATGAGGTGTTGGAGATGGAAACGGATTCGCTGGTGCTGCCGCTCCATTCCTTTCCGGCGTCGCCTGGCTTGTTGTAGTAGCGCCGCAAGGAGGAGCACTAGGACGAAAATTATGGCGATTGAACCGGCAAGCATGTCAATGACTGCCATGCTTGATGGCTGAGCGCTGGAATTAGTGGTCACTGATGTTTCGACTGAACTGGAGGTTTGCATGGCGTTGGCTGCCGAGCTTCGCGAACTCGAGTGCGAAGTAGGCGAGAGGGATGAACCATCCAGCGTTGTCCTGGACAAAGATGGTGAAGATATGGAAGATTCAGGCGCGTTGTCAATAGTCTTCCCAAGAAGACCTCCCGGCGACACAGTGGCACTCCTGGTGGCTATCATGCTTGTGTAGGAAGTTCGGGCATCCGAAATGGTGTTTTTGTACAGGCTGCTATGGAGGCGTTGATGGAACGCCAGAGTGAGCAACGCACAAAGGGGTTGGTGAAAGGATACAAACATACTGTTAGTCGGATAGGGCACGTTAGGGTCTACCAACGTCTGGCGTTGTATCCTAGAAAGCCCAACAAGAAGAGCGCTCGTGAGGACCATCTGTACGCCCGAGCTCTGCGCATCAGAACCATTGAATGTAAGATGGGCAACTGGGAGGTCGCACGGGCTTCTCGGCATTAGTACGTCAGCGCCAGGATTTTTGCCGTGAAACTCGAAGTAAGCGCAGGGATTATTGTCCGCTGAAACCAAGGTGTCTGCTTCCACAAGCAGGCCAGTCCAAACGACGCGGAGCGCGGTCGACAGAGGGGCACTAGTGAGTATGTTCTTATACAGCAATACGCCGACGAGATCGAAGGTCTGCGTGCTCGACCAGGACTCCAATACTGCACGAAGTCATGATTACCGCTCTAAAATGATATCTAAAGCGCACGCACCGTTTGGGAGAGCGAGAGTGTGTGCAGAGGTATGGTCGAATTCAATGAGACCCGATATGTCGTTCCCAAAGCCTTTGGACAAGTATCGAACAAGAAATCAACCCGATACACGTCCTCCGCTGACACCCAGTCAGTTCCATAGAGCGGCCACCCAATGATTTCGGACACGCAGAAGTAAAGGAGTGTGTGAAAGGGAGTGTGCGGCGGTGCGCGAGAGAGCAGAGACGACGCGCGTTGTCGCCGTTGGATTAGAAATCGACTAACGTGGATACCGGCTATGAACATCAATACCACGCCGTAAAACCGTACGGCGCAGCGCCGGATCTCCGGCCATCCGGATCACATCGTTAATGAGTCGATGACGAACTGTACTCACACGAGCGTGTTTCAAATAATTAGGCTCGACTGACAGCGAAGATACTTGAGACCATTGATATAGTCTGTGCAAGTAAAGCTCACCTTTTCCGCGATCGAGCTATCCAGATGGGCTACTGAATGCTGTGCCCGTAGCTTCTTCAACGCTGACATGCTGGACAGCTTCGACGATCATCGTCACCGTCAGCTTTCTCAAGGAAGTATATTCTTCATCGCTTCACACAGTCGCAACCGAATGATGAAAAGACACTTGGTTCCAAGGAAACTGGTCATTCGCAAGAGCGGGTGGTGCCTTATCCCTGAGGGTGCATCAAGCAGTACGGCAGAAACAGGAGAGGTCGCACAAATTGCGCTTCGATCTCAGGACATCGATCTAAACCATATGAGCGTTCAATGCAGCTGTGACAGTTCGGATCATGTATTCCCGCGGACGCTGTGTATGTCGAGGTGTAGAAGGCTCATTCTGTAAGCCGGAAACGCCGGGTCACGGTCCGGGAAATCCTGGCCCTCGCAGCTTGACAGATTGCAGTATCCTCTCCGGCTAGTTATGCCGGCCTAGTGTATCTCGATGAGACAAGATTTTATAGAGCTGTTACGACGGCATTCTCCCGCAGTAACTATCAAGGTCATACACGTAACAGGGTGGAAAGTGGATGTTCGAGCAGTAGAAAGCTATGATGACGATTGTTGTTATCTGAAGGCCGGGCATTCCATCGAGCCTTAGCATTCCATCAAGCGGGATACTGACAAATGTGCGTCTAGGAGCCAATTGGGTTTAGTTATTCATCCCAAGGCGCATCCTATTGTGAGAGATTTTGAAACTTGACTTGAACCTTGTTCAACTCTTCCTCTCGGGTCGGGGAACGAGACAGAGTCACGCACTGTATGTCCAAGCCCTCTGCTACGTTACCTCGGCAATCGGGCGAATCCTGGCCATCCTAAGACTTTTTCAGCACCCTGTAGCTCATGTACAGACTAGCGCTTGCTCTGTATATCCACAACCCAAGCACACGATCAACACGCGGTCCGCAGGAGTCCAGTCGGTGGGTCTATGGAACTCTAAGCGTCCTCGTGGACTTTGAGTTAGCACGTGGATCTCCCAAATCAGGAGACGATCAGAGCCCGGTTGTATCCGGACGTCACTGTGCCTTGCCCACGCAATTTGCGGTGTCTCACCACCGCGTGTCTGCCCCGCAGCTCACGTGTCTGCCGGTTTCAGCTGTGGGCCGGGGAGCCATCGTGGGTGTGCCTGTGTCCCGCGTTTACCGCTTTGCGCGCGTTTTTCACTGTCGCCCCGTGGACAAACCTCCGCGGCCACGGCCACTGCACGCGGTCTCATTATTCGAGGCCTTCGATTTATTCAGTACGGAACTACGCGCCAGCGGTGACAGCATGCAATTCTGTACGAATGGGGCTGGGATCCGTCGTTAACATTGCATGCCCGGTTGTCCACCGTGTACTCAACTCACGCTAAGTCATGGGATTGTCTTTGGGCTAGGCCAGTTGATGCGTGCCCCGGTGGTGCTCCGGTTTCCAGCGGTGTATATACCGGCGCGTCCTCGTTCACCCACGCGCTGGCATTTTATTCTTCCAAACCCGCCCTTTGCTGCCGTCAGATTTCCTCTTCTCTCTCCGCACGCCATGCAGTGGAGGTCGGATTTGGTTCTGTTTCTGAGTGGGCGTACGTTTGTCTATTCCCATCGACATGCTCGCAGCCAATCGCAATCACAGGTGCCTACATTCTCATGGCACACGCGATGGCGGGCATGTACTTGTACGTCCGTTTCTCTGCGTCTATCCGGTCGATATCTAACTGAACCGTGATTGCAGCTGGGAGTTCATCATCAACCTGGGGTTTGACTGGGACGTCGCAAGGGGCAGACGCAAGTTCAACATCGCAACACTTGTACGTTCCTCTTCGTCTTCTCTTCTCCTCTCCTCATCGTTCATTCAGTTCTATCTTCTACCACGGTACTCATCGCTTATGGTCTCCATAGTCGCGCTACGCATCACAAATGTGTTCAGCGCGAACGTCGACTGTCAGGTGCGTCGTTCGTACACAGTGCTCACCACTCTCACAGCGGCCTCCAGGCATGGATATATGCTTTACATTGCTTTTCGTATGGCACTGTGGGTTTGACGTCTGGCTTGCTCTACGCCCGAGTGTTCGTCTGCTCCGCCGCTTCTTCCACTTTCTTCCGCCGCTGACATTGCTTGCAGCTGCGCCTTGTCCGCGCGAAACATATTTGTTATCATCGGCATCGGCCTGGCGTATCTTGGGTACTGGGTGCTTGTTGTATACGCTATCTATCACGTGCGGTATACGTTATGCTTTCATGGTGTGTCACAAACTGACTGCGACCAGTCCAAAGGAGTATACGTCCAACAGCTGCTTGCCTGCTCCGCCGAGGACTTGCATACCCACAGGATAACAACCATATACATGTTCGGCTTTGACTTGCTGTGTCTCAGTGCAGTCCTCGTCTGTCTTCTGAGGATGCACCGAGGCGGCTCGCTCTGGAGTTATCTTCTCAAGCAGGTCCGTTTCCATCTTCTTTGCTGACCTCTGCTGATTCAAGAGTCGAACCAGGGCATTTTATACTTCATCTGCATCTGCGTAGCGTATCTCTGCTCGGTCGTCTTCCACATACTCGATCTGAACGACGCTGTCTCTGAAGCACCTAACACAGTCGCTGGTAAGTCTTTCCCTTAACGTTTCTTAACTCGCCTCTTACCTTCGGTGATCCTGCTCAGTATTCGTGACGACGGTGTGCGCGACGCGAATGCAGCGCGGCTTGATCGAGTACTTTGACTCGCCCGTGCGCGGCATCAACTCACACTCGGCGGTCATTTCTGTAACCAACCCGTTTGATCGATCTAAAGCCAATCACCCCACGCGTTCGGTTGGGCCTGTGCAGGTTGATAGGACAATGCACGTGCATGTGCATGGGGATGATGCGTTTGAGCGCGGCGATGCATACGCCTTGGATAAGTTCGAGGAGGCGAACCGGGCGCGGTGCGTTAGCTTAGCTTGATTCGGCTGATATTTCTTGCTGACTGTTTTGCCTCAACAGGGCGCTCGGGAGGAGTAGCGTTGATGTAGCGAGAGACGAAGGAGACCGCGTATAGCGTCGCCGAGAGGACCAGTTGCAGTGACAATGCAAGATGTCTGTAGCTCACATCCGTTCAAGTTGGATACATTAAAACTACTCGCGACAGTACGATAATTCACGCATTATCTCTCTCAGACGTGGCTCGGACCTTTTCACTCTGTGTCTTGTGGCTCAAAATGCTCTTAACTGCCGCTCTATATCGTGGCTGCGGCAACACTGCATCACCCTATGTGAACAGCTGAGTTGACAATTAAGACGAAGATCAGGTCTTTTTAGGAAGACCAGGCATGTCTAGTAGTACGAGATGGGCGACATGTTCCTTGATACCAAGGATCTCGCTGTCTGCGTACGCGACGTTTCATTTCTGATACTGCCGAAATGGGCACTGAGAGTTCCAATGACAATGGGCTCGGTGGAAATGCTTAGCCACTTTAAGCATGTCCATTGGATAGACATCTCATCTAGAAGTTCTATGTTGCTCGTCGACGCAGTCAAAATGAGAGGCGACAGGTCGCGAGAGTTTTGTGCAGGAATCGGGTCCATCCGGTTGTTCGTTGCTGTCCGCAGCAGATAATGCGCCGGCGCTTCGTCCGCAGCGGGGTAACGCTCTCTCAATCGGCACGACACGGATCCTTGTAGTAGCAAAAGTAGCTGCAGTGATGCGCGCACGGCCTTGGGTTGTCCTTCGTCACCCATTTTTCACCGCATTGCCATGGGCGACGTCTATGGATACCTGCTGTAAGGATCTGACTGGAGCCTCATGCAGCTTCGTACTAGTTATATTTGCCACTTGTAACTGTAGCTATTCATATTCCAATCTCATTATTTCTTGATTATATGCCTATCTGCGCCGTAGTTGCGGGGCGACGATGAAAATACAGCAAATTGAACCCTCAGCGTTCGATGTTTGTCATGTAACATAAACCCCGACCGACCTCTCAACCTCTCGCAGAGAGCTCTGAGAGCATTTTGTGAGTTCTTCTGGTGTCGTGACGGAAGCACTGCGGATCTCCGAGTGAGCTCCAGAGCGACACCTTTCAACTCCACGACACTGGCATGGAAGCTCTGACATGACCAGACGGGGGGGGGGGTACTGTCTTTGGGCTGCTCCAATGCTCTGACTCGCTCTGGAGTACGCCAGAGGCACCCCCCGAAATTGCAGATGACATTGGTCGCTTTGAAAGCGGTCCCGAGCGCTCATGACTTGATATCGTTGCTATGAGGTTTAACGGGCCCATCATGCTGCCCGAGAGCTTAGTTACAATTTGTGAAGGCTCTTTGATCGGTAGGTGCGCGGGTGATCAATGGGGCACGCAGATTAAATCCCACTAATCCGTTCAAATGAGTAACCTTATTAGATCGAGCCATACACTTATATAGCTCGCGCATAGTCTGGTGGTAAGGTCGATCCATCGTGATTATCTGTCCGGGATTCAGGGACCATCCGACCCAAAGAATGCAGTAGTGCCTCCGTCGTCAACCCAGCTCTCCGGACAGCACGTACTATTTCAGTGCCCCCACCATCCTCTGAAAATTCTCCTGTTGTGCCACTGACGGATGGGGCCGATGGTCCAATTTGATGGTGGGGGTCAGGGAACGGCTTCCCTTTTTCTGGGCGTGCATTTTGTCCTATATCTTGCACGATGGGGAATGGTGTAATACCTGGAGCTTCATCCCGTGATAGGCTAACTGTGCCCAGTGCATGGCTTTGGTCCCTTCGCCGGCGAAAGAGCATAGTTGCAAGTACAGCGACTACCAACAGCGCGACGATGGTAGCGACAGCTATTGCTACCACGGTCGACTTGGAGAGAGATCTACGTTCATTCTCGCTAGATTTAATCACCCCCTGAGTCGGCAGAGCGCTGACTGTCGAGGAAGAAGATGTAGTGGAAATTGAGATCGTGTCATGTAACGACGAGTGACTCTCAGAAGACGTCGAAAATTGTGGGGTAGTCGTAGTAGTTAACGCGGTAGATAAAGGGCTGCTCGTGCTGGAAGCGGAGCCGTCGTTTATGGTCATATTGAAAATAAAGAGCTCCGCAGTGCCATTGCCCAGCGCGATTTTGACTTCAAGTATCTCGTCCACCTGTAGACCGGCCTTTTCTATCTCGCTGAGGAGGACCTTATTCTGAAGCGATATGTCACAAAGGCTCGTGAGGGGGCCTTGTTCGAACATCTGTCCTGTAGAATAATTGTTGAAGGACCACGTGACATCGGTACGGAACCAAACAGTCTCTGCATCGGCACGAGGAATAACTGCGAGTCTGATAGTAAAATCTTCTCTCTGATCTGTTCATAGATAAATTCGGGAAGTTCAGCTGTTAATACTGGCCGAGACTGGACGTGCTCACTCGGAGGAAAGGCGATAGATGCCCAGGATTCCATCCCCCAGAGGTCGAGAACGTAACCGTTAGATCCAGTGGGGGCCGCTTGGTTAGGGCATGCATTTGACAGGTTGCTGCTGAAGCTGCGAGGGATGCTTGCTGCTTGCCCATCATCGCCGTCGCTTGCGAGCCAGTTGTTGCCGACTTCATCAGTGAGTACATGAGTGTCCACAGCGGCCCAAGCGATCTCCAGCAGCAGCGATGTCAAAGCAATAGCTCTCAAGATGGTTTTCGAAACGTGCGTCATTGAGCAACCACACGCAATGAGGAGGGAACTGCAGGATCACCAGAGATTCGGGCGCGCGAAGCGAGACCAAGTGTCCTAACGGTAACGAGGCCATTCTTCCGCTAGCGCCCAGAACATGCGCTGATGTTCTGTTCCAGGAACGTACGCCCAAAACTATGGTGTTTGAGCGGGCAGACAACGCCGCGAACCCTGTTTGGACTTTGGACCCCTGTTCGGAAGCATGCCAGTTGTACCTGGGGCGACCAAGACGCGTGTCCGGTCGAAGCATTCCAAAATGAGCCCATTTACAGCGGCTGCCTCACGGAGAGGTCAGCGCCTGACTGAACTGGGAAGAAGTAGACGATGTCCTCAGCTAGACAGCAGCATGTCGCTTTGTCTCTATAGCTCAGCTCGCACCAAGCTTCAATTCCACTGTATGAATACCGCGCATGCGATACTAGGGCGAGGAAGATCGCATGACATTCCGGTTGGAGAACTGCATGAAGACCGCAACGCTTCGTTGAAACAGATAAGTGGCATTCTAATAATTGGCTAAGATATTGTTGTACATCCCTAGCGAAGATTGATAGGACACAGGCATAAACAACAACCGATATTTTCACACTTTACCAATTTTAAACTCAAATGTCAGCCTGATTCAATGGAATGAGATTGTCGCATGAGCATATAGAGCTCACGTGCCTCTATGTGCAACAGGTTTCTGGGTTCCACCACTGTATTTACAGCCTCGAGAGGCACTGTAAGTGTACAAGATACTGGCACAGTGGACTAGCCGGTAATGATGAGGAGTTTGGGTCCGCCACGTGTGGCGGGAATGTCGTACAGTACTTGGGCTCGCTATCGGCTCTCTCGCTGCATATATTGGCTGTTCACATTGGCATGAAATTCAGTCGTCGCAAACGAAGACGGGGAATAGGTAAGGCGGTGACGACGCCGTTTTCTTACGACTCACCCAAGGTACTGAGGCGAGGCTCGGAGACCGCAAGAGCATGATGGGTATGGCCGAGAAAATTCGTCAACCACATCTCCAATTACCGCTACGTCACCGAAGTATGGCTGTGAAAAATCGGATGATTTCTATTCTGCAATGTAGCGCGCTGGAATGACGGTCGAGTCGTTGATAGAACATCGCCGTGTGCCCAGGGCCAATTACAAGACGGACTTCCTGCCGACTCCCGCGGATGAGATATATCAATATACGAACTTGGATACTACTGCTTCACTTTCTCGATCCCACATGCTCAATTTAGGGTGCTCGTCACTTCTATGCTACCTCTGCACAACATGTCTCGGTTCCCATGATACCCCCGAATCTAGAGCATCGAAGGAGGAAATACTGTGACTATGATATCACATGATGCTGTGCAAGACTTTACGCAAATGCTATGCACATTGATGCGCAACGCCAAGCAGAATATCATCCAATGGTTTGCACATTGTTACCCTCACCATCACAGCTCTGTGGGGGACAATGGCGGATCAACCGTGGTTGTGGTATGTCGTTTGGTCAACTATCATCAAACCTGTGGCTTTCGCATCTTGTGGTCCCTCTAAACATGAAGAAGTACGCTTTATCCGACTAGCTGGATAGATACATGGAGCCTCCGCTCAATTTCTACCATCTTTGGTTGAGGAGCTTTTGGGGGGTCAAACGGACAGCCACAAATTTACGGGAGTCGCCTCGCATCACGACCGCGACAAAGCACTGTAGCTCGATCGACTGATGTGGATGTTGACTGCGCCGCAAGACAGACACGTCGTCGGAAGCGCGGCGCCTTGCCGCAGTGGATCCTTTGTCCCAACATCGGCAATTCTCCGCGTGTGGCAGGAGTTAAGCGTGAAGTCCTAACGACAACGACATATCAAACTCGCGTCTGTTCCTGTTCCTGTTTCTCTCTTTCTCCCATTCATTTCTTTGCCCGGCCTTGTAGATGGGGGATATTGCTGTCCCGCTCTTGACGGCGGATTGGACTCCAAATGCGCAAGGCTATCATGGCACTTTCGAATTTTCGCGCTGTCCCAAGTCAGGATTAGAGCAGACGTTTGGAAACGATACCTCGCAGCTACAATCTTTTGACCATCTTCAAACGCATACATTATCGCTCCCTACAGGTGTGATGTCCCGGATATTGTAAGAATCTGTTCGTTGTTTCTGATGCAAATGCAGAGTTAGACGCGTGGCCATTCATGACAGGGTTCCAATTCTTTGGGGTGCTCTTGTATAACGATGACTCCCTCGTGGTATCACCGGCCCGTACAATCAACGCAGTGTGGAATGGTAAGCAGTTCTCAGCGCAAACGTGGTCCGCAGTGCCAGGGAATTCCTGTGTCTATTTCGAGTTCCAAGTTGTGAGCCCTGGCGATACAGTCCCGTCGGGTGCCGACCCGTGCAACCCACCTGTGGCAAAACTGTCTTTTGCGGGTATTGATGCACTGAGAACGGACTACGAGATGGTCGTTACCAATGCGTACTTGGTTGGCCCGTTCCGCCCTGTTCCGACCGAGGATCCCGGAGAACCTTCCACTGAGCCACAACCTTCTTCATCTAGTAAGTCTCGGCGCTTGCCACAGAAAATGCTTAGACTAAAATATGTGACGCTGCACAGCGGTGGTCTGTTCACGAGCTGTTCCAACCTCTGTAACCAGCATTCCGCCTCATCCAACTGACTCGGCCCCACCATCTTCACCTCCGAATACCAACTCCAAGCCAACATCTGCGCCTACTACCAACTCCAACTCTGCGTCTGCGCCTCAAGGCACTGAATCGAACCCACCATCTTTTACTCCGACCTCTACTTCCTCGATGCACAGCACAACGAACACAAGTTCACCTTCAGGCGATATGACTGGAACTGAAAGTGCCAGCAGTTCAGGAATTCGATCTACCACAGTCGCGGGTATTGCTGCCGGCTCCATCGCAGCATTGTTCTTTCTAGTGTTCGCCGTGGCATGGCTGCGCCACCGCGCAATTAAACGTCGGCACGAGCAAGAGACTCTTGAGACTGTCGTGCCATATGATGGGGATGCCGGTGTAGTGCCATATCTGAGGGCGAAGGAGCAGTCAGGCCTGAGTGGAGCAGCACCTTCGGAGCACAGGGCAGAACCGGTAGTCGAGGAGACGGGATTCCGAGACTTTTACTCGGCAATGCGAAGAGCTGGGCTGACGCTGCAATCACTGTTGGAGCATCACAGCGGAACGAGGGATCGGAATCCAGATAAGTTACCGGAATATACGGCAGGATGACACGTCTTCCTTGCCATCTGCGAGCTTGAGGTCTTTAAATCCTGTATGCCCCTCAATAAATCCATCAGGAGAACGGGGATCTGCGTGTGAGGCGAGCATACTGCGCTCCAAAGTGGTTAATGCGCACTATGTTCCCTTTCAGGAAAGGTACCTTGCTGTGACCCTATGGCAGTTCCGCCGCTCTAGATGCTCACCAACGTTGATGGGCGATGGACGTCTTGCACTATTTTCAAGCCTCACGGCCCGAACAGCGGCATTACGTGGGGTTTGTGAATCAAAGTCCCAAAGATGTATTCGGCATACAATATGAATACCCGCCGCCGGTTTATGATGTACCTGGTGTGTGTACGACGAGATATATGCGCAATGTCTCCGAGATACAGTTGCTGTGGCGCTGGTCCGCTCGCTCCAGTTGAGAACATAGGTATTTAGATTCATCGTGCTCTGCAAGCGCAACGCAGCTGACAGCCTATGAAGCTCCTGTTCTCAAATATTGCATAAATCAACCATACGGGCGTAGAAAATGCAACTGACTGATTATAGCGTCATAAAAGTGATGCTTGGCAATCACCCGCGTTGTATTATATGAGGAAAGAGCTGATGTCGTGGCGACTTTTCAGTGAGTGTCTTCAACGCGCCGGGCTTGGCTGCCGAGCACATCATTCTTGATATGCTAGAGGCGATGTCAGGAGTAATTAGGAGGCTAAGCGCGGCAGAAGCATCGGCCGTGACTCAGACTCCTCGGTTTGGTCCCGCGATCCGCGCAACAGCGCGCCGTTCCGGGCATCGCATCTCTGAAGCGCCGTGCACGTCCTGCTCTTTCTTTCATCTTGCCAGCTACAATTTTTCTTCTTCTTATCTTAATTCTTCGGGGCGATGGGCGATATTGCCTTACAGCTCATCGCGACGGCCTGGGTACCCAACGCGCAGGGATATAACGGCCTCTTCGACTTTTCGCACTGTCCCAAACCTGAGCTGGTACAGGCGATTGGCAACGACACCTCGCAACTACAATCGTTCGACCACCTTGTGCAGCATACACTACCGCTCCCCACCGGTGTGTGTCCCACCCATCCTTGCGGGCTTTAAGTGCGCGCGCTGATAAGAACTTTAGAAATGGACGCCTGGTCTCTAACCACCGCATTTCAGCTTTTCGGCGTGGTCGTGTACAACGATGGCGCGCTCGTTAGCTCGACGTCGCGAACGATCAACGCGGTCTGGAACGGCAAACAGGTCGCCGCACAGGTTTGGTCAGCCGTCCCAGGTAATCCGTGCGTCTACTTCGAGTTCCAGGTTGACGACCCTGGCACCACCGTCCCAACCGGTGACGACCCGTGCAATCCACCCGTCGCTAAGCTGTCGTTTGCGGGTACCGATGCGCCAAGGTCTGATTTCGAGATGGTCGTTTCGAGCGCGTTCCTAGTTGGCCAGTCTCGTCCTATATCGCCGCCGGAACCCCTATACCCGGGCCGCCGCCACCTGAAGGGACGACCTCGGACCCTCGTAAGTCAAGCCATGAGCTACTTTAACTGTATACACTGAGCTTAATCGATGTTCACAGCGAGGATATGTACCCGTGACCTTCCCGCTGACACAAGAAAATCTGCGCCAAGTGCTACGCAATCGACTTCAGCCTCTGTCACACCGGCTGCCACATCCTTCCCTTCTGCCTCCGACTCCGAAACTCCCGCAGATCAGCAGTCGCCGTACACATCTGGATCATCCACTTCGACGATGCCGACCGCGACGAGTATCAGTAGATCGACCACGTCGATACCTACCACCGCGACTACCACCAGCACACCTTCGGGTGAGCCAAATCGACAAACAACAACTGCGGCTGTGGGCATCGCAGTGGGGTCTGCGGCTCTTTTCATACTACTACTGTCAGTTGTACTGATCCGCCGCCGCACGCAACGACGGCGGCGGGAGAAGGAGTTCCTGGCACCATATGACCGCGAAACAGCGGTCCCGCCAAATCAGGAGCCCAAGAGGCGTTTTGAGGAGAAAATAGAAGGACAGACCGAGCGGAGGGCGGACACAGGTGTCGAAGATATCGGGTTCAGAGATTTCTACTCGGCGATGCGAAGAGCTGGGCTAACTGTTCAGTCTTTATTGGAACATCATAGCGGTCCAAGCGATCGAAGTCCAGATCGATTGCCGGACTATACGGCACGTTGAATGTCTTTGTTTCTTTTTCTTTTTCTTTTTCTTTTTCTTTTTCTTTTTCAATATCATTGTTTGGTTCAATTTATTCGGACGGAGCGTCGTGGTATGTTCGCCCAAGTATACTTGGACGAGCGTGGGGGCAACTTCAAGTCCTCTTTCGAGGAGCCGCGTCTTACACCGTCATGATACACTCATACTCGGGAATGGCTCTCTGACTAGGACCCAAGGCCTAAGAAGAGATGGGAGCAGCTGGGTATCTGGAATGTTCGGCGAAGACGGGCGAAGGGACGCACACGGGTGGCGATCGAACATCTCGAGAAAGTTGACGAGTCGCCGCCGCCGATGGAAAGCAAGACGGACCAGTAGGACTTGCCGACCTTGATGTTGTCGCAGTTTTTGTGCAGGCCCGGGTTGAGCTTGAGGAAGGTGGACATGGAGGTCTTGCCGCGGAGCTTGGTGCAGATTGTCGGAACTTGCGTCGACGACCGGAACGGGTGATCCGTCACCGTTCCACATACCCTGCAGTATCCAGTGCCTAGGTTTCATTCCTGACTCATATCTTGTAATCCCCCGATCCGAGTGTACCCGAACCATAGTATATACCCAGTACTTAGTAATACATGAACAGTTGTCTCCAGTTATACCTACTTCTGTTACAGATGTGGTCCTGTGGGAGGCGAAGTGAGTGGGTGCGTTGATGGGCTGGCACACGCACTCATCGGTGGACACAGAGCGGGTGTTTCAAGCTTGTGCCTGCGTTCAGGGTGTTCAGATCTGCCTCTTGTCCTCTCCACCAGACCTCGCCGTTGACCCTGAACCAAGGAACACCGCAGATTGGCTAGTGCGCGCCTGATATACCAATATGAGTAGTTGGACAGTCAACTCCGACTCTTGGACTACATATACCGATGACGAAGATGCAAGAATCGATGAGTCTAGACCGTTTCTACAAGCAACATCACAAGAGAGTTTATTCACCTACGAGTCAATCCGATCTGCTCCTAGTAATCGAACCATAGTGTCGCGCGACTCGAATTCGGCGAGCGCGTTTGTCGACGAGTCTGTGATATCCGCTCCGAGCAATAGATCAATCGTGTCTCCCGACTGGACGCCAGCTGCCAGTGTCCGCACTCTGTCCACCGCAGTAGCTGTGCATGAGCGCGGAATTGAAGGTTCGTCTGACATGCAAAGCCTGCGAGGCGCGTATAACTGAGACCGACTATAGTGGGTATGCCAGCTCAGCGTGAGCTCGAGGTGTATGAAGGTACTCTGGTTCACAACCCAATGCAGCAGCAAGACCAAGTGTCAACAACTGTTCTGCTCCTGTTCAAAGGACAGATGGCGGAGCTTCGGGTGCGCCATCGTCGGAATTGGAAGATGCTCGTCGGGAATTGGAAGATACTCGTGCGGAGGCAACACGGGAACGCTCACAGAGGAGAAGACTGGAACTACTTGTCAAGAAGATGCAGGCTCGCCCCATTGTCATGCCTGTCCCCCCCGCGGGGAATTATCCTGATTTATATCTCAAACTGGCCACAGGTAAGTTGGTTGCACGCCGAAACCATTCAGCTAACGGTTTTGGTATTCAGTTGGTGCACCAGGTTGCGGAAAGACCAGCCTGTTCCATCGTCTTACTTTAAACTGTTACTTCGAGGTCAGGCGCTTTTCAGGTGCTCTCCCAGATGGAAAAATAACTGACCGCCCGATGAATTCTAGGAATACGATCCTGCAATTTGCGAATATTACAACTCTTCTGCCTTCGTGAGCTTTCACCCCTCTTCCTCCCTCTCGAGTGAGCAATATCTGATCTATAATTTTGTAGATTAATGAGCGAAGGTGTCAATTGACGATGATTGATTCAAGCAGCCTTGAGGTGAGCCATCCACATCGTCTGGTACAAGTATTGATAGCCCCGTCATTCATATCAGGAGTACTCTATGTTACGCCAGAAAGCCTGCCAGGAATGTGATATCGTAATTCTCTGCTTCTCTTTCTCCGACTGCAATCATACATTGTTTCTGGCGCGGACAGCTGTAAGTGGGCAATTCTCTTACTGCCGCCCTTTTCGCTGACATACCGAGGAATAGTTCTTGAAAGAGCTCGAGGAGTTCCGAAAGACTCATCCAATCCTGCTAGTGGGGTGCAAATCTGTCTGTTGCATCCGATGTCAGTTGGCATTTTTTTGTTGGCGAGCTGACCCTTGTTAGGATACCCGGGGATACGACGACGAATTCAGATCATACCCGGGGATACGACGACGAATTCAGATCAGAAACGCTGGATACTGAGGAGGCGCGTCTTTGTTCTTCAAGACCATACACTAGCCGATCCTGACTAATTGTACAGGGGCAGAAATACGCAGACAAGATGGGAGCAGCTGGGTATCTGGAATGTTCGGCCAAGACGGGCGAAGGGGTGCGCGAGGTATTCGAGTTTGCGACGAGGGTCGTGATCGAACATCTCGAGAAACAGGACGAGCGGCCGTTGGTGCCTGTCGAAGGCCAGCTGCGTCGAGATGATAACGGCTGCGTTGTTGTGTGATTCGTGCCGTGCTGGGTTCGGGAGAGAGGCGATGGTCACGTTTCGTTCACGTTGCATGTTACGACTTGTACGCAGTGTCGTTTTGCAAATTGACCGGAGTATATGTACCCCCAACGAGCGTTTCGGAGCGTTTTCGAACATTATCACACGACGACGAAACACCATCCCACACCATGAAAGCATGCACAACCAGCTGCACATTGGACAAGCACACCCCCGCGAACACGCCCCCAAGCATCTGTATCTATCGATGCACGCGGTGCCACAGAGGCCGGTGTGGGTACATACTCCAGTAGTACTAGTTGGGAGCGGAACAGGCGGGGGGAGTAATTGGGACATATAGATGACAGTAGACCGGGAGGACAAGATAGAGGACAGACAGACAGACCGGGGACAAGGACAGACAGACAGACCAGGATCCAGGGGGGGGGGACAACATGACGTTACATGGTGGTAGGGGGGAAACGAGGGTCACAAGAGAGGAAGCCG
>JAGTJP010000271.1:0-24285 GCA_020744175.1 Auriculariales sp. MPI-PUGE-AT-0066 | reverse complement strand
CAAACTAGCGCGACCTCGCCACACTGCAGCAGGCATCTCTGAACTCCCGCTAGCACGCGCGTGGAATAGAGACTGGTCGGGCAAGTAAACTGCCGCTGCGGCCCGCGGATCACTACCGAAAAGCCTCAACAACACCAATGGCGAACGATCGCGCGGGCCGTCGAGCTCGCGCTACCGCCACTAAAACCCTCGCCAGCGAACCGCATGACCGCTAGCACGCAAGTGGCGACCAGGTGACTCTCGGGGTCCGGTTGTCGGTCAGGGACGACTTTCCATGTCACCCACCCTCAAAAAGGCCACCAACGGGTTTCAGCAATTCAGGGTCGTACGATTAGGACCTACACACATAGCCACAGGATTTTTATATATATACTGTGTAAATTTTATAATCTAAAGGGTAGCAATCGAACCCGTGTTCTTCGGCTCACTAGTTTTGTCCGATCGGCGCTACAACCGAGCTTTAGCGCGATCGTCCGCCCCACTTCCCGTCTTTATTCCGTTTTCCCGAGCACATATTCGTTCAATCGACTATATTCGTGCACCTGGGCGGCCACCCGGCACGAACCGCGTTAGGAACAGTCGTTGCCACACAAACCCGACAACCGGGCGGGCCGGTAAATCGCTGAGCATCCGTATTTCTCCTCACTTTCGCGTGGACGTCACGTGACGCGAGGAATCACATTTCCCTCTCATTGTTGCAATTTCGTCTACCATACAGTAGCTGGGATTGATGTTCACAGCCTCAGGTACCGGACGGCGAAGAAGACGCAAAGCAGACGATGACTGAGAATTTCGGAAAGGATGTCGCGCTAAAAATGCAGGAAACCTGAAATTTCGCGGCTGAATTCAGATTCACAAGTTCGCATATAGAGTGAGCGGGGGTGCTCGAGCAGTGGAGAGCGTGTACACAGCCGTAACCTCACTCTCATGATCTAATTGTACCCACATATCGAGGACCCACACATATGGGGCTCTACATCATCTCCATCGATGTACAATTCAGCCTTGCAGATCAAAGGCTCGTGATATACTAATTATCCTGTCGGCGCCTGTCGTCACGGTCTTGGTGTCTACATGAGCTCCTCTTCTTCACAGAGGGCTTGCTGTGTGACTATAATTTGGTCATTTTCACGATACTGGCTTCAGTGCCTGAGATGGCAAAAAACCATGGGCGGCGAGGGTTCAAGTTGCAGCGCGCACGTGTGTGAGAGAGCTTAGAGTTAGAGATCTCAATATTGCCGGGAAAGCCCATTTTGGCGATTACATCTCTCAAACTTGTATGTTGAATGAATTAAGTGCGACTAATCGAGATTTGAGACGATACGAGGCGGGTCACGGTGAAACCCATCGAAAATGCATGCATGCATGCTGACTGGACAATACAAGTGCCAAATTTTTTATTTTATTTTCATGTAGGCGCTGGAAATCAGGCTGCATAGCAGAAGTAGAGGGAAGACCGTTACTCATAGGCAGCCAATCGCACTCTCATCATCTGCTGACCATCATGCACGGCCTCACACAATTTCATTCTCATGGATCCATGCACCCGTTCTAAGGTCTTACCATCAGGTCTCATTCAGTACACCGTAGAAGAGATATGCCGTCGCAAAGTTTTCGGCGCGGTAATGGTAAATTAATACCTTTTTAACCATCTTCCATAATGGCGGATGAAAATTGAACACCAGTAATTTTTCGCACAGGCGAGGTGCTGCTTTCGTCCGTATGCCGTGGCGTCATCGCACCTAGAGTGGACGAGTCGAGAACGGGGCCGGACGAGGGTGGCGAGGGGCCCGGGCGCCGAGGCCACTCCGACGTCATTTCCGGGGATTCAAGAAGAGAAGCTCAGGTGCGGGTCACGTGCGTTTGAGAGATATGATGCAAAGACAAGAGGCCGCAGCAGCGTCGGGATCGGTGGCACAGCGCAGTGCTCAGGAGGCTCTGCACAGTCATTCCGCAGTGCGCATGCCAGGTTGGGCGGTATAGATAACATAACCCCTCCATGCGATGTCGATGAAACGGTGTGCGGGCACAGGAGGGGAATGAACGGGGGTCCGGGCGGTCGGAGGGTCAGGGATGGGGTAATTTGAACATTTTTTTAATCGGTTGATGTATTGTTGTGCTCCACGGTCGCGGAACATTCGACTGGGCAGGGGGCGTCCGGGCGCAGTGGCCAAGTGCGGCTGTTTGCGGGTAGAGGGTGATCGCACCTTGTCCTCGTCACCGCGTCGTTGTCGTCTGTTTTCCTGTCTCCACCCCTCGCACGGCGCAAAAGCTCACTCTACACCCGCTCTCGCACATTTACTGAAACTACGATGGCTGCTCCTGTACCTATACCGATGTCGTCGTCGCCAATCGAGACACCACACCTTGTCCGTACGTATCAACGTCTCAGAGTGTGCCGCATCATCGACTGACCAGTATCGTCACAGCGGACATCCGACACACGAGCTCACTGTCGCCACTGAATACGCCGCACCGATCGAAGGGGGGTGCGCGGCTGGGGTCATTGTCGCCAGGCAGCATCCCGTCGAGCCCGACGTCGGTTCACTCTACGTCGAGCGCGATCTTTGAGCGCGATATTGAGCCGCTACCGGCCACGTCCGTCTTTGGAGCACCCTCCGGGTCCACCCACGGAGTCAACGGTGGCCTGACGGTGTCGCCCGTGCAGAACAACCCGCACAGGACCCCGCGCGGCCGCCAGGCAGAGGACAGCGCCGTGCCCAGCGTTCTCACTAGTGCCGCAAATGCTCTCGTTTCGCTGCCCGTGTCGCCGGCCCCGAGCGCGCCCGCAAGCCCCACGCGCATGCACGCGCTCGAGCTGCACCCGTCGCTCTCGGCGCAACTGCAGGATCCGTTCGTCGTAATTGCACCGACGGCACAGATCGCCCCGCCAGCGATGTCAGCGAGCCCCTGGGCGGCCGCAGCGGGCGTACCAGCCGCGAGACCAGCCCTGGACCTGCAACGAGTGCCACCGGCCGCAAACCGCGTCGCGCAAGCACGACCAGCTTCAGTTCCGGCGCCGGCAGCTCGAGCCCGCCCATGCAGACGTTCTCCAACGCGCTCTCGCTCTCACCGTACGCCGCACCCGCCACCATCTCCAGTAGCCCGCCGCACCAGCACTCGCTGCAGCCGTCCACATCGACGTCCGTGCCCTCCGTCGGGCTCAACCTGAACCTAGGCGACGTCGCGACGGGCCCGCAAACCCACCGACTGAGCTTCGTGAGCTATAACGACCTACTACTCAGCTCGCCTGTGTCCGCCGTCCCGCTCTCCACGCTCACCCAACCGACCTCGAGCGAGCCCCCGCCACACCTCGCCAGCATCGGCGCCGGCCCGCGTAGCGGCACCCACTCACCGTCACGCTCGCGCCCCCGCAGCATCGTCATGAACAACCGTACCAGCGTCCTGCTCGGTGCCGGTGGCGCGGACGCGCCGGGCGTCGAGGGTGGCGAGTGGGAACGCGAGGGTCTGGGCCGGGGGCTCGAGGAGCGCCTCGAGGAGCTGTTGCGCCGCGAGCAGCAGCCGCAGTTGACGGCCGGCGCGGCGTGAGCCATGTCTATCTGTCTGTCCTGTCATATCCTTCCCTGTCCGCCTCTGTACGATCTGTCTCTCGTCTCCTTCGCTATGCACCCACTAAACCCTACTCGCCCTTCTCCTCTTGTCTTGTCGGATTCTCTTGTGCTTGTGCTTGCCTGTGCGCTGCCCCCTTATCGAACATGTACACCTGATCTTGGGTCTTATGTCTTACGTCTTTGTCACTCTACGCTCTTCGCACTTCCTTCCTTCTCCGGTCTGGTCGTCTATGTCTGGCCTTTCCTCATCCCGCTGTACCCCACGTAGTCGTATAGCTTTTCATACCCACAACCCGCAACCCCCCCCCCATAATACTCCCGTCGCCGTCACCGTGACCCCAAATTTCTCGTCGTCGTCGTCGTCGTCGTCGTTGTACCGTCCAATTTACAACCCCTTCATCGCCCACCCGTAACCGTCGCCTGCAGCTTATTCCCGCCCGCATCTCTCCGCGCCGCAGAGACGTCGATACCCGTCGTCGCACCCACCTGCTTCCTTTGCCTTCCCTGCCTTCCTTCCTTCCTTGCCTTCCTTTCATCCGGCGACCCTCTGTCTTCCTTTGACTTGGATCTCTGATTTCTGATGCCGATGTCGACCGACGAACTGACGACTGCCCTGCCCTGTCCCAAAAACAAAAAAGACCCCCTCCGAATTGAAATGGTAAAAGAAATCGTAATATCGAGATTGTAGTGAATTGTTTAATTCGGATTTGGATTTTTGCCTTGTAATCGGCCTCCCTCCCTTGCCTTCCTTGTCAAATGGAGATTTGGGGTTTGGGGATGAAACGGAAACTGTTCATTTTAGCTTGGCTTCGGGGGTCTTTTTAACCGAGCTCGAGTCCTCGACGTTTATACTACTTGGTGGTGGTGAGGGCGGCGGCGATTGGAGCTTGGAGTTTGAGTTTTTGTCGAACCCACGTGTTGATCTTGGATGGTGGTGACATTGGGGAGTTTGTGGGCAATGTATGTATGGTGTTGGATCCTGAAAAGAGGAGGCAGACGGTCGTGTAAAGAAATAGATATTTGTATCAATGAGCAGGGGGTTCAGTGTGACTGTACCTGTCCTAAAGAGAGTGAGAGTGAGACCTGGACTTGACAAACAGACGAGAAACGAAGCGATGGGACTGTCACTATCATTGAGATTTGAGATTGAATGCGGCTGGTCTCAATGCAGGTAGAACCGCATGTTTTGCCCAGCCAGTCCCGCTTTGAAACGCCGCCAGCTGTTTTGATGAACTTGAGCTCCAACACCGAACCTTCCGAGCATATCTTAACTGCGAAATGAAGGATGACTTGAGGGCCTGCAGCAAAAAATGCGAGTCTACTTGCACACCCGCACCGTCAGTGCTTCCAGATCTGTGTCGTGCACGAGCTCAAAGACAGCATTCTCATATCACATTTTTCATGGCTATACCTCTCATAAGGGATAGAATAGATAGTTTCGTAGGCGTTCGAGGGACTCTAGGAAACATCGACGAGAACACTCCGGTTGAAACTGGAACAAGTACGCGGCCGTCTTGAAGATATACAACAGGAACTCAACTAGCAGCAGCTGCTACATATCCAACGAATCAGACAGAAGTGGTGCCTCAGGCTTTGCGGGTTTGGTTCTAGCACAAGCACCAATGAGATGGTGCTGTCTGAACAAGCGACGTCGGCGGATTTGACCGAGTCGCGCTTTTGGCGTCCTGTTCTTCACACCGGCGGAAGTTCGTCTAATTTCGTCGCTACGAGTCTCATGATCAACTCCCGATTTTCAGGCGTTCATTCATTAGCCTTCTCGCATCAGTGCCATCAGGGTCGGTCGCGCGGTACAAATACGAGTTCACTCGAGCAAACGTCGGGAAGCGCAGGCATTCGCAGAAACCTGAAGCCGCCTTGAACCCATTTCCCCACTTAACACGCGCCTATATGCTTATGATAAATTCCCCGAGATTTCGTCGATCACACATCTTCCCGACATGTCCGGCTGGACAGCGCACGGACTCGCGTCAGTCGATCACGAATACTCCGATGCTTCAGCGCACGCCGTCTTTTATAGCCGCGCTCCCAGCTCCCTTCCTGCTGGCATCTCTATCGAGCCTGCCTTGACGATATGAAGGCCCTTTCAGCCTTTGCCGCCACGATTGTCGCTTTGGCGTCGCGCGCAAACGCCAAAATCATTTACGCCGGTGTAAACGAGGTTCGTACCAGCGACACCTTTTGAAATCGTAGCTAAATTGGCTTTGGCAGTCTGGAGGCGAGGTTGGAATTCCGCAATTATATACGAACCATGGCTGATGCTGGTACAGTTTGGCTTATGGTCAGCCAATGCGACGGTCGGCACAGGTCTGCCCGGCACTTTCGGCGTTGACTACGCATTCATCAACAAAGTAAGCTGGTGCTCCTACGAGCCAGCATTTTAGTGAGATCTTAATGATGTCCTCAGAGCACCGTCGACATCTTCGTCAAACAGGACAAGATCAATCTCTTCAGGGTGGCATTCATTATGGTACGTTATTGCTTGCCGGTCCAAAGATATAACACTAATACGTAGCTCAGGAGCGTTTGTGCCCTGTGAATCAGACAACTGGCAAGGGTTTGGGAAGGAAGTTCAACGAAACGGTAAGAGATACGGAGATAGTATTCCAGAGGTTCAATCCGCTGACTTGGCCTCATAGTACTTTGCATACTACAAGGACGCCATTGACTACGTAACAAATGTCAAGGGAAAATATGCTATCCTCGATGTGAGTGTAGCGAGTTTGTTTTCTGTATTTGTTGTCTGATTTCGCCCGAACAGCCTCACAACTACATGCGCTACAAGTATGAGTGAAACTCTCAAATGAGCATACCGCTGATAATCCCCTCTAGTGATCCTTCATCTCAGCCTTTCACGGGCAGCGTGCGTCATCTTCTCCTAATGAGCTTTCTCACTGTTTGATCTCGACTCCACAGGTGATCGGGGACAGCGCAGACCCTCGCGCTGCAACGACGGCTGAATTCCAGCAATTCTTCTACGAGCTCGGTCTGCGTTTCCGCCACAACCCGAGGGTGATCTTCTCGTCTTCGAACGAGCCGCATGTGCGTCATCAATCACGAATACACCCAGTCCTAGTCTTTGACTTTGCGCTTCAGGATATGGCCACCTCTCTCGTACTGGCTAACAATCAGGTGTGTAAAATATACATGCAATCTCACTTTACTGCTGTCTGACCATACTCTGTGCTCGGCATGCTAGGCTGCAGTCAACGGTCTCCGCGCAGCTGGCGCCAACCAGCTCTTCCTTCTGGCCGGTAACGCATGGACTGGCGGGCACTCGTGGACGGAGGGAGCTGATCCATCGTCTGCATACATGCACAAGCTTGTCGACCCTGCCCACAACTGGGCAGTTGAAGTCCACGAATACCTCGATGTTGACTATAGTGGCACACACGCCGAGTGCGAGCAACCTGGCCCGTCAAATCTTGCTGCACTCACGGCTTGGCTCAAAGAGCATAATCTCAAGTGTGCCCTCCCATGCGCCGACCACAACGACCCATGCTGACTCGTTCCACCTACAGAGCATTCGTGAACGAATTCGGTGGTGGCAACAACGACAACTGTAGAGATGTCAGTATCATGTCTTCCCATTCATCATCGTCAATCCTCATCGCTGACCTGCTGGGTTATTATTTAGCTGATCGGCGAGATGATCGATTACATTTCGGCCAACGACGAGTACATCGGTTGGGCTGCCTGGGCCGCGGGTCCTCGTGCGTTGTCAATTCCACCAGAACTCTGCACGACTGACTAAATCTCACTCTTAGTGTGGGGAACGTTCCGGTCGTGCTGTGGCGACGAGACAGGCAACTACGAGCCCAACACGCTTACCATCAATGGGACCCCCGGGTAAGCCTTCCCTGCACCAATTGAGCAAGTCACACTGCTGATAGTCATAATGAAGTGCGTATGATACAATTTGGGTCCCGACACTCCGCCCGCGCATCCCGAAGGGTGTGTTCACTTTGCCCACGGTGCATTCGAATATCGACTAACAACTGATTATTTTTTAGTTCTAAAGTCGCGGGGTATCTCAAGCATCCATCTTTAGTACATTCATCTCCCCTTGTTCTCTCTTCTATACACCAAACGGTGTCTTCCGCGAGGAGGTCGGGCAATTACCAAACCTATTCTTTTCTCCTGCGGCATCGGCGCAGAAAGAGCGAAACACACATGCAGTCTTATCCGACGGCTTTGAAAATATTCACGCAGGGGAGAAGTTGCGCTTAGACTTCGAAAGTGGCGTAATTTTGCGCTTTCAATTCAAATTGACTGCAACGCTGTAAACGCGCCTCCAATAGATAGCACGCGTACCCGTGGCTCTTCTTGTAGGATTTCATTGCCATTTAGTTGGCTGTAGATGATAATGAAGCTTCAGTAATATCATCTGAGCTCCCAGGTG
Source organism: Auriculariales sp. MPI-PUGE-AT-0066 (assembly GCA_020744175.1). NCBI lineage: Eukaryota > Fungi > Basidiomycota > Agaricomycetes > Auriculariales > Auriculariales sp. MPI-PUGE-AT-0066. The sequence continues at coordinate 16,293 of JAGTJP010000271.1, read as the reverse complement.
CCAGCGGATGGATCAATGGTGTCAATTGTACGACGCCCGACCACAAGTTCCCCTGCCCATGTTCAAGAGCTTAGTATTCGATCGAGGGAGTGCATCTATGAAACCAATACCTGGCCTTATTACTGGTGTCCCGACAATTATTCAATGGTCAGTACGCCTCCCACAAGTCGAGCTTGGCCCTGACACAGCGGAATCTCGGCATTCGCAATGCACGAGAACGCAGTGTCAAAGCAGCGCGAACTATGGAATGGCGTTTCTGATGAGCAAGGTTGCTCGACGAGAGGGATGAGACAAGCTTCCTCGAATTACATCGGAGCACTTACAGCTGTTTTCAGACCGGCTTGCGCCGGCCCCCTCGATGTCTACCCCTGTACGCGCGAAACTTGTCCCGTGAATAGAGCCACGAAATCGCGACCGATTTTGACGCAACAATGCTCATTCTAATGGGGCAAAATGGGGCAAGATCGCCATGTACTTAGAATATTAAAATACTTACATTTTAAAATTGTCATTTCCGGCGGATTTGTCGCGCTATTCAGCCACCTTTTTGCTCCCCCAGGCTTTGCCTGCCATATTGACGCATCTCTCAGTAGCAATACAAGCAGGACTGGCATGGTTTCACAAGGGTTCATTTGTTCGTTCCTGAGCCATGAGGCTGCCAGGCGAAATTGGTGTAGCGGCAACAGCCCCGTCCGCCTCGCGGCTTTTACTCCTCCTTTTCAGTGCTAGAATGTCTAGGGTGCCTAGGGCGAGGATTGGGCAAGCAAAGAAGGGCAACGCGAAGAAGAAGAAAGGTAGATTTGATGAGCTACTTGGTCGAGTCGAGCTGGATCAGGACAAAACACAACCTCGTACTATTGGAAGTTGCTCACCCAGAGCATTTGGCCTAAGAGCATGGATAGGACTGTTCACTGACATGTCGCAAACTCAGGTGAACCAAACACACCGATCCAGAAACCTAACCAATGCATGTCAGTCTTTTGCCAGAGGTCATGGAAGCTTTTACGCACCCATAAAGCTCCAAAAGTGAGACCTTATGGAGTCGAATCACGTATCCGAGCCAGTAACGAGGACGCAAAGGAACAAAAACCCGGCGATTCTAAATGCCCATGTCAGGGTCCCACTATATTTCGCTCTATTTTCCCATAGTTTCCCTTCTCGGTAGTTCCCGGTCTGGCTATTCCCGCGTCACGTGCCATTGCACCCCCCCTCGTGATCTTCCTGTCGCTCTGTCGCGTTAGGTCGCCATCTGTTCCCGACCATTAATCCCGTTCCCGGCCCCTCCGGTCCGCTGAGTCGAGCCCTTCGTCCATGACCCGTCTTTGGCCTAATCCCCTTTTGGACTATAACCCCTTTCGTCTTTGCGCACTTACTAGCGCCCATCGCCCTGCGCATACAGCGCGCTAATGTCTCCACCCTTCCGCTAAGCGCCTAGCGCGCCTATGCCTTCACTTCTCGTGCGTCTTCTTGTTAGCGCCCAATGATCCGCACATCCCTGATGATCTCCGTCCCCTTCGGGTTTCGTCCCTGACGGGATCCTCCCCGGGATTCTCCCTTTCGCTTCTTGCATGCTTCCGCCCCTGATCGTCATGACCCTCAAGCAGCGCACGTCGCACTTGTGGTGTTTCGCCTTCCCCGCGCCTGTTGAACCGTACCTGCTCTGTCGTGAGCTTGATGGAAGGGTCGATGAATGCCTCGTGCTTCGCCCGCCCGATAAAGTCCGCAATACCCTCGAGAGCCGTACCGTCCCTCATCCCGTGTAAGTTGTGCATCCCTCGTACCGTCTCCGCCGCCTCGTCATAGAGTGCCTGCATGCCCTCCCCTTTCAGCGCCTAGCGCGCCTCTCCTCCCATTTCCCACAAGTCGCGCACCCGTCGCCTCGCGTCTCATACCTTGCCCCAGTATGTTCTTCTTAGCTGTCGTCCCGCGCATCTCTCAGGCTGCGCGCGCCGAACGGTCGGTTGATAATGCCTTGCGCTTTGCCCTCCTAGTAGGTCCCCTCTCCCTTTGTCGTGCGTCGCGCTTCCGCTATGTGCAAGTCCCTTCTGAGGTCATCGCCCCTGATGCCTGTTGCCAAACACGTGCTGTGCTTCTTTCCCTTTCGGGCTTCGCCCATGGCTTCCTTCCCTGAATCCCTTTCCCCTTTCGTCGGTCGCGCGGATCCCTTGCAGATCATTGTAGATCCCGCGCAGATCTTGCGCATCCCTCGCGCTCCTCCTGTCTCATGTCGCGCACCTTCACCCGCAGTCCCCTAGTCGCCCTCGCGGTGGTCAATGAGTCGTCACGCTCATCCCAAGCTCATGGTTGGCAATGCTTCGCGCTTCGCCCTCAGCAAAGGACCATTAGTATCTCTCCCTCCCCCCGCGTCGTTCTCTAGTTCCTGATTGGTCTTAGTCTCGCGTACATGTCTCACTCCTTAGCGCATGCGTTCCTCCTCCCCCCATTCTGGTTTGTCTTCATTGGCTCCTTTCTCGCCCCTGCCTCTGCCCCTTACTGCCTTCGCGCAACTCCTGCGCGAGTGGGAGTAACTGCCTCATCGCCCCTGATCCGGATCTATAGTACTTCCCCATTCGTCCTCGCGCGCCTATCCCCTTGTCACATGCGCGACGAGTTAACCACGGCCCTTCTATGATTGTATGCACATGCTCCCTCTGCTTCTGCTTCCGCTTATTGCTCCCGCCCCTTTTCATGATGTGTTGCCGTTGTCGAGTTTGTCATTGTTTGGTTATCGCGCAGCCCCATAAGTAGTCCCCTTCCTTTGAGACTCAGCTCCCTAGCTTGTTCTCTCAGGATATCCGTACTCATAGGTCCGCGCGTGTACCCTTACCAGTACCCACAATACTTACTCAGGATATCCGTACTCATAGCGCGAGTGTGTGTGCGAGTCCCAGCAGCTCCCTGAGGCCTTAGGGCCCTTGTAGGTTGGTCGGCGCGTGGGTGGCCTGGGGCACAGTATGCCCCAGAGCCACTTGGGTTTTAGTCATCGCACGCATCAGTGCGTCGCCCTGACAGCCCAGACCATAACGAGGATGCTGACCACGAGCGAGCGAATATCCGAAGTCCTGTCGCCAGCGAGAAGTGTGAACAGAGCTAAGCGTCAGGGCTGTAGTTAGGACGAGTCTCCGAGTTGGTTCGAGGCATTGGCGTACCGAGTAGGTAGAAGTTGCTGCCTGGACAAAGTAAGCATAAGGCCTGGCGCACACGAAGAGTAACACAGACCGCCTGTAAGGTCTGTGACCTTGTCAAACTGAAGGAATCGTCAAGGACGTGTCGGGCCAGCAGCGCATTGATTCATACCTTGAACGTCCATGCGACCAGCCGAGCAGCTGGTAGCCAACGGTGATGAGCACAGTGATACCCAAGTAGTATTGTACTATGCTTCAAGACCCTGTTTCATGCCTTCTTCACAATAATAGACCTAAGACAATCATTCAAGCTCAGTATACATGTATGATGTGTTAAATCTGCAGGAATTGATTAACTGAGTGGGGTATAGGTGGGACAAGTCCATAACAAAGTAGATTTTTAAACGTTGATATTTCATAAACACAAGTACATGGCGATCTTGCCCCACTTTGCCCCATCAGGATGAGCATTGTTGCGTCAAAATCGGTCGCGATTTCGTGGCTCTATTTGCGGGACAAGTTTCGTGCGTACAGGGATAGACATCGAGGGCCGGCGCAAGCCGGTCTGAAAACAGGTGTAAATACTCGACCATGTTGAGTTAGAGACAACGTGCACTTGTATACCAAACGCAGTTTAATCCACCTTCGTGGATCCGCCGTTCGAGTTAGAATGATGTAATTTGTGCCCCCGTTGTGAACGGAACCCACGCCACTGACAGGAGAGGGATGGCCGGTCAGGGAAGGGAAACTCAACCAGACACCGAGCTCCGCATTACAAAGCTCCAGTATTTTGATTGGACATAACTAGCTGAGCTATGGTCCCATGCTCATCGGCTCACCGGCCCTGCCACCTCGGACCCGGTGGACATGCTAAGACTAAGCGCTGTCCAACGGATACACACCTGCAGAACCTCCGCCCCCGAGGCGAGCGGATCCGTTACATCTTGCGAGGAAACCATCTTAGTGACAGCTAGCGCAGATAGTGCTCCATAAGGCTCACAGACACTAAAGCCAATATTGAACCCACATTCGGGTAAGTTTAAAATGTGGGGTTCTCTCGCGCTGATCCAAGTCGCAAGATTTTATAAAATCACCATCGTGGCATAATTCTGCATAAAATCGGTCTCCTGACGTTGGATCAGACGTTGTGAATGGATCTCGTAACGGGTCTCCTTCACTCGTAGAGCCGCCACTGAGTAATCTCTTGACATGTAGGTAAGCGGCCGTGACCTTGTTGCCGGCATCGTAGCATGTGGCGTCCCAGCGGGATGTCTTCTTACAAGTCTGTTCCGTCATCGCCTAGACTCTTCGAGAAGAGCTCCTGAGTTTCTGCTGCAACGAAGTCATAACAGGAGAGCTCATCGGGATGGGGTGCTCAGCTCAGCATGTACAGACTCCCTCGTGTGACGACGTGACCAGAAGCGCAGAGTTGTAGTCAACCGTACAGCAGAGCAAAGAACATCGTTGCTTTCAGCGGTAAAAGAGTGATGTGCTCCAGTGTGACGCTGCTGGGTAAGCTCAAGCAACCCCGCTGATAGCATTTGTGACTTGCGTCACCCTCGCCCTCATAGTAAACTGATACCAACCAAAGGCTAAATGAGAAGCAGCGTGTTGCTCTATACAACACTAGATAGTAGAATGAGGACCCGCGACAGAAAAGATGCTGGGAAGGGGAATAGATCAGCAACCTCTCTAGTCGCAGCATGAATCCTCGAAATATAAGTGTGGCCCGAATACCTTCATCTCTTCTGGTTGCCCTCTAACTTCAACAACTCCGTGTCTCCTACTGAATTTGTTGTGAGATGCTGCTCCAAAGATTGGTCTGTCATCTGATGGACAGTCCCTTCGTTGTCCTTCTCATTCTCGTCGTCACGGTCATTAGCTGGAAAGTTATTTTGCTTCTCGAGGTCGTGCTCGTGTTGCGCGTTTTTTGAACCTTTCAGCCGGCTTATAACAGCACGTCCCTCTTCTTTCAGTTTGTGGTCATCCGCGCGTTGAAGATCATGCTGCTTAATGAGCAACACCGCGGAGAGCGTGGCAACTACTTGACACGCGACCTGTAGCTTAACACCATCAGATCCGAAACTTCAGCGAAAATCAACGGCAGGCAGATGCGCACCGCCATATAAAAGACGCCACGAAAGCCTTCGAGGTATGCATTGACGACGATTTCCCTCTGCGATTCGGTTAGGAGAGCATCCTTGCCCTGTGCGTTGACCGTCGCTGGATCGTCTAGGAGCTTCGAGATCATGTCGCTAGATATGTCCGATGTGCTCACGCCGTGGCGCAATGCATTGCTGACGATTGCACCCGCGGCCGCTAGACCGATCGTGTTACCTATCAGACGAACGAAATTGCGCATTCCTAATCGACGGCGAGTAATTAGTTTGCGGTACACTGGGGAGCGTCAATGGAATTCATACCCGTAACGACAGCCATTTCGTGTCTGGGTACTGCCGCCTGAGCACCTAGCAGCGCGGTCTGCAGGACAAGGCCACTGGCCGCCCCGGCTAGTATAAGCATGCCGATAATGTATGCATCGGTGGTTTGAACGGTGACGCGGCACATTAAGCCTTGGGCGAGACACCACAGTGCGTGTCCGACGATGATAAGCCACCGATAATGCCCGGTTCGCGTACTGATCTGGCCAGCGACGAATACGACGGCTGATATGGGTGCAAGGAAGGCCATGGCGATGAGCGACGCGTGCAGATAGGTGGCGCCGCGGACGAGCTGGAAAATTGAGGGATGAAGTACATCATCTACACATTGATGAATAAGTGGACGAAATGTTGCCAGTGTGGGACATACGGTGAACATGGTCATCCCGCTCATTAATATGCAAATGCACATGCCAACCACAGTCGGGTACTTGAATATTCCAAGCGGAATAATGGGGACCTTGGCAAACCTGCCCTCCCATACAACGAAGAGCGCAAACACCAGGCCGCCAACTAACATCGGCACAAGGACGGCAGCGGATGCCCATGGGTACGTCACACCACCCCAGTTCAGGCCGACAAGGATGAGGACAGAACTCGCAACCGTCAAAGCTGATCCCATATAGTCGATTTTGAGGAACTTTTCTCGCATGTTGCCACTGACGCCTTTGAGCGGGAGAAGCCATATAGAGACGGCTGCGCTCATCACGGATAATGGCAGATTGATCCAGAATGCCCAACGCCATGTTGTATATTGAGAAAAGACCCCACCTGGAAACAGTTCAGACGATGTAGGGTGACTCCGCGATGGGACAGACCGAGGAATGAGCCAAGGCTTCCAGAAACAACAACGATGATATCGATGATGCCCATGTACCTCCCTCGATCGCGAAGGGATACAATGTCAGAGATAATGATCAACGCCCTGGTCCCGGTGAGAAATTGTGGATATGTGGACATCCCGACGCGATGTGAACGTACATGGTGATCAAGCCGCCACCGCCGATGCCTTGCAGGGCTCGAAAGACGATGAGCTGAAGGAATGATGAGCAGCGGTACACGAGGTAGTCCGGTAAGCGTACCTGTATCATGGTTTGCGCAAGCGCACAAGCCATAGATGTGAAGGCGAACCATGTGAGCGCTCCCAGGAGAACGGCCTTTCTGCGCGTCGGTCAGTATTCACCAGTGGATGCTGCGCAAGACATACCGCCCGAGGATATCAGACCATCTCCCGTACAACGGTGTAAATGCGAGGCTAGTGAGAAGATAGCTCGTAGCTACGTAGTCCTTCAGCTTTCCGGAGTGCAGGTCGTCTGCAATACGCGGTAGCGCGGCGGCGACGCTGCACACGATTGTTCATGAACGCGCGATAGGACGGCGTAGAACAGAAAACGAACATGGTTTGATCCATAAAACCCATCGAGACGGCTGTAGACAGAGCTAGAAAGACCAGCATGATCTGCCGCGCAGGAAGGAACGCAGATTGGTCTTCGATATGGGGGTGCTTTGTTTTGTCGTCATCGACCTCTGTTGCTGCGGCTTCCGCTGCGATACCATGCTCAGTCGCAACGACGGCGGCCGGCTCTTGGGGGACGCTGGACGACATGACCACCAATGCCAGAAAAACTAGGTCAGGAGGGCAAGGGCGGCAAAGTGTCTGATGCTCCGCGCCGGGATGCCGACAGCGCCTTCGATCAGAGAGGCAGAAGCCCGGACTCGACTGGTTCTCCATCTTAGCTTTCCATAATCCAACCAAGGGGAACCTTGTCTTTGATAGTCAAGACGTTGCCCGAGTCGTTTGCTCATAACAGACTTCAGCTCGTCTTTTTGACGACAGCGGTTTTTTACGGCCGCGCGTTTGTAGAACACGTAACGGCGAGTCAACGGAAGCCAGGTCCAAACCGGACCGAAGGTGCAGACGTGTGCTGCGGTTGACCATTTTCATGTCATTTACGCGCAATGGGACCGGACGTGGCGAGGTGTGTCGAGGTGCGATTAGCGCTGCATCGCTGACCGCGCGCTCGACACGAAAGCCAAAAGGACAAGAATAAAACGCGGAGTTTTGGATTTCACTTTCTTCATCCCGCCACGTTCATTACAATTGCATGCTCGTGAGGTTCCACAATTGCTGATATTGACATTATCAACCTCTGCTCGTGGTAAAGTTAGGGAAGTTGTATTGAGCAAGGGAGTGATGGTCTGGTATGAAGATACAGGAATAGAAAATGAAGAAGCAGAGTAGCAGAGTTCTCATAAGCTGAGCGTTTCGAGGATCTGAAGGATGTCCTTGTGAACATGTGCGACTCTATTCCCAAGCTCGGTAGCCTCATTGTTGTCGTCCCAAACAACACCGCGAGCACCTTCACTATTGCTGAGAGTGACCAGCTTGTTTATGCTTAGCAGTAGCTGCGTACGTGCTGCACTAACAGCCATTGGGTGAAGGCGAGGTATGCCACTGGCTGCGGAAAGCGCTTTGACGGTGTTGAGAAGGGTAGGCACCGCCAGGAGCAAGATATCAATGACTTCGCGATCTACCTCCATCTGCCGCCCTGTAGCCGTGTACCTTGCTTCAAGGCTCAACTACAAATTGATAAGCTTCCTCGTGTCCGGTACCAATGTCAGCCGGCGAATACCTCTGTGGCACCGATAGCATCAACCCATGAACCATCGCGCAGTACGTGCATGACGCCGCGCATAAACGCATTGTAGAGCTTGCGGGCTTTATTGATGTCGTCTTTGACAAATTTGTCGAAGGCTGGGAGGGCTGTAGTCTCTTTGAGCAAGGCGAGGAGCGGCCACCCCGGCCTGGCCCACGCAATGTAATACATTTCCTGAACCTGTGAGGTGCATGCAGCAACAAGCTCTGCCCCGAACTCCTCGAATAGCTCACGGATAACGTCACTCGGACCTTCATTTACCACTTCCTGCTCATCACTATTGACGATGAACGGCTTCATGTCATCCTGAGTCTGTGGTTTGCGGTGATGTATAAAGCGAGCGGGTCGAACGAGTTTTTTAACCTAAGCACCGGGGGAGATAAGCAACCAGAGTCTTACAAAGAAAAAAAAGCCCACCAGGTCTTGGCATCGCTGAACCTCGAGCGGTGAGTTCAAGATAACACGCCAGGCATATGCGCCATGCTTCGCAGTGAGTCCAAACTGTGTTGCTACCTGAACCGCTGTGACGCTACCATCAGTTTGAAGCACCGTACTGATCTCGTTGGACATCTGAACACCGGAGGCCAGCCGGCCGTCCTACATCCCAAGGCGCCTGTTTATCAAGGACTGCGTCGAGTCAGAGATAGGGTTCGGCTCCGACATCGTGATGGCGGCACTGATCTCGATTTGAAGGAAGCTTCGATGTAACATTATCAAAACAGGAGCAGGACCCAGAACTGAGGAAGTATGTACATGTATCAAAATGATAGATCATGATAGCTCACTGGCGCGGATGATGCGGGCGGTCTTTCTCGACGCGGCAATGAGTGCATCACGCGAGATATTAGCGAACCCGTTGATTTCGAGAAAAAGAGCATCTCGCGCCTTTCCTTCGGGAGAGCTTGCATCGCGCCCGAAGCGGTCTTGCAGTAGCAAGTCGAGCTGCTCTATTTTCGTAGCACATATTGCCGACGCTTCTCTCTTGTCGAATTGCTGTACGCCGTGGGATATGGTTTGTGACAACGATACCAGAGCTGCCCGAGATTCCTCTGCAGCATCCTGTGCGTCCGTCCACCGAGTGGTGCCCTCGACAAGAAGCTGACGCATGCGAGCGCCAACCCGCTGAAGCGTGTGCATCGTTATGACAGGGGCGTTCAAATGCTTTTCCGCGCGACTGTGGTCCGAGGAAGTCGGGATGGTGTGCTGAATGACGCGGACCCGTTCCTCCCCGCTTATAGTCACCCACGTCATCCGTGCCTGCAGCGTGACTGATTTGGGTGACAAGTTTGACAAGGAAGCTCGCGAATGGTCGGAAGAGAACGAGAAGGACACGCACGCCGAGTCGTCGGCTTGTGCGCGGGCGTAGGTCAAAACGCGCTCGTCAGGGGATATCGTGCAGTCAACACCGGATTCATATGTAAAGCGCCACCCTGGCTGGATCTGTAGCGTGACGGAGAGGTCTTTAGACGCCACTCGCTTTTGTGACGCCGAATGAAGTCCACGCTGTAGCTCAAATGCCTCGAAAGTCGACCCCATTCCTCCACTCGCCTGTGCGGCGGCAGCGATAACGTCAAGAGCCACACCTTCGCCCGAGATGCCGATGACATGAACCTTGGTGTTGAGCGAGGCAGCTATTTCGCCAGCGCTCTGGTAAAATTCCCGGCCGTGGTTGCTGTCGTCTAAACTGTGAACATGCCCAAGGCCTTGACGAGATTCTCCATCGGTGCAGAGATATATCTCATGAGCTTGGCCCTGTGGCGCATGGGCCCGTACAACACCAAGTGCAATTGCCAGGCAATCCCCTAAAGCAGTACTTTCTTTCGCTTTGAGACCCATAACATGAGCACGGAGACGCTCGACTCCAGCTCCAACTGCTGTCCACGACTTAGGCCGAATAATGGACCCGCCGGTCGTCATTGCGTTCCCCAAAGTCTGCTCAGGTCCCGAAGGTAGACGAACAACGATTGTCGTCGTCATATCCGGAGCAAAGAACCATGTCCTTGTTGAGAAGCTGAGGATGCCTACTCGTTTGGCTGGCTTCGTGTCGGCAAGGTGTGCAAGTTCGGCACAGACGGCGTCTTTCACGTAGTCAAGCCTGCTCGCCTCTCTAGGTACGCTCAGCTTCTTGCCAGCGTCTGGGTCCACTGGTTTAAAAGTTAGATAAAGTAAACTCGGCTTTCTACAGTAGATACGTACTGGATCTAGAAACATCAATGCAGAACAAAACTATTCCTGTATCTGAACTAGACGCAGGTTGGGCTGCCTGCTCGTCGGAAGGTTTGTATTCAAGGACAGTGGCGCTGGCGCGGAAAAGCTGCGATGGCATCGTCACTACCGATGGCACTCGTATTACGCAAAAGCTGCAGTCTTGCGCCTCATCAACAACAGCTGAGCAATCTGTACATGATGGCGGAGGTTTGTCGAGATGCACCACGTCAAGCATGCCAAAGTTTTCCGGCGCAAGTGAGCCGAGGTCCAAGGCGATGACGTTTGTGTTGACTGTAGCGCTGTGCCCAGATACGCAAGTTGCGGATGCTGCTCGGTCGACGTCACCGTCCTCGTTTGAATTCAGCGATAAGGGCGGGGGAGTTTCTCGCGGAAATTTAACTCCCGACACCAACTTCATATGAGACTCTTCAAGAGCCGGATTCTGTGCGGTTTTATTTAATATTAGTCGTCTCAAATCTTGCTGCGAAGGACATACATATTTTCGGGGAAGAGACCCATCGTGTAGCGCAACGCGAGTGAGCTTTTCCCTACACCACTAGCTCCAAGGAGTGCGATACGGATACGAGGGCAAGAAAAGGTTGTGGTTGAATGCTTCACGTGCATGCTGATCAGTGAATTGAATGTCTGTTCGATTTTGCTAGACGTCCTGGCTGAAGTGATCATGAAGCGCAGTCGGTTCGCCCGCGCCCAAACCCGTGCCTCGGAGATTAGTCTTTCACTTCCTTCCACGCCAGAAGCTAAATCCATCTTACTGGCTACCAGTATTGTGCAAGCCGCGTCCTTACCCAGGCGAATTTTCTGACATATCTATGAGAAATGCAGCGGATACTGCCACAGGGTGCGCACTTCGTAGAGATATTGAGCATGTATGAATGAGGACAGGTTATCGGTAGCGAAGAGGAGCATGTGGGCGTCGGCTTCACGTATGACACCTTCACGGAAAGAAGAGTACGCATCCTGTCCTGCCCTGCGGTCGTACATGAGATGGACCATCTCTCGTTCAGGAATACTTGCGTACGTATCGATCACTTCCACGAGGATTTCGTCCTGATTTATGATACTTCGTAGAAGAGACGCGGGGGCGATTAAAGCCGGCTTCGCGATGCTTTCCCCGAGTGCCGGGCGAGTATCACCAGGAAGGACGTGGCCAGGCGCTGTTAGGGTCGAAGTTGATCCAACGAGAAGGACCACACCGCTGCCCATTTCGAGCGGTAAACCTTCATCTTTCATTGAGATGTCGAGAGATCGGAGCTGCGCGACCTGTTCCCGAAGTGGTTGGGAGGCGTCCGCAACATGCTCCCGAAGCGTGAGACAGGCGCCCGCAACCTCTTCCTGGAGTGGGAGCGCGGCGTTCACAGCCTGTTTTTGTGGCGGGAGACAAGCGCCCGCAGCCTCTTCCTGGAGTGGGATAACAGCGTTCACAGCCTGTTGTTGGGGCGGAAGAGAGGCTCCCGCAACTCGTTCTCGGACCGGGAGGGAGGCATCCACCACTCGTTCTTTGACCGGGAAGGAGGCATCTCCAACTAGTTCTTGGAGTGGAAAAGCGACGTTTATAGCCTGTTGTTGAGGTGGAAAATAGGCACCCACAACCTCTTCTTGGAGTGGGAGAGCGGCATTCGCGGCCTGGTATTGAAGTGGGAGAGAGGCTCCCCCAACTCGTTCTTGGACCGGGAGGGAGGCACCCGTAACCATGTGAGACTGGGATCGACCCACTCTGTCTCCGGGGGCGTACTAATAAAATGCAGTCAGGATCGACGCAAAAATGATCGAATGATCAACATCAACGTACAGAATCGGGCACTCTAGCACCTCTACACTTGCGCCACAATCGATCTGCTAGAACTACTGTAATGACAATTAGTCGCTTTGGGCGTGAACTCTAGGGGCATACCAATCCCTGCCATCACCGCGATGGCACCTGATATGATGGCGATTATCCAGTCGTTCATGGTGGATATGGTCAGAAGGAAATCGGCAAAGTCCACAACGCCTCGCTTATAATGCATTGACCCTTGTTAGCTGCAGAGAAAACTGAGGTCCGCACGGAGTTGTATTGTATTTGATGCCTCGTGCCTAAATTCAGGACGTCTTCTGAATCTTTAGTCGCCCTGTACTTCTTGCAAAATCGTGAATCGGGGAGTTCTGCCGGCAGACTACGGAACTGTCACCTTAACCGAGCCAAACTTCAATAGTGATCACATACCCGACGAACAGACAACCAGGCAGGGCCTTATTGAACGATGACAGAATTATCGGAGCAGGGAGACGGCTAGCAGGAGCGATCATCTAAGACGATGCTGTTAGTGGTTCACTTCGGTCACTAACATGCTTTGCCCGCGATACAGCCTCCAAGAAGTAACAAGCAGGGCCAAAATTCATTTCCGTTGCACAAGCTCACATGACATCGGTATCAGCGCAGACAGGGCTATCATCGCAATATGCACACCGATGCGCGTTGCGCCGTTATCAATGGCGCTTGCCGGACGATGGTTTACAGGCTGATTTCAGACCGGCTTGCGCCGGCCGGTCGTGTCTCTCTCAGTCTGGAAACTTGTTTCGCAGGTGGAGACACGGATTCGTGACCGTTTCTCACAAACAAATGCACGTTAGAAGGGCACCATTTGGGGCTAACGGTTTCTGTATTTAAATTAGAAAAATACGCATTTTTCAAAATCATCATTTTTGCCGGCTTGTTGAACACACGCCGACCGAACGGAGTAGTCTCCTAGTAAACTGGCCACACTGGAAGATTTTGATAATGTAGCAATGGGTTTCTGTGCCTAAAATGCATGCATCCAAGTATGTGCTATCTCCCCATGTGGTCTTCTCCTTGGTATTTCAGTCGGTTCGACCAGGGTGTGTGAATGAGCCAGAAAAGAGAGATCTGTTGTTGCACAAATATCCATTGCGCTGTCTTGTTATACATGCATTTTAGGCACAGAAAACCATTGAATACATTATTAAAATCTTCCAGTGTGGCCAGTTTACTAGGAGACTACTCCGTTCGGTCGGCGTGTGTTCAACAAGCCGGCAAAAATGATGATTTTGAAAAATGCGTATTTTTCTAATTTAAATACAGAAACCGTTAGCCCCAAATGGTGCCCTTCTAACGTGCATTTGTTTGTGAGAAACGGTCACGAATCCGTGTCTCCACCTGCGAAACAAGTTTCCAGCACTGTGAGAGACCGGCCGGCGCAAGCCGGTATGAAATCAGCTGTAATAGCACGTGCACGTGTTTGACCGGGGACTGCGGGAAGTTCAAATTGAGGAACAAGCGCTGGTGTAAGCAAACCCACGAGTGACCATAATCATACAAAAATCTGTTTAGAAGCCTTCAGTCACTCATCGGTGACCATCAATCTCCAAGAAAGTAGTCACCGACTCAGATGTTACGCTCATTCAGCGGATGATAGCCCGGCAACATGGGCATCCCTCCTCCGGACATGCCAGAAATTGATGGGCGACGATTCAACTGATCGAATAGCGTGTCTACTGTGTATCCGGCTGCCTCCATCGCACAGACCAATTCGTTCATGCGCGGGTCATCAGCCTTCAGGTTGTGTGGTGCTCCTGAAACAGCTGATGAGTCTAGAGGTCGGTGTGGCTCGTAAATAGGGTATCCCTGCGATTCTGGGGAGATACCGCCTGAAATACTGCTTCCAACGGGATTGGTGTGATGCGCACATCCTCGACCGTCACTGCTATTGCTCCCGTCAAGTATCGTAGTAGGAGGCGACGGTGACGTCAAAGGAGGGGTTTCAACGTAGACACGTGCGATATCAGACTTGCCGAGTGGGAAAATTCTAGGCGGTGGTGGTGGGTGGATGAGTAACGGCGAGGACACATATTGTGGTTCAGTAACAAACGACACAGCGCCGGGATGCTGAGTGTATCGCCCTGGTAGCGGCTTCAATTCGACGTATTGTTGCTTGCGATGCCTTTTGCACCTCCTGAGGAAGCAGAAGATGCCCAGCCCGAGCAGTGCACACATCGCCGGTGTGATGAGAGCCGCAATCAGGATTCCGGCCGAGACGGAACCTTCTCCCAATAAATGTGTCAAATGCGGCCCGTGTTCAAATCAAGTCTCAGATACTGACCTGTTTTACCACTCTTCTGCGATGAAATCGGACTAGTGCTGGTGACGGAGCTCGTCGAGATGGTTGGCAGAACGCTCTGTGATTCGACGACAGCCCACATGGCCGTCACACCCATTCTGTCTCCATCACTGGGCGGATCCTGCGGATCGCGAAAAAACAAATGATCAATCTTGTCGCCTCCTTCTCGGAAGCGCGTGTTTTTTAGGTCTATGGTGTATGTGACACGCGCACACACAGGCTTTTGACCACCGGCGACTGGTTGCACTTCCCAGACCCGGACATCGAAAGGTAGACCATCGTTGGCTGCAGACGTGTCTGCACCGAGGAGAAGTGTGGGTACTGTTTTGACTATATACGCATCTTCCGTATGCGGGTCGAAGCGGAGACCGTGGAACACGAGCTGAGAGACGCGGGCATTTGATAATTCAACTGTGTGAGGAACAGTTTTGAGGAGGAGCATTGGTCACCACGTTAATCAATGTAAAGGTAATTTCAGTGGAATTTGTTGTGACAAACGAGAGGCTTACCCTCACGGACCAGCGGTGCGAGATTATACGTCTGGCTAAGACGCATAGAAAGGCAAGTGTGCCATTGATCCAGCCCTGTTCAGTGCCAGCCTGCATGTTCTGGCAAGGCTCAATAGCATTCAATAGTCCTGGGACGTCTCATATGGTCTTGGCTCAGAGAGCAATAGTGAAATTGACATTTCCTCCTCCAGGTGGGATCGTCAGGCTGCCGTCCTGTCGAGCAACCAATTTCTCGCGAGAATGACGGGGAAGTGCCGCACGAGTGTCTGAGTAGTAAATCATGAAAAGAAAGAGGAAGAGTTCGAATGGAGGAGATTGTTTGAGGAAAGAGTAAGGAACGGCGGCTAATTCCGTTTTGGCCACTGATTGAGAATCGTTCCGGGAATGCCATGTTCCAGGGGTGGCGGTCCATCAGGGGGTGCTTTGATGTGGCAGCGTCATCAATAGTAGCGATTTATTTCTGCTTCAGCTTGTGCGCACATGCCGCATGGCTATGATGCCATCCCCTCTGGATGTGCGTTGGTGAGTTTGGCTCCAGACTTCCCATGTTAGGGCCATTGATGGTCTCCAGGCAAGCGCGAATCAATATTTTAACATGGCTATCGCACCCTCTCAAATTAAAGGAATGCATCCATTGTTGACCGGCTGAACACTTGCCACTTCCCGAGGTTTCAACTACGGTCAGGGTCCAGTCACGTGGACACGTTCCCTATCTTACCAGATGGCGGTGATTCCAGAAGGCAAATTTCTGCCACAATCCTTCCTCTAAACGCACCCAGAGGAAGTTTCAAGTAAGGTTCAGATCCAAATAGTGTTATGTTGTTACTTTGACCGTAGCCTATAGATGGTTAGCGAATCGTTAGGGGAAGATAAAACTGTTGACCCATATTTCCCGAAGGACATCGACCTTACTTAGCTTACTCATACGGTGCCGACAGAGACACCCAGTATGACCAGCAATAAGCTCCACGACTCAGTGAGAATGGCCTTGCCAGGAGACAGGTGATGTAGGTGGAAATGCTCGCGCGTTGATCTGTGCGGGCGTAGCAGTGAAACAGCTGCCGCATTTACTTCTGACCTGTTTGTGAAAATTTTTGAGACGACAGCGTGACAATTGCTGAATATTGTCGTGTGAAACTTTTGTAACCGCAGCCGTTTCTGTCGATGATGCATTGTTGATGATTTGGGCCATCAACTTCAAGTGCTTGTTTTGACCT
>JAGTJP010000270.1:0-24380 GCA_020744175.1 Auriculariales sp. MPI-PUGE-AT-0066 | reverse complement strand
CAACATCAGCGCAGCTCACGGCGCAATCTGACTCGCTCACGGGATCCCATCCAGAGCCAATCTCTGCACTGAAGCCCTGGTAGAATGTTAGCAAGTTGATTTTGTAAAAAGCGAGCACTCGCCGGAGTTCCGCAGCCATCATTGGAGCCTGCAAGTCGGCAGTTGGTACAAGAAAAGGATCATGTTGTGCAGGATGACGCACCGGCACGAACATCGTTCCAAGCGCCGACGGCGTCGCTATACAGCCAAGGATTGAGCCACCCAGAGGGCTTCTACCCGCAGCAATAAGACGATCGTTCAGCAGTGCAACTGCGGCGGCAAAAATTGGGGTAGACTTGACGCAAAGAAGAACGTTGTGAGCACGCTGCTTGCTTCGTCGCCCACTCATTGATACTGACCTGGCTGGTGCCCTCCGCCTGGTACCAATTGCCCGTTCACAATGAGTGCTAGCCACAGGGACTGTGCCGAGACGTCGGGGAATGCGCGTCCAGATTCGTTGAATCTTCCACGAGATGTGTGATTCAAGGGAAGGGCGGCAAGGTACGAATTTACCGCGGCGTCTTGCCAAGCTGGTCGAGAAAACATGTTAGAGAACCCGCCTGCAAATTTGAGTCGTGCCGAATTAGAAGGTGTTTGAACAACGCGCGGCTTATGCAAACCTGAGCTGAAGACGCTTCCCGCTTCTTGCTGCGTCCAATACCTCGTGCCGCCAACCGAGGTGACACTGTTTAATCAATATGCAGCGTGCTGAAGCGTTTAAAATACAACACCACTCACTAGGGGCATGTTGACGGGAACGTGGGTGAGAAGTTTGTGCAACCCTGATTAGCATAGAAGCCTTCAACTCCTCCATCGCCAGAACAAAACAACAGCGAAACTCCACGCGCAGCTAGTTGCATGTAAACATTGCAGATGCGTCTAAAAAATACCACTCGATCAGCTGAAATGGCTTTGGGAGTTCTTGAGCAAGTGGGCGTACTCGGCAAGTGCAGGCGAAAGCCTGGACTCGTCTGAGCCATAACTGGTTGAGACGACCTGCGGAAGTTGCTCGTCCGGCAAGTCCGCAAAGTACAAGGCACTTTCCAGCAGGTCCGCAAGGAAAGTGTCCCAGTCACCAGCCGTGCCATTGCCGAATGAGACATACGTCGTAGGTACGTTAGTCGCGATGCCCATCACCGCTTCGATGTCGAGCGCTGCCTCTAAGCCAGCCGGTTGGTCCTGAGGGTTCGTACCACCTGATACGAGCTCCTCGCTGAATGTGATTGGATCCGCAAGGTCTGGTCGATATTGTTGGAAGAATAACTACAATTTAGTATCAGCGAGGGCAGTGATGCTACGAACCGACATGCTACCTGAAGGTCCGAGTGCTTTGCCCATTCACGAATATAGCCCGTGACAGCCACCTTGTTACCAGTCGCTGTGGCTGGAGTCTTGGGGATCCCATAGAGATCCATGAAGCATGTGACTGGGACAAAGATCGAGCTGGCATCGGGACACGATGCTAGAGCTCGCGCCTGATGTTGTGGGCTGCGACTTGTGGCGGTAGAAATGATGGAAGGCTGAAGAGATTGCCGAGGCGGTGACACCCAGAATCTTCCTGCATCAGACGCAGATCATGACAGCGAGAATGCACTCACGAAGTCAAGGGATGCACGAGCTCAATTGCCTGGACCAGTTCATCAGGTATGCTGTATGCTAGCGCTCGGATGGCCACAGTCTTGGTAGTCTCCTCCATGAAAAGCGCAAGCTCAGTATCGAACAGCTTCTCGAGTTGCCCAACGCTTGCTTTGATCGACAACCAGTTCCCGCTCGAGGTTTTGTTGACCGCATTGATGCCGTTGGTCATGAACCACGAGGTGGCCGCAGTCCATGCCTCCGCAGACGGGCGAAGATAGCCTTCAACCTGCGCCAGTGAGTTACTCAGGAGACAGATGAATATATTACACGTACTTCTACTTTCGTGAGATGCTTGCCGTACGCAGCATGCGAAGGCGTGCTGACTTGTAAAACTCGCTGCTCGAGACGAGATATGGTGCCTTGTTGCAGTGCAACCGATAGTGTGACTTGATAGTCGGCTGGTGCAGGTGCAACCTTCGCGAAGCCAGCAGGAGGATGCGAGAGTTGTTTCCACAGTTCGAGCAGTTACGATTGCGCATATGCTCAGGCTCAAGAGCGACAGCGCGAGCATGACGCAAATTGGGGAAATCTAGGTCTAAATGTGTTGCGTATTATGTATGCCATTAGATTGGCGCAGCAGAAGAGAAGCGACCGGGATGACAGCGCATGATCAGGAGGAACAGTTGAGGGTTCTAATAGTGTCTGCTTTGCGCGGTCAACACAGCTGCACGCCATGGCAATTTTATTGACCAAGCTAGTCAACGTGTTTGACTGGGCTTTATGGAAGTTGCGCACAGACGTCTGCTTTGAGAAGAAAAGCGGGAAACGGCAGAGCCCGAGCAGCTGAGCATACCGACGATCCTATCGTAATAATAATATAATATGGAGAATGCATCTTTCGTGTATTCAATGTTGCATTCGATGAGTAGCTGCTGCTAACACAGATCTCAGGATCTCCCTTGCCAGCCTGCTTGTGCATCCTTGGTTTCATCAGCTTCCCTGCCCACCAATTGTTTGCGTCCCGCACACTCTCAGGGCAACTTCAGTACCACAAGTCAGCGTAGACATTCCGCAGGAGATTGGGGCTTTCATATGCAGTACTACGTAGCACGCTCTGTACAACGATGCTTACAATCTTCTTACCGAAAAAAATGCCGGAATGATCACCAAGACTAGTCTCAGTTTTGCGTGAGATGCGTGTTTGACTAGTACGGACGCCAATGGTTTGATTTTCGATTCTGCTCTTGGATCCTGTTCCCGTTACTGTGGTTCCGCCAGCGCCACCCATACGCCTGTTTGACATTTTTTCACCCGGCACATCATATACAACTCCCCGCCACTCTACACAGAATTGCAGGCAGTAATACGAAAGACAAACGCATTCACAAGATCATGCCGAAGTTAGCTGGTGTCTTCAAATCTGCTGATATCCTCTCCTTTACCATCTCAGCAATCGTCGTCCTAAAACTACTGACTGTCCCCTATTGCGGTCTGGTAATACCAATCTTGAATGAAACATGGATAACATATTTAAAATGCATACGGTTTTCATGAGCTGAGTGGTGGCATCAATTGTTCGGACTAGTCCCACCGTGAGGGAATTAAATTCTACTCCCATCTAAGTAAAATATAGAGGAAATCGCCACCGCGACCTTCGTTGATATCAGTCGTGATGGCGTCCCAGCCACCGTAGGGCTTGGTCATTTTGATCGTCCTGAGGCGAAGCAAGCCAATTTCGATGGCGCGGTGGTTATCTCGATATGGGCGAAGATACCTGAATGAGGTGAGCTTTGGAGATAGTCGAAGTCAGTTGTGCAGCTCACCTGTATTTACCGCCTGCGCCTTTAGAAAGGTCCTGCATGCCTGATATCTCCAAGTCGCTGATTACAATCTCGAAATTGCCGACAGCTTTGGTGGGATTACTTGTCCATTCTGGGACGAGCCATACAAATTTGCCCTTGAAGCCCTTGTTGATATCCGGGTCGTTGCTATTGATTTCCGATATGGCGTTAGAGGGCTTCTGATTGATGTTGTCACCGTAGACGACCTTCGCATTAGATTAGTAACGCGACTAGAGTGAGCGTGTTAGAAAGTGAGCGTACCGTGATTCCGCCAATGTAAGACATGGTAAGTTGAGTGTGAAGGAGGAAGCCTCGGGAAGCTGGGTTGTACGTTTAATTTGATAACGGAAGATTCGCTACCTTTATTCTCTTCCCACCGCATTCTCCGCTTCTGACAGGTCGGACAAGCGGTACAAATGCCCAGTGACTATGAGAACCTTGACCGCAACCGTCGGTCCCGAGATCGGTCTCCGTTGTGCCGACATTCCGCGTCCGGCTGTATGACGACTAGAAGACGAATGTAGGATTTGGGGTCTGAAATGGCAACCGGTGTTCCCATTTTAGGATATGCCATTATCGCCGACGCTATAGCGTAGTTTGCCGACCAATCCCCGATCCACCTCCGAATTTGCTCTCCTGCAGTGAAGAGGTGCAGCTTGGCACAATATATTGCTCATATGAGGTCCTGTGCGGTTTGTGATTAATGTGGATCCTGAGGCTCGAAGCATACAGGCCGCCCGATAGGTGCATGACGAAGACCGATGCCAGAGAGCGGGTTGCACTCAAAGTTCGCTTGGCTCTGGCACTGCCTTGTCAATAATGATATAAAATCGAATCTTCCGCCGTTAATATCTAACATGGAGCTTCTATGCTGAGCTACTGGTTATGATTTATGTCAAATATATCAATGAGGGTCGCCACGGCGACTTTCTGCGCTTTCTCCTCAACCGCGAATAGTGTAGTAGTTCTGCTGCCATTGGCGCAGGTAAAATAGGCTATACAAATACATACGCCATACGTGCTGAATGATACATCGTTTTGAGGCGAAGATGTGGCTCTCACGTTTCGTTGATCACCTGACATTGGAGACACGAGCCGCCTTTGTTTCAAATTTGCACTATTGCACTTGTAGCGACCTGCCTGGAATGGAGACACGGCAGCCGCCACCGACACTAGAGCGAATGTTTGTCGTATTGCCCATTCCAGCTCCTTTCTCCGAATGTGGATCCCGGAGTTTCAAGCAGCACACACCCAATCCGTCATTTTCCGCCGGCGCACGACGAAGACCGGTCTCGGGACAGCCAGTTGCGCTCGCAGTTTTCCTTCTCATAGCGCTTTGTCGCCTCGCTAGATATATAAATCTCCAAATAGCCCACTGTCGATCTCAGCATACAGTGAACACTCAACTTCCTCCCCACCTCACCTCTGCATCCTTACATAGCGAATCACGGTACGCTCGTTTTCCAGCACTGCTCACCTTTGTCGCGCCCCTCATCCGATGCGCAGGTCGTCTATGGCGACAACATCAGTCAAAAGCCTGTTGACAAGTTAAGGAGTACAGCAATCAAGACCCGGATATCAACAGGGCTTCAAAGGCAAATTTGTATGGCTCATCGCGAATTGGACGGACAACCCTAGCTACGCTATAAGCGGATTCGATGTTGTGGTCAGCGACAACGAGATTCCGGGCATGCAGGACCTTGGAAAGGGCGCCGGCGGCAAGTTTAGGTTGGCTACAAACGGGCTTGGTGATCATCAATGCTCATCTACCTCTCATCCAGGTATCTTCGACCGTCCCAAAATGGCCGCATTGCCGTCGATATGCGCTTGTTTCGCAGCCGAGATGAGCAAAAACGCGGTCCATTGCCTTGGACATATGACGACGATATCAACACGGGTCGCCACGGCGAGTTCCTTTATGTTCTCCTCCAGTACGAGTAGGACGGACATTGTATGACAATCGACGCATGTAAATGGACTAGGCAAATGTGTGACATGCACCAGCCAAAGCTACGAGAGTCCGAGGACATTGAGGAGGGCAAGGAAGTTAGGTGTTCCCAGGCCGGTGACTGCAAATCCAGTACCAATCACGAAAATCGCCCAAAGACCAAATAAACCTACAGGATCCATCCTGAACCAATCGAGGCACTGAAGCCCTATAGAGTCGAAACCGTTGAGTCCAGTGGGAGATATAAGAAACAAGCTATACCGTACCGCAGTCCCACACCCATTATTTGAGCCTTTATGTACAGGTGAGCATTACGGACGAGGGCAAGAATGTAACCTACAACTCACCCGAGCGCACGTCGTTCCATGCGGTAGCCGCGTCGCTGTATAACCAAGGGTTGAGCCAGCCGAGTTTACTTCTACCGGCAGCAATCAGACGATCGTTTAATATTCAACGACCGCAGCGACAATTGGCGTCGACTGCATCTTCTCAGTCATATCGTAGAGTCACAAAGTATGAAGCTCACCTGACTCGTCCCACCGCCAGGGACCGACTGGCCGTTCTGTACGAGCGCAAGCCAAAGAGATTGGGCGGAAACGTCTGATAGGCGCGAACCGGACTCGTTAAAGTGGCCACGAGAGGTGTGGTTTGCCGGAAGAACAGCGAGGTACGCAGATACAGCTGCATCCTGCCAGGCTGGGCGGGGAAAAGAAGTTGGAGAAGCCACCTAAATTTCAATAATCGTTGATGGGACCAGGAGGAAGTGGCCATCAGGATATGGACTCACCTGAGCTGAAGAACGCTCCGGCCTCAGGCTGGTTCCAAAACCTGGTACCGCCGACGGAAGTCACGCTGCCCGGAAATTTTAGAACGCCCCGTTTGACCAGCAGATATGCGGGCATACTACGGGCATGATGAGGGAAAGGTGGGTGTAAAGTCGGTGCAGCCTGGCTTCGGATAGAACCCTTCGACGCCACCGTCGCCCGAACAGAATAGCATCGAGACTCCGCGTGCGCCAAGCTGCATGTAGACGTTGCATATGCGTCTACCCGTGTACCCAATGGTCAGCTGTATTTGCAGCCAAATGAGAGACCTACTTACTCGGCCAGAGGGAAGCGACGTCTCCTCCGAGCCCCAGCTCGTCGACACCACGCCAGGCAGCTCATCGTCTGACATCTCCGCAAAGTACATCGCAGTTTCCAGGGCCCAGTTTTCTTGCGTGTCGTTCCCAATCGAGACAAGGCTGGTTGAGACGTTCGTCGCGATGCCCATCACAGCCTGGATGTCCATCGTCGCCTCGAGCCCGGCGGGCTGGTCCTGTGGGTTGCTCCCGCCCAATAATAATTCCTCGGTAAATGTATAGGGTTCGTGATGTCCGGTCGTATTGCTGAAGGAATGCCTGGAAGGAAGCTTTGTCAGATCATGAGGTTACAACAGGATTGACAGTCGACATGCCTCTAGGTCGGAGTGCTTGCCCATTGGTCGCTGTAGCTCGTGACTGCAATCTTGTTGCTGCTTTCCGTGGCTGGTATAACAGGAATCCCGTATAGGTCATGAAGCATACTGGCGACGCCAAGTTCGAAGTTGGAGCCGGACATGACGCAGGTGTCGCCTGCCTTTCAGGACACTTTGTTACCAGGCTGAAAATGTGTGCTGCTGGTCAACTTCCCATGTGAACCCTGCGCGCCGAGGTCCACAGCCTGTTACAACTGTCAGAAAAATGCTCGGGTTGAGTTCTGATCACGCACGATGATAGAGGATGGACAAGTTGAATGGCATGTGCGACATCGTCCGGGATGCTGTAAGTAAGCGTACGAGTAAGCGTCACCCCAGTTGCATCTTCGCGGTAATGGCCTAGTTTTGTTTCGAAAAGTTGTTCGACCTGGCCAACGGTCGCCTCCACCGACAGCCAGTCGCCGGACGAGGACCGGTTGGTAGCGATAATACCGTGCGAGGCAAACCAGGCAACGGCCGTGTTCCAGACTTCATGAGTTGGACGCAGATATTGGTCAACCTACAGAACTTGCCGTCAGTCATCCGAAATTGAAGGAACGGATGGTATACCTCTGCCTTGGATAGGTGTCGTCCGTAGTCAGGACCAGATGGCGTGCTGATATCGAGAACTCGTTGCTCGAGCGCAGACGGGTTTCCCTGATGCAATGCAACCGCTAACTTGAGCAGGTCAGATGGCCGAGCAGTCGCAACACGCGTGAAGCCAGCTGGAGGCTTTGCAAATCGCTCGACCTTCCGTGCAGCAGAAACCCCAGTTGATACAGAGAACGGGATAAGGAGCAGCCCAGTAAGCATGGCTCAACCAAGCGAGCCGTCGCTTTCTCGACGGACGGCCTTTATACACAGTATGAGAAGAGAAGCCATCGGTACTTCTTCGATGGCGTGACAGCACATGATGAAGCTCGAAATTTGCAATCTTGAAATCGCCCATGATGTGAGCTGAGCCCTAACGGCGGCAGCGGACAACTTACAGGGGCGGCCGAAACTCGCAGCATCGAAGCTACGTTACACTATTTCAGAAAGAAGCTGAGAAGAAGAGAGCGCCTGATGCTCTCGCAGAAGCTCTCAAGAAGAAGAAGTGCAAGTTCACGAGCAACTTCAATTACTTCAACGAACCCAAAGACTTGAAGAGGAAGAGTGCGTCTCGATTTGGTGCTCCGACGCGACGCGTAACCGAGGTCCTTGTCCTCTGCTCACCATCTCACGCCATGGTACGAACTCCAGTCGACATTAGTTCTCACGTCTAATTGTAATTTTACGCGTTCGCCTACAGTTCCGCAACACATACGACTCGGATAACACGGTATTCTCGCCGCAGGGTCGGCTACACCAGGTCGAGTACGCACTCGAGGCCGTCAAGCAGGGCTCTGCAGCTGTTGGTTTGCGCTCTAAGACGCATGCGATTCTGCTTGCGCTCAAGGTGCGCATATTACACGGCGATTATATGCCGGTGTCTAATCGGATTTGTTGCAACGCTGCAGCGATCGACGGGCGAGCTGGCGTCATATCAACAGAAGATGTTCCGCATCGACGACCACGTTGGCATTGCCATTGCCGGACTGACTTCGGATGCGCGTGTGCTGAGGTTCGTGTCGCAGTATGGCTCCAGAGTGACGCGTCGCTGAACGCGCGTTCTCCGCACTCCGGATTCACAGCAACTTTATGCGTCAACAGGCGATGGCATCGCGAATGCTCTTCAACAGGCCAGTTCCCGTAAACCGTCTAGTGTCTGCGGTTGCCGATAGTGCGTGATTATCCGGAGATGTAACTGTCGACTTATCAGGGTCGACCTTGTCAGAGGCGCAAGTAAACACTCAAGAATACGGTCGCCGCCCATACGGTGTAGGCTTCCTCGTCATTGGCCAAGACGCGCTTGGTCCGCATCTGTACGAGTTCTCGCCAAGTGGGACGTCGTACGAGTACTACGCGATGAGCATCGGTGCGCGCAGTCAGAGTGCCAAGACGTACCTCGAGAAGCACTACGAGTCGTTCGCCGACTGCTCGCTCGATGAGCTTGTCCGCCACGGCCTGCACGCACTGCGCGAGACGCTGCAGCAGGACAAGGAGCTCACCGTCAACAACACCAGTGTTGGAATCCTCGCTGGTCCCGGCAGCGCGTTCAAGATCGTCGAAGGCGAGGAGCTCCAGCCGTTCCTCTCGCTCATGGTCCCCAAGGAGGATACGAGTGCGCAAGCACCGGCTGCTGCTGCTGCGGCAGGGGCAGCGGCAGCACCGACGTCGAGCTCAGAGGACGTGCAGATGCAGGACGGCTGAGACGGTATTGTGTCAATAATGCAAACGATCCGTTCTCTCTGGAAGTTTCTTTTTGAACTGAAGATGCACGCTTGACCTTCAGTAGTGTGATCTGCACTTTCTCTTCAACACCTTGCATGCGTCGTAGAGAGAGAGAAGAAACCGCCTGAGAAAGACAGGCATCGGCGGCAATACGGTGTCTAATGCCTGCGCCAACAACATACGACGCACTTGGCACTGCGCTGAGACGATTGCGAAATCCTGCCACCACCGCTAGAGACACATTCTCAAAGGCAAGTCTCGCATTGCAGGCATGAGCTCAGGTGGTAGCTGGCGTGTGTTTACAGAGCAGATTCAAATTATTACAGTGCAGATACAACTTATTACAGTTCAAAGATTCGATCCTCGCAGAAGACAGAGACGACCAACACGTCGTTCAGACCTTGATAGTATGACTCAGATCACCTCTTCGCCCCTGAGCCAGTACCCGACCACCGAGCGTTGATACAGGATGACGACTCTTGAATTGCCCTGCACATGATTAGGCTGTGCGCGGAGAAAGCGCCATGCTTCCTGGATGTACGCGGCGAGGACAGGCTCTGCGAGGATGATGTCCTTGGAAATGTTTTCATCGCCGCGTCCCGCCGCCGACACGGTGCGCTTGATACAGTCAATACCCTTGAAGTTCTGCAGATACTTGAAGACGTTCATATCTCCAATGGAGTCGGTGTAAACTTCAAGTTAGGAACTGCCTTTACAAGCCCTAAGTGATTAGCCGCGAGTCAGTATTAAATATGCACGCAGGAGTGAGGAGCGCACTTTTGAGCGTATTATCATCGCTGAGTCTGAAGTCCTTGATTTCGGAGACATTAGGACAGGCTTCTGCAATCGCAGAGACGACTTTGCTCGTGTCTTTCTGTCCCGCGCGTATCGTTATACTGCTTGCGTTGGGACAGAGGCGGACAATATTGTGAGCCCAGCTTGGAGAAGGACGTGGCGGATACTGGCAAAGGTGCAGCCGCGGAAGCCATCTTTGATGTGTGTGGTCATCGCCGTATGAACATGAGGGATGTCTAACGTCTCCGCGTTGGGCAGGAGCTGC
Source organism: Auriculariales sp. MPI-PUGE-AT-0066 (assembly GCA_020744175.1). NCBI lineage: Eukaryota > Fungi > Basidiomycota > Agaricomycetes > Auriculariales > Auriculariales sp. MPI-PUGE-AT-0066. The sequence goes on along the minus strand of JAGTJP010000270.1, from coordinate 14,107 downwards.
AAGGCGCGTGCAAAGAGCGGGAGAACATCACTTGTGCGTCTTCGGGTGAGGAATATCCGAACATGCCTGTCCAGGGAGTCTTAATGTAAATCCGAGTACTGGAAGTGCACATACCTAACGAGGCTTTGAACATGTTCGCACTCAATTACAAATAAGCTTAATCTTTCGAGGTTTTCCGCACCAGCGATGCTAGCGTCTGCAAGGTCGATTTGTAAGTATTATGCTACGGATTTAGTCTGAAAAGCACGCGCCTTGCGTCCTGCCGGGATCGAGCTTCGTCGGAAAAATGTCAAAGGACCGCCAGTTGATGGGCAACGAGACTTGACGCGTAGCTCGACACAACCAAGAGAAAGTGTGTCTTCGGCGTGACAATAGTGTGCGCTCTGTAAGGTCGAGCTGGTGGACGATCGCCAGCAGCAACTCTTGCGGTAAGGTCTGGAATGTCGAGCGGTTGGACGCAGCGCTGAATCCAGCAAGGTGACCATTCTCTCCTCCAACGGCTGCAGCTTTCACAGCTGTATTGACACGGACGGCTTTATTCTTCCTGGGAGGCATTGAGAGGGGATGGAAAGAGGAATGTGGCGGGATTTTCCGGTGCGTCACGTTTTGGGATTCCGGTGATAGTGGCCGGATTGAGGGTAGGGAGCGAGCTCTTTTCAGCGAAATCAAGTTTGGAATGAAAACTTGAACTCAATTAAATGCCAAAATATCTAGAATTAGAACTTTCCGAAGTGAATTTCACCGATTTCTGCGAAGTTGGTGGCACCGGAGGAGATGCTGCAGGCTGCGTTTCATTCTCCTCTGAATGAGTAATACTTGTAACGGCATAACGGATAACTGGGCGTGTGGCACAGTGGTAGCGCGCTTGCTTCGCATCTCTGCAAGGAGATTGATTGCATGAGGCCTCCGGTTCAATCCCGGACTCGTCCATACTTTGTGACACATTCCTTTTGTCGACGATGAGCATCTGACACTGGGAACCTGCTCGATTGTTTGCTGCTTCATGAGGTCCACTCACTCTCTCCAAGCCTGTAGGACGATATTTGCTCGTAGAGTAGCTGGCTATTGTTCGTCACATCGTCGTTATCACGTTAGAAGACTTGTTGCTCGAATCCGTCATCTGTCATCGCAATCCGCTCATTCATCGCTCGCATAGCACCCAAATCACGCTTGGGTTCAATCCCCAACTTGTCCATACTTTTGCTCCTTCAATTTGATCCGGGTGTCTGCTTGCGTTGCGCGACCATTCGGTATTTGCTAATCAGCTGCGGCCGAAGCCGGCGAGAGAGAGAGGACAACGCTTTTTGAAGACGCAAATATCAGAAACACAGTCAAAATCACTCTGGACGAGGTTTTGTTTTCCTGACACCGCGACTATGGGCTCCGATGACATTTCGGCGTCAAATTGTCAGCAAAGGTGGATGCCGGCGTGCTTCCGGACCTTGTTCAAAGCGAACCTTGAATGGAAGGCGGTCTGAAGGCGGAAAGCGCAACTCATCATGCGCTCCTCCTATATAAGACTGTGCTCTCGTATGAAGATGCTCGCGTCACGCCGGAGCCATCGCGGCGTTCTGAGGATGCAGGAGCGTGTTCAGAGAGCTACCGTACTCTAGGCCATCTCACGCTGATCTGCTGTAGATACCTTGCCTTCGCTTCCATTGTCACTTGTGCCACTATCAGTTGAGCTCATCCGAGTTGCTATCATGACCTTCTTGGTGTGGATCTGGGGCGCGGGCGATCCTTGGAACTGCGACCCTGAAGGCAACTGAGTGCGGAACTGAGTTCGGAGGACAGCCGGAAGCGCGTTTTGCCCCTACTGAGTCCACTGCCAGCTTCGAAAGAGTCCAATCCGTCAGCGTGCCTTACTCTGGCGACCATCGCTTGCAATATACACACGAAACGGGTGAATTTTACGCGCGTTTTGGCCCATAAAATGCGCTTGACGTCTACTGGAACGCTCGCAATCCGCACCGCACCCTGAAAACCCGTTCAAGGGCATATCTCCGGAAACGCGCTTATAACAATGTTATATGAATGGCGCGCGGTCCTAAACCATCTCTTGCCCAGCTTTCAATCGGTGGCTGGTATCGATGACTGCCGCTCTCCGCCAAGCGCGTCTGGACAAGCTCTTCGCAGCTGTGACTTCCGGCAAGGTTGATGGTACATCGCATAGCGCGCTGTTTCTGGAAGCCCTTTGTGCTCAAACGGACGCCCTCGTTGCCCTTGAACGGCTCACGTCTAGGTCGAACGCGCTCGACACATTCCAACGCGCGATGCTGGACAATGTGTCCATCGACTTCCTCAACGTTCGCTGCACCAAGGTGCTGGAGTTCCTCCGGCATCCCCTTTTTGAAGTGATTGATGGCGGGTCGCTACTGGCCAAGGCCATCCGTGTTCTTGCCTCACCGCGAACCCTTCTCACCGCGTACCAGACAGCTCTGAGCAACTCAAGTCTCTGCAAGGACGCCCAGATTGCCTTAGCTTGGCTTATGATTCAATGTCTTGCGGCGCCCGAGTGCGCCTCGGAGGAGAGAGATCTTGCGCAGGCCGTCTGTGAATATCTCCAGAAATCAACTCATCACGAGCTCAGAGCTCAAGCAACGGCCATCGAGCGATCTCTTCAACAACCTTTAACGACATGTGGGAATGGAATGGCGTCTCAGGCCGGTGGTCGTCACGACAATGACTTCACCAATTTCAAAGAGATCGCCATCCTACCTACGGCTGAGGAGGTCATCTGCGCTAAACCACCACATCTTCTCACCGCATTGGCGCTCACCGACGTTCCCAAGGACACGCGTCCTTCCACGACATTGGATAACCAGTTCCGCCTCCTGCGCGAGGACATGCTCTACGAGCTCCGCGAGGATCTGCAGAAGCATGCACAGGTCAAGGGGAAGGGAGGTCGACGCAAAGGCGGACGCGGCTTTGAGATTGAGGGACTTCGGCTCTACGGTGTATCGGGAACCTCGGGCGAGAAGGGTCGCAGAACGCCTTGGGCTCTCCAGCTCGAATGTATCCAGGACCTGCATTTCTTTTCAGCCGTGAAGACCAAGGACCGCCGCAATTTCTCGACCAGAACAAACGCATCATCAAGCACCAGTCCCTCGCATGTCTTGTCATCGACGATGAGGTCGTTGCCTTCGGCGAGATCAATCGCGACGAGGAGCTGCTTGTCAAGAAGCTACCTGTCGTTGTCTTGCAGATCAGCGGAGAAACCAATACGGTCGACGCACTGTACAAACTCAAAACTGGTCAGCTTGTCAAACTAGTCCAGGTCGACACGGCGGTTTTCGCATACGAGCCGGTCCTGAAAGCGCTTCAGCGGATGCCATGCCCGGCTCTCGCTCCTGAGCTATTCTTGTGGGACGGCGATACATTGATCGAGCCTCCTCACATGCCCCGTGCCTTCGTACAACGCCTGCGCGAGAATCCTTCCGCGGACATTGGCCCGGCTCTTGGTATCGCGAAGAAGATAGTACTCGACGAACCTCAAGTTGATTCGTTATTGGCTGCTCTGACGCAGCGCGTTTCTCTGATCCAAGGTCCGCCTGGTATGCCAAACAAACAGTTCTCATTTATAGTTTGCCCTAACGTGAACCCGTGAAGGTACCGGGAAGTCGTTTGTAGGTGCCCTCGCGGCAAAGGTCTTGTACGAGCGAACTTCTCTCAAGATCCTAGTGTGCTGCTATACCAACCATGCTCTCGACCAGTTCATGGAGGACCTGCTGGACAACAACATTCCTGCGTCTACAATGGTCCGTCTTGGCGGCAAGTACACTACTCGCACGGCCCAGATGCTGCTGTCCAAACAAGCGCCAATCACCAGACTCCGCCGGCAGGATTATACCGAGATCGACAGAGCTCGTGACTTCGCAAGCTCCTGTTGGGACGAGTTCGAGGAGGAATTTGACCAGTTCGTCGAGAGAGGCGTTACTTATACAGACCTCTTCGAACATCTGGCGATCACAGAACCCACCTACTTCAAAGCATTCACCGTTCCCGCACAGGATATGATCTTGATCGGTCGCAACGGCAGAGCCGTCAATGATTATTATCTCATCGAGCGGTGGCAACAGGGCGAGGACGCCGGTGTGCTAAAAGACGATCCCAGTCTTCGTAGTCGAGACGTCGTTGCAGTCTGGCAGATGGATGCCCGGGAACGTCAAATCCGCATCCAGGAATGGGCTCAGGCTTTCGAAACGAAGCGCATTCAGGCCATTTACGACCTTGGAGCGTGCTATGATGAGGCGAATGCCGATTTGCAGGCTCACTTCCGAGTCAAGGACGTAGCAATTATGCGAAGTAAGCGCATCATCGGTTGCACCACTACAGCGGCTGCCAAGTACATGGATGCGATCCGCGAGGCCGGGACTGACGTACTTCTCGTGGAGGAGGCGGGCGAAATTCTTGAAGCTCATGTTCTCACAGCATTAGGCGCGGGCACCCAGCAAATGATACTCATCGGAGATCATCAGTGAGCTCTTATTGCGCTTCCAGCTCATTCGTTGCCCCTAACAACCGCACCGCGCCACAGACAACTTCGGCCGAAGGTGAACAACTACGCGCTCACGGTCGAAAAGGGCAATGGCTTCGAGCTCAACATCTCGCTGTTTGAACGACTCATTAAAGCTGGCTACCCACATTCAACGCTTCAAAAGCAGCATCGCATGCGCCCAGAGATCTCAGACCTCGTCCGGCATCTCACCTATGAAGACCTCGTCGACGCGAAGGGCACGAGCGGGCGTCCAAACATTCGCGGGCTTGCGGACAACGTCGCTTTCATTACTCATTCGCATCCGGAGGATGACATGAAGAACGTTGGGGAAGCACAAGACGGGGCTCCAAATCGTCGAAGCAAAACTCTCATGAGGTCACAATGGTGTTGAAGATTGTCAAGTACCTGGCGCAGCAAGGATACAGCTTCGAGGACATGGCGGTGCTCACGCCATATCTGGGCCAGCTCAGCAAGATCCGCGACGCTCTCGCAAAGTCCGCCGACCCGTATCTCAGCGATAGGGATCATTCTGATCTCGTTCGGGCGGGTCTCGTTGATCCTAGCGTCGTCAAGTCCAACAGCAAGCGACTTCGCCTGTCTACCATAGGTACGCATTATGACATAGCTGTCGAACGAGTCAACTGAATGAAGGTAGACAACGCACAAGGCGAGGAATGGAAGATAGTTATCATCAGCCTCACCCGCAGCAACAAGAACAACGACATTGGTTTCATGTTCTCGCCCGAGCGTTTGAACGTGCTCCTCAGTCGTGCCCGCGATGGGTGCATCATCATCGGCAACGCCAACACCTTCCGCGCGTCACGCAAGGGCGGCGATTTGTGGGGCAAGCTGCTTGACCATATGCAGGCGAAGGGCAACGTCTACACTGGCTTGCCCGTGAGGTGCGAGCGTCATCCCGATCGTAAGGAACTACTTTCCACGCCGTCCGAGTTCGAGGAGAAGTCCCCTGATGGTGGCTGCGTACAGCTATGGTGAGTGTTTTATTCGGCTCATAGTTCAGAGAGACTGAAGTGATACAATTAGTGGCGCGACGCTGTCGTGCGGAAAACACCAGTGTCCGTCCAAGTGTCATGCGATTGTCAATCATTCCAAGATTCGCTGCGATGGGTCACTCCAGCACACCTGTCAATCGAAGCACAAGCAAGCTTACCGCTGTTGGCAAGGTCCGCCCAAAAGTTGCGCGAAATGCGAGCGAGCGGCTAGAGAGGAACAAGAAAAGCTCAAACGCCGTCAAGAGGAGGAGCGTCTGCGTGAGGAGACCCGACTCGCACAGGAGCGCGCGCTGCAAGTACTCGAACTTGAGCTCGAAGTTGAACGCCTCGCCGGACAGGACACCCTGGATCAGCTCGAAAGCCTCAAGACCGTTCGGTTGAAGCTCGAGAGGCTGAAGCAAGAGCAAGCATGCTCAGCTAGCGACATCCCCACCAATGCCGAGGCATCCGTGACCCGCGTTCAATCTGTCACAAAAGCTACACCAACATCAACATCCGGTGCAGTCAAGACTTCGTTGCTAGCGAAGCTCGCTTTGAAATCGTCATCAACCTCGCCCTCGATCGTCAGGGCAGCGCCACCATCGCAAACTGCGTCTTCAAGTCGCGTCAAGTCTAGTCCCAATTCAAAGAAAACCGCTCCTGTGTCAAATCTTACGCGCCAACCGCTACCACCCGCTGCAGGAAAGCGATGGAATCGTCAAAAGCACGTTGTCGACGGGAAAAAGTCGACACCTGTTTCACTATGGTGCGTGACCGAATATTACATGCTCTGATCGTGAACAACTGACGCTTGATGACTCGTCCTTTAGAATACACTGATTTGAGAAGCCCTCATTGATAAACAATAGACTCACATCAACGAACAAGCCTCGCCTCGCCTCGCCTCGCCTCGACGTGGTTGTGGTTCAGACAGTATACTATCGCAAAGCTAACACAAACCACATTCGATAGAATCACTTTATATAGTATCTTCTTGGAATCGAATGTTGATACTGTCTGCACCCAGAGCGAACGCGACCGGTGCCAATTGAGGTATACAGATTATGGCCGCGACCATATTATACTTTTGTGATTCGCGATCTTCTGGCTACAGTACGTAGCCCGTGTCTGGTTTGCTAGGGTCTCGTATATGTTGCGCACAATTTCAAAACTCGTTAATGCTTCATGCGTCCTCTGCTGATCGCAATCATTAGCCTTGCGTGAGCGTCCTGGGTAGAGACTACGTGCATCTCCGTCAAACTACAGTCTCCTTGGCGCCGCCGTGTATCCCATTGCCTCGAATAGACAAGGCGGATCGTAGTTCGGGTTTCGGTTTCAAGAGGCTGGTCTTGACAAACGAGAAAAATGATTTTAGCGCATTGTCACTCTCCGGTCTCTGAACATTTGCAACTTTACATCACGGGAAAATATTTCGGTGTTACTAACTCGTCTAGCATGCATTATAGATGACTAGTAAAGGGCGCGAAAGGGACTGAAGGTAGTCAATTGGTGTGAAGAGATGGTCAGACGATTCCTCTACGCCGAGTCCATCTACTAGCAGCGTTTCCGCTCGATGAATATTCTCCGTAGCTTCAATTAAAAAAATTTTTTTGAGTGCCGCGCAGAGCCTACAGTGCCTGAAGACATGAAGGATCGGAGCTTGAAAGTGTGATGTCACGCGAATGCTTTTGCCTTCATGCACTTTGGCATCAAACACAACTTGATGGTGACATTGAGGGAAGAAAGACTTGATTCCGAGGTTCCGACGTGTCTTAATCGTCTACACTCGAGACAGTAACGGACAGAATCAGGACAATCACATACTGGTGGTTCGAAACTGATCCCTCAATATGTGCTCTCCAGGGAAGTCATCTCACTCTTCCGCCGTTCTGAGGGGAAATCACGTTCCAATTAGTGCTGGTGTCAGTGTCTTCGATACAATACTGACTAAACATTAGATTTGCCAGTGAGGTCTATGACTTGCGCAATGCTGTCTCAGGTGTGCACCTCCGAGTCATCTCTGCCTCTACGAAAGCTCTCGTCGATAAATGCATTGTGATACAAGACAAAAAGCAGATTCAACCATCATGATGGAATGCGAGGGAATAGATCAGTGAGACGTGGCTCGTATACCAGAACGTGCGCTGCTTGTGTGTTCCCTGGTGATGCGGCGGGACGGTTTGTCCAGCGCCTGCCAACCGCTGCAACAATGATCGGCACATTGGCACATTGAGTTTCATATGTCGCCTCCGTACAACCATAAGAACATGCTTTGGGTCCATCGCCATGTCAATTTGAGAAGAGGGAATGACGTAGGCATTAGTCTCGTGCACCCCCTGTGGTTTGAGGCGACGTCGTGGAAGTTGAAAACCCAAATTTTCTTAGTAATGTAGATAGCTGGTTCGGAGAGGGTGCGCGAGGTCGGCACCGGCCTAACACGTAGATACCCCGCCTGTCGTCTAGGCGAAACTAATAGATAAACTTAATGTGAATGCGGAGGACTAATTATGAACAGTGGCAAATACAGTGGACACGAGGAAGAGGAGTAGTAGCTTGGCAGTTGTCTTTCGGGCGAGACTCATTCATTCGATACTGAGCGAGATATAACTTGACTTTTTCCTATCTAAACCTGCAAAAGCTTTTATATACAAAACTTGCGCGTATCACTGTGAATGCTACAAGGAGGAAAAAGCATAGAGCGTGTCCAAAGGGACACGCGTCCGAGTGAATAGTGAAATCTGTATCGTCACCGTTGGCGTATTCGAGTCCGCCCCAGTCATGAAGCGGGCTGGGACGAAGGCCATAAATAATGCAAATGGTCTGCGGGTCAGCAGCATTTATACGAGCTGCTTCCTCTGTGCCTGGTCCCACAGCGAACGTCCTGATAATGGGATCATTTTGCTCGGCGTACGGCAAATGCGTCCTCACCGCAAGAAGGGCTTCCTGTGTTCCTCGGGTATTCAATCAGCTCCAGACATCTGAAGAGGCTGGCATAGATTTGAGGAAACTGTGGCATGCCCGTTGCTGCCACGCTCATGTCGTCAGCAGTTGACACAACAGAAGGTGTCTAATATATCGGATCGTTATACTATGCAACCCTGTGGGGTATTTCCCCTAGTGGAATCGGTCGAAACATTCAGGAGGCATTTATGTAAGCAATACCGGTCGCGATGGTACTATTGTATATCCAGACGAGAGACATTTCAGCTACACTTGCAACTATCAGCAGTATATCTGAAGTGTATCTTGTTTGAAGATACTATAGGACCATTGCAACCGGTATCTCCTCAGTGCCCCTACAGTATTCCGACCAGTTTTACCAGGGGAAATATCCCACAGGGTCTCATAGTATATCGGTCCAATACATTGGGCACTTTTCGTCGTGTGAGACTGGGATTAATGTGCTTACAAAACTGTAGCTATCGAATCTACGTATTGTAGAGAGATTCGGCGGAGTAAAAGGGCTGCTTCAGGGGCTCAGTGACGGAGCTAAACGGCCATCATGGGCAGGCGACGTATGTTCGAAGTTTGGAGCGAGGATAAAAGGATCCAACTCCCGATCGGCGCACCGCACCTTTCCGTCTTGAAATTATGAACATTGTATATTACAGATGACGAGAACTAATCCGTGAGAAAAACGCGTGTAGCAAAGGACATGGTTACAGATAGAAAGCCCATGGGAGCGTCAAGTACAAATCGAGCGAACAATGGGGGAAGGCGACTATTTGTTGAAAACTAGATGACTACGCGACAGGATTCAGGCTGCTGCGATGTTTCAAGAGGTAGCCGGCAAAGTCGCGAACACATTCGGCGGCAAGAATCTGGTGCTGTAAGCCTTCAGCGGAATCAAGGGGAGAGTCGTCCAGCGAGTCGATGGTCTTCAGCCTCGCATGCCAATCCTGCAGTACAGGCAGAAACGCTTTCAGTAGGTCGGAATACTCGTTCAGCTTCGCCTGGTCTTTGGACCTCTTCGCACGCCTGAGCCACGCCCCGTTGACGATCTCGGCTTGCGAGAAGTCACGTTTCTCGTATTCTTGCCTGATTTGGTCCGCCAGGCTTCTTCGTCAACGGATTTGCCAGGGAATGCGTCACTAAACAGTATGACCCAGACCGCGACATTGAAAAAACGCCCAGAGGTCGTCTACGACGCTTTGAAGATATGGCTCCCGACGCTCCACCGCTTGGAGCAAGTAGGTGGACATGAACTCTCGAGTTCCCTAAACAAACCGAAAGGGTAAGGCAAGGATCAATCGAAAATCATCGAGCCTTACCGAAAGGAAGCCATGACTCTTGCTCGGCTGGTCCATCCGAGTAGACAGATCAAAGTCCGTGATAATCGCTGTGCACTTGTCGCTGACCCCTAGATCCGCGAGCGTTGCGCTGAGTTCTCCGGTGACCGACATATAGTCGTTGCAAGCATCCTTCAGTTCGGGTGTCTCGTACCGACCCGGCAAAAGAGACGAACAATAGGCCTGCCGCGGGACTGGAGTTTTGAGCAGTAGAAGATTGCCGATACTAACATCGCGGTGTAAAATATCGCTTTGTAGAACACCGAGCCAGCCTGCCGCAGATATGAGTGATATTGGGTGAAAGTATTGCCACTGCGTACCTAGCTGGCAGTCAAGGAGCGCGCGTCCCAGGTCCCACGGTGACTTGCAACACTCCAGCGACATACCGACGTCCGCACAGACCGTCGCACAGAACACGCGACGGTCAAGCGCCACTACATCGCTTTTGATATCCGCACATTTGGACCAGAACTTTGCATCCGTTTCTGACTGCGGTAGAAGGCTCAAGTTGTCGGCAGCGGTGAGAGTGTAAATGAAGGAGGGCGTGCCGAAGCGGCCTGAGCAGGCTGCGAGCGCATTGGCCTCGAGCAGTCGCTTTTCATGTTGTTGCCAAGAAAACTTGATGACAGCCTCGTTCGGAAAATAATCGAGGTCACCATCAGCGATGATTTTTTCGTGCGGGGCTATAAGAGTCGTGCGACGTTCAGCACCTCGTCGCTGCTGGATCTCGTCCAAGACCGCTTTCTTAGCGGCCGCCTTGGCATCTTCCTTCGCCCTTTTCTCTTTAATCCTGGCAGACTTGCTGTCAGATTGCAGAGAGATCGTCTGGAAGTGCGATGAAGTGCTTTGCAAGCCGTCACTGAGAGCAAAGCTCTTTGATCGGTGGCTGGACGTGGCGCCGCTCGTAGGCTCCTCTGCCTTCAAACGCTTCGAATCCGGCTGTTCAGCATCTGCAAATCTGGTCAGGAGTGAGCCATATTAATAAGCAGTAAAATCTCACCAAGTTCTGCATCGCCACTAGCCCTCCGTTTCTGCGAGGTACCCTGGCGCACTGCAAATGAGTCAAGGACGTGTAAGAGTCAAGGACGTCAGTATATGTCTCATATTGTGACTGAGATGCCTGACCGTCAGAACTGTCTTGCGATGCGGAGTCGACGCCGAGACTAGTAAAACAAGTCGTCCGTCGACCGCATTGTATGGTCGTCCTGTGGTGTCAGAAGTGTGAGCGCGAGCTCACCAAGGGACCACAGCTATAATGAACACGCACCGCTCGGCTGTTTGCCAACACGTACAACATAAGTTTTGCGACCACAAAGATCAACCCGGCGATGAAGCAGCTCGAGATTTTCCAAGTCGACGGGCGGTTCATTCTTCTTGGGAGATGGGAAGGTGTAGCGGACGCCGTCGGAAACGATGCCAGCGTCTTCCACATTTCGCCAGAGTAGGATGGCCAGAAGAAAACGGATGAGATCCTCGCGTCCCTCGGAGAGGCCGAGTGGCTGCGAAGCAGCGACGCCGCCGGCGTGGAACAAGAAGACGCAGAAGGTTTTGTCCACTTGGTTGATGCCAATGCACACAACGAAGCGGCGGAGGGAGATCCATAGAAGGACGCACGCGCGTAAGTCCCAACCTGCGCGAGGAGATCTTTCCAATTGCTTTTGACCTCCACCGCGATCTCGATGTGAAGCACAGGGAGGTTGAGGTCTCCGCGTTTCATCGTGTCTGGGCCATAGCCCCATGAGGCAAGAAACTTCTTCGCCGCTGGTGCCTTTTCTGTAACAGCAACATTGAGAAACGTAATGTCGGGTAGGAGTCGCGCAGCTGCGAAGATGCGATCGCTTGTCTTCCTGTCATACTCGCGAAAGAACGGGTTTTGCAAGTAACCGTCTCCACCACTGTTGTAGCTAAGCCGGTCGCGCAGGTCCTTGGCAATTTTGAGCGCAGCATTGAGATAGATAGCTAGCGGCTTGTACGTCAACTTTTCGTTGTGGCTGAGGACCGGCTCGAGCAATGTATCAAGGCCTAATTTGCGACCTCGGCGTCGAGCTTGTTGACCTCGTCCAGCGTCATTCCCGGGGAGATCATTTCCGTAATTTTCTTGCAGCTGAACTCCCAGACCCTGCCCTTCAGATGTTTCAGGACGCGTTCCTTCAATTCTTCCTGTAACTTGGGGATGGGTCGGGCTGAGCACGTCGCCGTATGACCTGTCGATGCGATGGGCACGAGTGAGGGGTTCCGAGAGATGCATTCGACTGGGAAGCACGGGGGCGCGCGGGTGTGTTCATCGGTGTAGAAAGAGGAAGACCAGTGGCATCGGAGCTTCAAACGCGCTTGGTCGGTTAAATGTCACGCGCGTGACGCTTACGCGTGTTCGAATCACGCCAAGAACCATGAATTATGAAGCTCCGCTTTGAGCGTGCTTCCATTACTCGAAAAGGCATGGACTCTATAGCCTTGGTCAAATCAGCAAACCACGATTAAGGCCGGCTGGCTGTGCACACCGCGGCGTTGGCGTCCGTTCAACGCATGTGCACGAAGCCATATGAGCGACCTTGTCACAAATACACAATTGCTAATTATCAGTCCCTACACTGCTGGGTGAGCCGTATGTTATCGCGCCGTCACTCATAGTTGAATCAGTATCATGGCGCCGACTACTTACCACTGTACAAAAATCCCACCTCTCCACTACTAAGAACCAGACCTTCCTCTTTGGCGCAGCTTGTCCCAGCCGCATGAATGTGTCAATTGAAGACAACAGGGATCACCACCAACCCTTACCCAAATATCATTGATATTGCGCTCGTGAGTTGTATGATAGACCTTCAAGTTATCTTCGTTTCCTTTTGCTCCCACGATGATCCAGGGTGACTTCATTTACAGTCTCACAACTTTTTGGCTTGTTTCAAATTGAAGAGCAGTGTTGCCTTGGGTGCGACCCTGTCAGTCAACTGAGCTCGGAACGGAGTTCGGAGAACGGCCGAAAGGAGTCCGTTGTCCGCGACGAGGCGCAAACGAGCGCGATTTATTACACGCACGCTATGGTCATCGTTGCGCCCCAGGAGATGCGTAATGCTTGGAGCATGCCATTGCGTATTCTTCGCGACTGGACGCTCAAGCATTCACGATATACCAAAGGTGTTGTCTTCGGAGCGTCACTTCGAACCTTTAAACATGCGTGGTGCACGCGGCGCTTGCTCTCCCTTACCCCCATTCCAAGTCGAGACTTACGATGTCCGCCGCGCTCCGTCAGGCGAGACTTGACAAGCTCTTCACGGTTGTGACATCTGGCAAACAGGATGTGGCACCCCAAAGCGCACTATTCCTCGAGGCCCTGTGCTCACAGGCAGACGCTTTAACCGCTCTGGAACGGCTCACATCCGGGTCCAGCGCACTGGATGCATTTCAACGCGCCCTGTTCGATAATTTATCGGTCGACTTTCTCAATAACCGCGCTACCAAGGTGCTGCAGTTTCTTCAGCATCCGGCCTTCGAAGTGGTCGGTGGAGGATCACTACTTTTCAAGGTCATACATGCCGCCACCTCACCACGAACCATTGTCAATGCCTATCGAGCGGCTCTTAACAGCTCCAGTCTGAGCATAGATGCACAGCTCGCTTTTGCGTGGCTGGTGCTACAGCTTCTTGCCACCCCAGAGCGAGCCGCAGATGATTTTGAACTTGCGCAGGACGTCTGCAGCGAGCTTCAGAAGTCGGCTCATCACGAGGTCAGGACACGAGCGCGGCCCTCAATCGACGTCTTCTACAACCAGTGGAGACCAGTACAGATACGCTAGGATCTCAACCAGGTGGCCGTCACGACAACGATTTTGTAAATTTCAAAGATATTTCAATCCTACCCACGGCAGAGGAGATCATCTGCGTAAAGCCACCACACCTCCTCACCGCTTTGGCGCTCACCGACGTTTCCAAAGACGAGCGCCCAGCCATAGCGCTAGACAATCAGTTTCGCCTCTTGCGAGAGGACATGGTTTATGAACTTCGCGAAGATTTGCAGAGATACGCGCAGCTCAAGGGAAAGATAGGCAGCGTAAAGGCAGGCGGGGTTTCGAAATTGAAGCACTCCGACTCCACGGCGTGTCGGGGGTCTCCAGCGATACCGGTCGCAGAACACCTTGGGCATTACAGCTTGAATGCGTTAGGGACCTGCCCTTCTTTGCTGGGACGAAGGCTGAGGATCGCCGCAAATTTCTCCAAGAGAACAAACGCATCATTAGGCATCAGTCTTTCGCATGCATCATTATTGACAACCAGGTTGCTGCGTTTGGGGATCAACCGCGACGAGGAACTTCTCGCCAGGGAGTTACC
>JAGTJP010000027.1:0-351649 GCA_020744175.1 Auriculariales sp. MPI-PUGE-AT-0066 | reverse complement strand
TAGTGATACGGCAGAGACCATGGTGACGGTCGAAGTCTAAGAGCCGTTGCGCCGGTGAAGCCCGCGATCGCTCCTCGTCCTCCGTTTTGCGCGATGTCTGCAATTGATTCAACAGCGCCGGAACCAACGCTCGTGCTTTTCGCCCGCGGAGTCATCGCGATTTTGTCCGCATGGCCAGTCATGCGCTTGGCAGTCGAGGAGTCGTGGGGCGGACCCGACTCTGCCGCGAAAAGGCGGTGGCTCGCAGGCGCGGTAGTGGACGAGTTTCAGTCACCTAGCGATGGCCAGATGCCAGACGCTCCTTACATTGAGGAGATGCTGCTGCAAGTTATGCAAGACGAATTCGAAGTTGATCTCGACGATGATAGTGGCGCGGACGTCGCAAAACAGATCACTCAGCTCTGGTCTAGTGGTGATGTGCAAAAAAGTACCGTAGAGGCACTCGAAGCGGCCGAACAGAAAGCAAAATCAAAAAGGATAGTCGCTCAAAGAGCACCTGGCGAGGACGACGACTCAAGCGACGAGGATGATGATGCAGACGGGGACGATGCAATGGATAACGACGAGGCGCCTCAACTTGTCGCAAGCACGTCAACGCAACGCGAGGAGCCCGAAGTGGATGATGATGGCTTTACAGTAGTGAAGAAAAGCAACAGGACTGCTCGTTAGTTGGTTAGTCTACTCCTTACGACTTAAATAGCATGCAAATTGACAAGAAGATATCTCAGATGAAGCAGCTTCACGCCGAGCACGTGGGTTGAACGAGTGTATGTAACGAGTGGACGTACAGCGAACTTGAGGAGGTCAGATGTTCAGTGGGGTTTGTGAGTTTTTCGTGAGTCTAAGAAGATATGGAGAGATTCGCTGACAAAACGGACGAAAATAGGGATATCATGGCCAATGTGTGGCGTTTAGAAGCACTCTGTAATCGATTTCAGCTTCCCAATCGCCCTCATAAAACAATCACATACTGCGATGTACGATGGCCGGCCCCATCCTGCGATCACGATGGTCAACCCAAGCTCCAGCAATGTTCGCAAACCACTTACTCGTCATACTCCTGCTTGCTGCACCACATGTTCTGGAAGGTGCTGAGCGACGCTGCGGGCTGCGTTAATGACATTCCTCTCATCGCAGACAACACAAACCGAGGATGGAGCCGCCAATCCAGACCGAATACTTGCGCTCCGGTGGCGCGACGACCTTGACACGAACGTTGGTCGGAGCTAGATGGGTGAGCTCCGACTGGATGCGCTCTGCAAGACCTGGGTACATGGTTGTGCCGCCGGAGAGGATGACGTTCTGGTATAGATCACGGCGAATGTCCATATCGCAGCCCATGATTGCGGCGTAGCTACGATGGCTGTCAGCGCAATCGTTCATTGAATCAATGGCTTCCCCTTACATTGACTCGTGAGCAGGCAGGGACTCGAGGCCAAGCATGCTAGGGCGGAAGAGTGCCTCGGGACAGCGGAAGCGCTCGTCGCCTAGTATGATAGTCTGGCCGTCGGGGAGCTCGTACGTTTTGTCAATCTGGGAGCTGGTGGCAGCGATGCTCATCTCCTTTTCGAAGTCGAGTGCGACGTAGGCAAGCTTCTCTTTGATGTCGCGAACGATCTCGCGCTCCGCACTTGTGGTGAGAGCGTAGCCACGCTCGGTAAGGAGGCGAACCATGTGGTCAGTCAGGTCGCGTCCGGCGAGGTCCACGCGCTGAATTGCGTGAGGCATCGAGAAGCCCTCGTAGATAGGCACAATGTGGCTGACACCGTCGCCAGAGTCGAAGACGACACCTGTGGTGCGGCCCGAAGCATACAACGAAAGAACGGCCTGGATGCTCACGTAGAAAGCCGGTGCGTTGAACGTCTCGAACATTATCTGCATCATCTTCTCACGGTTGGCCTTCGGGTTGCGCGGTGCTTCGGTGAGCAAGAGTGGATGCTCCTCGGGTGCGACACGCAATTCGTTGTGGAAGGTGTGGTGCCAGATCTTTTCCATATCATCCCAGTTGGTAACAACGCCATGCTCGATAGGATAATGCAGGCTGAGAACACCGCGTTTAGCCTGGGCCTCATCGCTGTCCTTGCGTGAGTGATGTTCTGGCCGAGACTATGTAACGTACCCAATGTATGAATCCTTCTGGCCCATGCCGATCATCCAAGCTGCTTGCCTCGGACGACCCACAATGGCCCTATGAACCATTTTGTCACCATATACATGGAGTAGTAGTACCTTGAACGTACGGAAACACTGCCCGAGGGGCGTCGTCACCTGAGCGCAAGCCGTCAGTCAGTGCACAGTCAATGGTTTGCTCAGATGCCAACCTGCAACTAAAAAGCGCATCAGTTGAGAACCAGCTGTGATATGCCTCGTAAAGAGATCTTACATCCTGCTTTACACATGCCAGAGCCATTGTCGATGACCTGACGAGGATGAGATCAACCTCGGCGACATCAGATGCGTCGACTGTAGCGTACCACTGCAGCGACGTCGTCATCCATTGTAATCACTTTGAAGTAGGTTGAGAAGTTCTTTAAGAATGTCAGAGGTGGTTGTGTTCTATTCTTCTGGTCAAACACCAGCCTAGGTTTTATCCAAGCTCCAGTCTCCACCAACGTCGTTCCACCACATGGCTCAAACTATCTGCGCACTGCGGGTGGCGGTCGCGCCGGCCGAATCTACAGCTGAACGACGCTCAGTCAGACTTGCTCGAAGACGGCGGCCCTGAGTCCATGAGACTAACTAAGGTTTCAACGGCGCGCAGGGGGCGGATCCGTTCGGAAGCGATGGACGAAACCTCCTGTTCGGTCGAGCGGCGTGTATCCCGCAGCTGTAGCACAACGCATCGTTGTTTTTTCCCTCGTGGCTACCGCATGGGCAGCGCAGTCGCTAGACTTGATAGGTAGCTTAGCCCGTCGCTGCGCAGTACGCCGCAGCCGACCTTGCAAGTCACGGAATACTGCGCAAGGATGAAACTCGTCCCGCAGCGATATCCGTTGCTCGTACGACTCGATCTGCGAAGGAAATCCATCGCAGAAATATATTGCATCAAAATACGTATGGTTGGCATGATCACCCAAACGAGGCAACGAGGGCTCGTCGAGCCCACTGCCCTACGGAGGTGTTATCATTGTAGTTGGCGTGTGATGCTATCACTCTTGGAGTTAGGATGTTCCAAGCACGTTCTGCCCGCGGTGTCGCTAAAGCCGCTCGCCACGCCAACTCGATGGAATGAACGTAAGTAGCCTGGGTGTCCTGGTTCGTGAATATGAGACTAGAACCGCGATGCGGCGGAAGAAACAGGGATTCTTGCGATCCATCTTGCTCCAGTCGATCAAGGGATCGAGACGCGGCGGCGAGTGGCTCTAGTAGCAAAAGAGCCGTGCATAACGCGTCTAGTGTACTGCAAACCGCTGATGAAGGGGCAAATGGCATATGCACGATCCGGAGAAGAATTCGAGCTGCGAGAAGTAAAGAATCAAGTTTGTCTATCAAAACTTTGGTCAACCAATGCACAATTCCACATTTGGTTGAACGTCACGAACCCGTAACTGCGAGAATCGCTCCAACGCAGCGTGCCACGGCGTCGCGCCATCCACCAGATGTTGCACGGTCAAGCTTCTCCGGTTGGGGTGCGCAGACAATGTTCTCCAGGATGCGGAGCCACGCCAAATCCTCACCGTCTACTACATGGACATCGTTATTGACGTGCAATTCAATCCACGCGAGCAACTGTGATTTCAACACAAGGCTGGTCGCTGCTGTCTTGATGCATGTTAGGTTTGCTAATAGTTGTAGTACGCCTGACCGCACGGCCTGGTCTGAGGTAGAACCGAAGAGTGTTGCAACGAGATCCCAGGTATGCCTCCGTCGCAAAACACGCCACTCGAGTTCGCCTGCTGTACCATCCGCCAAGAAGCGTAGGATCCAAGCTTGCTCACGCCGCCATGCGCCATCAGTTGCTGCGCTGTACAACATGCTATAAAGTAGCGGGACATCGCGGACGTCCAGCGCGTCACGTTGCAGTAAAAAGCGTGATGTAATGGGATAAATTGGGGCTGCCGGATGATACAAACCGCGGAGAGCGTGCGCAAGGAGAAGAGTGGTGTACAACGGGACCCGTTCAGGGCAAGTTGACTTCGCGTCATTGGGTGGAGTGGGGATGGTGTCGCGAAGTAGGTTGAGAATATACATCGTTTGATCCCGTTCTTGAAAAGCGATGCTCTACGCAAGTATCAGCAAATGCTAGACGAACAATCACGGGTAGGCGTACTGGCAGAGCAGTCCATAAAGATCCAAGCACTAAAGAGGCCATGTGCCGCAGGCGATCCTCGCGGTGCGATAGCATAGCGACAAGGACTGAAGCGGCGTTGGTTCTGAAAATTTCGACCCACTCCAGGGCAGTGTATGAAGAGGACTCGAGCAGACAATGACTGAAAAGCTGCACGATGAAAACCGGATCGTACAGCACTAGCTTAGTCGTCTTATCCACCTCTTCGACGTGATGCTCGAAGTCCAATAGATTGGATTTTAATAAGGGCGTCGCTGATCGGAAGACTCGTGCCGCGTCCAGACTGGTTAGTGCTTGTAATGACCGCGCTGATGGTGAGCCTCCCACACTTCCAGTCCAATGGACGAGGAAGGATGCCGAAGATGCACCTCGTTGTTGCTCGTATAGATGGAATGTCGAAAGCAATAGTCTATCGGCCTGGACAATGGTCCCTCCATACAACCGGAGGAGAGGACCCATGTGCGAAGCCTGGCAAGAGTTACTGGGATGCTTGTGGAATAGGCCGTGCAGAAGGTCGATGATCACCAGCCGCGTCGATGAGCTGGTGATAATTGACGATGGGCCAGCGATAGCTGCGACCTGCGGATGCTGAATGACACTCTGGAGATAACGATTGGTATTGGCCGGCTAGAATGTTTGACTTAGTGATGATCCAATGACCTTCGCGCAGCCTCCGACTCGCCTTCAACGGAAGCTTGGTGACTAGCGCGGAGGCGAGCTCCATAGTGGACCTGACTGCAAGCCGGTACTGGATCGCAGCGACCATGAAGGGATCGACGAACTGCACCTTGACGCCCGAAACACAGCCGGCGATCGATGCTGAAGATATGGTTAGGACGACCTTATCTTCGATTTGGCCTACTTCAAGACACACCAATGTACATCGTAGGTATAGAGTCAGCGGAGGCGTCCTCTTTGACCTCGACATAGTGCCTCACGAGTGCCTGCAGAGCATCGTTGACTAGCTGGCTGCCAACACCGCTAAAGTTCTTTGGCCATCGCTTAGTAAGCTGTTGCACGAGGGACAGCACTACTACGTCTGTCAGCAAACCCTCTTTCTTCTTAAGCCGCTTGACCAGCGCTTCATTGACTGCGTGTCGAGTTTGGGGTTGCGACTCCGCGAGCAATAACAAACAACGTCGGCTGAAATCTTTTAACTGTCTCCGAACGCCTGTCTCCGTGGTATTGGGTTGGAAGACCCATGAGACAAGCTTCTTTTCCCACTTTGTCAGTGACGCATCCATGAAATCCACGGTGGAGTTGGTCGCCGCGTACACATCAAGTAAGGCGTGTAGAGCAGGAAGCAATTGTTGGTCCGGCTCCTGGTTGAGTAGTTTAGCGAACGCAGGCCGTTGCTGAGGGTAGCGGTAGATGAGAACGCGCAGGAGGTCTGAGTAGCCTCGCTGCAATGGCAGATGCTCGACCAAGGCATCAATCACGAAGGATGGAAGCTGCACGACATTTCTGCGGCAGTTCCACGCTGCATCGACCTCAGATAGCGTGATGCTGGAATCTGAGGTACCGTCAAAGTTGAGTGGCAGACCCGCCGATACGAGAGTGGATAGAAGCCGCAGAGCAGCGTTGCAAAGTTCCCGGTTCTCGATGTGTTTCCTGAGCAAGGCTAAAAGTTCAGTAGACAGGTCTGTAACGCTAGATACGCTCTCCGTGATATCGTGCGAAGCAATCTCATCGCAAGCAATACGGACTAGCGGCAGGTGTTGTGCCTGAATGGCTGCAACGAGTAAATGAACGCGTTGATCTTGCTGCATGAAGGGAATCCATGGTATGATGGTGTTGAGCTGTGAACCAGTACACCCAATGAGTTGCGATGGTGATGAATCTATGAGATAACATACCACTCTGTCCTCGATCGCAGCAGCGTTCAAGCAGAACGACGTCCAATGTGCGCAGTGATTTGCGACGAACGCTCGATCAGTGTCCTTGGCCGGGTCAAGCAGTGATGACAGCAGCGTCTGAACCGTGTCCGACAAGCCTATCGTGCGGAAGAGCGTCTGAAGCGTAGTCGATTCGACGAAGAGTAAAGATTTCAGTTGTTCTAGCGCAAACGCGCGTTCGCGCTTCACTGTCTGGGCAATGAAGGCTAGAAGATTCGCGTGACTGCGGACTACGGCGTCGGAGACCTGGCTGGCTGAGAGTCGATGCAGAACGATCTGCACAGCATGCAAAACTCCGAGCGGACCAGACTTGGTCAAGGCAAGACTTGCCAGTCTGGCGACAATGTCAGGTTGCTCGACTTCCTCTGCAGTAGCAAGGCTAAATGCACATCCAAACGGGATCCTGCAAGAAGCACACCAGTCAGCAGGCACATAATTAGCACATGTGAAGATGCGATGGGGTACGGACCCTGATGGTAGATATTCCGCGAGTATGCTAATACCAGATGCAGGCGGAAGGTAGAGAACGAGCTCGCTAGCTACTCCGTATGATAGCTGCGCAACTATTGTGTGTAAGCGCACAATGTCCATTGCAGTGAGCGGGATGTCGACGAGGCGTAACCAATCTACAAGCTCGCATGCTGATATTCTGGCTTGTTGAGGCTCGGCCGCTGTAAACAGGGAATCAGTTATCGACCGGGAAGACAAGATGGCCGCGCAAACGTACGCTTGGGTTGTAAATCGATCGAGTCAAAGAAGTCAAGCACCCGTGGGTCACTGGCTGTGGGCATCTCCTTTGCGAATGGTTCGACAAGGTGCTGCAAGCTGCTCTCGAGCAGGCTGACCTCGCGCTCAACGGCCGTGACGACTTTCTGATCGGCTTTAGGGAGGCACTTGTCACGAACAACCTGCGCAACAGCGACCGCACACGTTGTGTCAGGCTGCCTCCCGACCATGGTCAACACCAATTTGCGAATAAATGTGAAGATCGCGAGCGAATCACTCGGCGCAAACGTACGCGGTGCTGCGAGCTGCTCGAGCAGCGTCGCAAGCAGCGGACTGGGCAATTGTGATGGCGCATATCCTGATGCGAGCGCTTGCACGTCCTCGAGGTATCGGTATGGTGTCTTGGTGCATCGCGTGATGCACTCGTCGAGGAACGCCATGACGCCAGCCGCCTCGTCAGTCAGCGCAAAGTCGTCAGGGCTGCGTGCATCCGGAGCGCGTTGAGTGCGTGGTAATGCGTCCAGCCACAACGCAAGTTCGCTCCCAGACGCGTCGTGTGAGAATAGCACACTTGGTCTGAGGAGTGTCTTCAGAAGGTCCGCACATGCTGCTTGGATGCTGGCCTCGCCCGAGAGGTAGACCTTGAGTAGGAAGTGCAAATGCGTCCGCCCGGTCGAGCCAAGCTTTGCTGACCAGCTGAACTGGTCCGAAAGTGACAGCGTACGCAGAACGTGCAGCTGATTGAGCCGCGCCAGCTTGGCCTCAGACAGCCGGATGTCTGTGAGCACAGTCAGCAGCTTGCCGACGTCAAACCGCGCCTCCGAAACGAGCTCTTGCAGTGTCCTATGATATAGCCATATGACTCGCAGACCAGCTTCAGACAGTAGCGATACGCGCAGCCGCCGCGATTCGTCGGCATCGGTAGGAATGGATGCGAGCTGGTTAAGCGCGAACGCGACGACCACCTGGAAATCCGGGAGACGGCTGCGAGCGGCGTGTAGCAGGTCCACTTGGCGACTGGTCCATTGTCCGTCGGCTCCTTCTTCCAGTTTGACTCCGACTTCGGCAAACGCGTTTAAGGTGGCGTCGAGCTTCTCGAGACAACGTGACAATGCGAGAGCAGCCGCGTGCTGTACGAGCCCAGAGGCAGACTGTAGGCCTTTTGCGAGCGTAGTCTTGAGAGCTGATGTCGGGAGCACGCTCTCAAGAACTGCACGCAATGGTGGTGGTGTTGGATTGTAGGAGGTCGAGGACGCAAGCAAGAATGAGGCAGTTGGGACTGGGAGAGCCGCCACGGACCCAAGAAATGCCATGTTGATGAGCCAAGTCGAGGCTAGCCGAGCTTCAAATGTTAGCGACGCTGCTGGCCAGAACCTTCGCATCGGTCAGCTTGGCCCGTTGACTCTTTGGCGAACGTACCCTGGCACCAATTCAGGACAAGCCGCCATAATTCTGAGGGCAAGCTCCTGCTGCCGAGCGTCCTCGTTGACCTTGAGAATGCGCAGCACGCTGGCTAGCATCTTGTTGTGCACCTTGCCACCACGATCGGTCTTTTTACGTTCATCATCGCCATCCTCCTCGACATCCAGCTCGTGTTCGCGTGGATACCAACCTCGATCTCGAAAACAAACGCCAGTCCCAGGTCGCGTGCAAATGGCGAGCAGAAAGTGGTGGGCAACGTCCGCAGACTCATCCGCGGGAGCTTGGTAGAGCTTGACGATCTGGGCGAGCGTAGTTTCGGAGAATGACGCGATCTTAAGCGTGCGCTTGACCTTGGGGTCAAGCCAGACGCCCTCCCAGCAGATCTCCAGCACGCGACGGACGACAGGATACGGGTCCACATGCAGCCCGCGGAAGATGAACCAGAACGATTCACGATGTTCTTCAAGAAAAGTGGTTTTGATGGTGGATGGAGTGCCTTGCGCCAGGAATGACAGTAGAAAGAGGACATAAAGCGTGCGGATGTCGGGTCTCGCAAGTGGTTCCTGCTCCTCTTTCCCTTTTCTTCGCATGTTGAACAGTCGCGGCAGGCTCTGACAACCAAGTCAGATCATGTGTTGCATAGAGCGAGCGCGCACCTTCTGGTTCCAATTGAACGACTTGAGGAGTGTAATCTTTTCGCGACCTCCACCAAAATCTGATATCGCGTTCAGCAACTTCAGCGTACCGAGCACTATATCGGTTTGGCCGGCATTGACGTTAGTGTTCAGTCGTCGCATCCACGTCGGGGAGAGCAAGGTTTTGACCACTGGCCAGCCAGCCGCGTGGTAGATAAAGTGGGCCGATAGTAGATTGAGGACGGATGCGAGCACTCCCATAGCGAGGTGCTGGAGTGGTGCGCGGTTCTATATGCAACATAGGTGAAACTGATATCAACCTGGGGTCAAGTGAGCTCACTCGAATCGAGGCTTCCCACACGACAAATGCATCTTGTGCGCCGGGGTACGCGTCAAGCCATGCCTTAGCAAGAATAAGTCGCGCGTCTTGCGGAGCGACCACTTCATCTGGTTTGGTCGTGAACCGGTTGCGCAAAGACAGAAGAGCTGCAACTGCGTCAGCAAAGCCATTCATCAGAGCCAATTGATCGTACGAACTCGCGCTGAGCTCTTCCTGATCTTGGCTTTGTAGTGCAGCATGGATTTCGGAGGCGCTGTGAAAATTCTTCGCAGGGCTCGCCTGCTGCACCTTGACCTTCTTTTGATGTACGGGTCCGCCATCGGTCGCGGACTTGCGCTTGGTGCTCATTGTGTGAGTATGAGCGGCCCGCGCGCAGCACGAGAGCCGGAGGACAGGGTGCCGAGAGCGGACATTGCACGCTCGCGATCTTCCGTCGTCTGCTCCTGGACTCACACCAAGATGAGCGACAAACGACTCCTTCGCGATGGACAAGTTCGGTGATTGGGCTAAGGATTTCGACTGGGACACGGTGGCTCTTCATATCGCCGACATCCCAGCGAATTTTGGGTGCCGCTTCGTGCAGAGCACATGGGCCATCAATCTAGTGAGGTGTTCTCGGGCATCTTGCTTGATTCAGAGAAAGTAAGTGTAGAAGATACTGTTGCTGCAATGTTGTACGCAACCCCCGTGGCTTGTGTTGCAAGGAAGTTATGTTGAGATACATTATGACCTTTATTGAGTGCTCAGTTGAAGGTGAAAATGCTTCCTTGCAACCGCTAACTTAGAGAGATCAGGTTTGGATCACGAAACTACACCACCACTCCAGAGCAGAGTTTTCATCTTAGTGCCCCCCCCAAAAAAAACAAGGTTTTAGCAACCAAAACTATGCGATCTCATTCCTAATGGTGAGAAGTACAGCTGCATTCAGGACATCTACATTCCAAGAAAATGTTTAGGCTCTATACTTCGGGTTAACTGAGCTGTGGTTTTCGTCTTTGCTCATTCTTTGAGAAGAGACATGCGAACAGGCAGCATCGGTCCCAACGCCTCTTTGCCGCGCACGTGCGGCGAGAGCGTGGTACAGAGGTGCCAGTCGAGATCGCCAGCCTTCGCAGGCGCGAACGAGAACGTGTCGAGGAGTACGAAGAGGATGAGTTCTACATGCGCCGATTAGCTAAATGTGACTAGGAACAAGATAGATCGGTACGTACTCATCTCGAGCTGCGAAAATCGGAAGCCGCTGCAAACAAGTATGAAGGTCAGCGGTATGGAAGAGGGGAGGTTGGTCACCTACAGACACGCGCGCGGCCCGCCGAGGAAGCTCATCCTGATTAAAAATGAAACTCAGTTTCACAGACATGGCGATGAATGCGAGAGAAGCAGCGCACATGTTCGAGTAAATGCCCGGCAAGCGGGCATCAGAGACGCTCTTCGGGAGAGGCGCGTCGGTCCAACGCTCAGGCCGCCAGACGTGCGCGTCCGCACCCCAGATGCGGGGCTCGACGTTGGCAGCATGGATAGCAATATGCACAGGTGTGCCTTTGGGAACGACAAGTTCGTTAAGCTCCGTACCGTTGGTTGACTTGACTGGCCAGAGGAGCGGGAGGACAGTGTCTTGCTTCGCACTACAACCAATTCGTGAATTGCCCGCAAAGTAGAGCATCAATCCGGACATACATTCGAGGGAACATAGGCGCCGTTGTATGACTGCGACGTCGGTCAGGTCAGTCAATAGAAGATGTAAGACTTGAGCACGCACACTCGAAGCGTCTCGCGACAGATCGCATCTAGCCATGGCAAGGCCAGCAGTTGGTCGTATCCCAGCTCATCGCAGTGTTCTTCCTTGGCGGCACGAATCTCTGCACGGAGACGCGCCTGCGCGTCGGGATGGTGCGCGAGAAGGAGGAGAGTGCGCGCCAAAGCACCAGCAGTCGTGTCTTGAGCTGCAAAGCGAGCTCGTGTCAATCACTAAATATGAAGACGCAGACTAACCGGTGAGCACAAGGATACTAAGCTGCGCAACTAGCTCTTCCTCCGACATCTTGTCCTTTGGGTCCGCCGCGTTGTTCAACTTGACTGCGAACAGATCCCGTCAGCTTCGATCCTGACAGTTACAGGATTCTTGAGACTCACTCAGCGTGCTCATGATATCGACATTACCCACGCTGCCCTCGGCCGCGGCTTTCCTGCGTTCAGCAAAGATGTGTGTGGTGCTTTCATCCAGTGCGCGAATCGTCTCGCGCAGCTGCTGCACGAGCGTCGACGGGATCCAGCGCACAAGTGGATCCCGCCACGTTTGAGGTACAAGGTTGCGCAGGCGCGAGATCAAGGGCCACCAGCCGCGGAGGGTAGTGAGCTTTGAGATGGTCGGACTATCCCGTGGGGTGTATGGTGAGCTAAAGGCAATCAGACTGATGACTTAGATGGCGGCGTACAAATAAACTTTCAAGGCCCAGCTATACCCATCTCCAGGCCCGTCTAGTGCAGCCAAAGGCATGACCGAGACCACCTTGACCAATCATTTCAAGGGAGACGAGGGACATGTAGTTCAGGACATCGATATCTTTCCCGTCCTCTTTGCCTTGAGCAATTTGCGCGCTGAGAACATCTCGAAGCTGCCAAGCTAGAGTAAGATCTCTAAGCAGAATATAAATGAGCAGACCAACGTGATATGAAATAGTGTAGAAGAGCGGAACCAGCTTGCGCAGATACTCTGGCGTGAAGACACGGCTGAGAAAGGTTATCAGCTGTATGCTATGAAGAGATCAGATCTGGAAGACGCACTTGAGGACCCTGCGCTGCTTCTTGTACTCCTGACCCTGCGCCGAGAACAAGCCTGGTCCAAAGACGATCCTGCTGCGCCTGAGACCGGGTCATCAGCAGGTCAAGGCGACCATCCGCGAACCCGAACTACGCACTCAGCAATATCATCTGAGATCTCCCAGACGTCAGTGTTGCGGATGACGATATCGTGAAGTGCACGCGGATCGGCAACAAAGAGATGATCTTCCTGAGGCAGGGTGCAGGGCAGATCAGCCTCGTGTCAAACAGCTGGCGAGCCGAACGCGCACCCCGTGCGCTCCCTGCAGCCTTGCCACGGCCCCATATTCGCGCGCAACATCCTGGAAGTAATCGAAGCCGTGCTCCGGGTCAAATAGGTTGGCAACGTTGCCTAGATAGACGGGGGATCAAGTCAGCGATGTCCTAAGGGTATGAAGCGAGGGACGAACCGTGCCAGAACGACAGCACTGGTGGGCCAGGAACGTGCCGCAGCGGCGATGGCCACAGCCGTTTTACGAGTAGGATCAAGGCTAATACGCCGCCCGCAGCAAGCGTGCTGAGGGGCAACCAGCCTGACTGGAGCGAGGTAAGGGACGACATGAGGCTGCGAGCAGTTCGACATGGGGAAATTGTGTTCCGAGGTTTATAAAGAAACGTAGCGCACATCCAGACGTCAGCTAGGGTTTTCAGGTCGCGACATGTGTGGACCGGTTGAAGTGCGTCGCTAGAAGCACATCATTACTCGCTGGAGACCACCTCGGACGTCGCAAATGCAGGCCATCAGTCCCGTCAGGGAACAAGCTCACATTTGACAGTACTGCCAGGCTAATGTGGATGGACAGCAACCTCTTGCAGAGATCTTAGCCGAATGAGAGGGCATCGTGGTATGCTTGCTGCGATCGCACGCGATCTACGGTTGAGGCCAAACTGCTGGCAGTCGAGCTGCAGCAAATCTCATAGCGTGTATGCGCAGACAAGACGTACACGCCAGAGCCTGGTATCCTCCAGTAGGCTACGACTCGTCCATCGGGTCGTCAACCACCGCGGCCGCCGCGCTGCGTGCACCTCCACCACGCTTAGATCTATGCTGTCGCTTTTGAGCGCTGCTTGTGTCGCGATTCCGCGCTTCGGGCGGTATTTTTCGTTCCTCAACCATATGTGGGTGAAACTCGGCCTCAAGCGCCATCGCCGCTTTCTTGACGGCTGACACCTTCTGGCGAAAGACCTTGACCGACTCCTCGAACAGCCTTTCTGGAGCGTATGCGCTCTCCGTCTCGATTTTGACTGATCGAGGAAGTACAACGTGTCAGCGTGAGCTACGGACGAAAATGGAGAAACTTGCAAAGGAAGAAGTCGCGGATGCGGCTGAGCGACACCATTCCCTCGAATTCGGGATGTCGTAGGACTTCTCTCGACATCGTATCTGGCCTCGCATCCGCAACGCGCACGGTTTTCTCGCCGTTAGCGTTGCGCTCAACTGCGATGACGCCAGGCGAGAAGCAAGACGCAAACTTGTCGCAAAGTTCAGGCGGAATGGATTTGTCGATTTTGATATGTGGCAGTAGCCGATAAGACGCGGTCCCTGTGGCATGAAAAGCAGGGGATGAGCACGTCGCAGTATCCCGGCACTGAACAGCGCACCGACGGGACTCCACTTCGCATGCTCACTCCCACGACCCTTGATGGCATGCATCTCCATGGTGACTTCTTGCCCAGGGCGCAGCTTGGCAAGCAAGATATTTTCGTTTGTCGGCTTCACAGGACGGCCAAAGATCTCGGCCTGTTCGCCGTTCGGTACCCATACCAGGTGGCCGGACAGTACTGAAACGCACCTCAGCTACTGCGTGGTTCTTCAGAAATCGAGCTCACCGTTCGAATTTTCATACAACTTCTCTGGATCCGTCTCGCCCTTTGCCACCCCTTTTCGTCGCTCACACTTGACATTTAGCCTGAATACTAGCGTGTCGCGGTCCGTAGAGTTACCTGCGCAGAGTCAGTACCACCATCCTAGCAGTCGCTAAAGTAGAGCTGAGCGCACCATCGAGCGCGGGGAAGCTCATGAGCGCTGGGTCGACGTCGAGTGGCACCAAGCCAAGGCGCTGTGCAAAAACCTCGTCGTGGACTACCGACGTATTATTCCAGACGTACACGCTCTCAATGGCGACGGTGGGCACCTCGGCAATGAGGATCCGACGGAATGCGTTTGCGATGGATGCGTCCACACCGATCAAGTCGAACTCGACGCTACGGTGCGATAACCGCTGCACCTGCACCTTCAGGCCCTGAAATTTTCGTTCTTCAAATCTGAGGACAGAGCTACGAGGTGAGGCGCATACCTGTCGGAAGCGGTTTATGTCCCACGCAAGGTCAGGCTCGCCGGGGTAGTTGTGCGGAAATTCTGTGTTGGATACCTTTGAACAACTTTAACTCGCATTTCAAACGAGAAAAGGGTGCGCGTACATCGTAAACTCGCTCAGTTCCGAGTTTTACTTGTCGTCGCGGGTCGTCAAGCGAGCGGTTTGCCATTCGGACACCACGACGAGTCAAAGAGGAGGTCAAACGCGAAAACGGCAGAGTCCGGTGGCTGCTTGGAAAGATCATTATGATTCAGTACTGGCAAACCTATGATGTACTTGAGAAGTCGGGCGGATTTTTGTAGAGAGAAAAATGTTATAATAATATTCAAACAAGCAGTTTAGGGATACAGTGGTGGTGGTGGTGGTGGCTCAGACACTTATGGTAGTTCACGCAAAGTGCCACACCACCTGCATGGTGCCTTAGAGAGAGGCTGGCCGAGCTTTTTGAAGAGCGCGGGAGACATGTCAAGGTCGTTCATGCCGCTACAGCCGGGGCATTTGTCAACGACGCGCGCATATGCAACCTTCTTGCCGTCTGCGATAAAGAAGCCACTTGTGAGAACAAGATGAGGGCTGAAAGAGTAAGAGCGTACGGCGAATCTTGATCCGCTTGCCACAGATCGGGTTAAGATTGGGGTTGGCAGTGTGCCCAGGGTAGGTGTCGAAGAGCTTAGCGGCGACGGCTAATGGCGGATAATCATTGGCACGGCATTAAATAAAACTGGGAGAGATACGACATACCAACAATCATGTCGTTCGGGCCGTTCGACTTGCCGCAAGACCCAACGCCAGGCTGGTGAAGTTGAGTGTTAGATTTCATCAAAGGATAGTAATCATGGCAGGCATACAGCGTAATAGGTCGCTGTAAATGAATCGTCAGACCAATCAAACCTATGGGCTAGCATGAAGTCAATGCTAGCGTACCTTTGCCGTGACGGACAGCGGAAACCGGGGCAGCAACGACCGCAAGGGCGAGAAGGATGGCCTTGAACTGCATTGTTCGAATAGAATTGGAAGAAAAGGGCAAAAGAAGTAAAAGCTCGCAAGGGCGAAAGGCGAATGTGAATGTAGAACTAAAGGAGGTCTGCTTCGTGGCCATATATACGAGGATCTCACGGACCGCATTGCAACAAACGAGGAATGGCTCACGATCCAACGCTGCGCATACAGCTATCCATTGGTAGCTTTGGGCGCGCGACGGGCCGAAGAACAACGCCCTAGGAGGTTTTGCAGCCTGATGCCGGCGGTGCATGCTGCGCGTGTGTGATGGTCCGCAGCGATTTACGCTGCCGATTGCCCCAAAAGGAATATCCACTGTTGAGGCGGTTATAATGGTGCTCGAGGAGAGTTAACAAGAATGAAGATTACGAAAGTCATGTAACGCAGACTCCCCGCAAGATCACTATCAGCGGGGATGGCACGGTGGCCATGTAAGCCTGCTGACAGCAGAGGCCATGCTTTGATCCAAGAGTATAAGCAGAATACCCTATGCCTAGAGTTAGTTTGCGGCAAAGACGACGCGCCGACGAGCATAGATGGAAGAATATTGGTGAGGCAGCACACCAAGGCAGCATGACCAAGCCACCAGGAACGATCAGACCTCTAAATCGGATGTAAACCCATTCCAATAGAGACGCAGCTGGTCAGCGCGCGTGCGCGGTGAGGATGCACTTTATACGCGGGCGATGGACGTGCAAGCGCTCGAGCGTAGATTGAATTGGCAGGAGGTTGAGTGGAACTAGGCAAGTGCTTTCCGCTTCACCCGTAGCGCAGCGCCTCTGTGCACGCGCCGCGACACCGACAGGTGCACGTGCACCACCACAAAGACGCTACTCCCATTGGAGCTCGGACGTGGAATGTGCATGGAGGAGGTGTGCAACGATTAGGCTCATCACTATGTCGCTGTTGATCGAACCAAAGGTGCCGCGAACCACATAGGGTGGCTCTGATGGGACAGACCGCCCACGCAGGTAGATCAATGCATTTCATTTAGGCTTTTGTTGACGTGTGATGTGTGATGGGTTTGGTGCCAGCATAGAGCACAGGGTGCGAGGTTTCGATGGCTGAGCATATCGAGCACTTACGAACCTCCACAGCGCAGAAAACATCTGGCATAAAGACTAGCATGACTTCTGCTGCGAAGAATGCGAGTGATCGGACTCCAGCGTGAAGCTCATGCAAGTGATATAGGCTTTCCCACACCAGCCCGTCTCATCACTGGCAGACCTTCAGCAAAAGACTCAACGCAACACCTCACACAAGCTCTCAGGACTGTTCTTAAGTGTTTTGCGGCGTTCCTTCGGAAGTGATTTGAGGTGTCTTGGGTCTGTGGGC
The DNA here is from genome assembly GCA_020744175.1 of Auriculariales sp. MPI-PUGE-AT-0066. NCBI lineage: Eukaryota > Fungi > Basidiomycota > Agaricomycetes > Auriculariales > Auriculariales sp. MPI-PUGE-AT-0066. The sequence goes on along the minus strand of JAGTJP010000027.1, from coordinate 334,871 downwards.
TTGCGGCACGCGCTGAGAATCTTGTTCCTGTCTGAGGCACACTTGGCCACTGATTTTGCACGCAACGCTTTCAATATGGACACGCCTCTTGCTTGGGTCTTCGTCGATGGACGCTCAAAATTAGATGTTTTGTGGTTGGGGAGCAATCTGCGTTGCGGTCAGATTTGTGGCGGGCAAAACCGAAGTGGCCCGATCCCACAAATTGTGGCGGCCTAAAGCCCTCAACTCAATGACGGCTATTGTTTGCTTTGGACACGAGGCTGAAGAACGATCCTCCAGGCACTTGACTATGATCTCCCAATCAAATCTGCCATGCGAGGTGTCCAAATTGCCTTCGCGCATGCATGCGATATCGTATCTCCTCCCAAGAGGCAAAAAAAAATCACTGATATTATAGTGAATTCATGCGGAAATAATCATCGTAGTGCCAGGGAATGGTTGGGCGAGGCTGTGTGGCGTAACTTGCTTCACATGCAGTCATAAGTTGGGTCTCAACAGCTGCCGCGAACAATAGCGAACTAACACGCTCCCGCGAAGCGCCTACACCGTTTCTGTCCGGTGCTAGAGCCCAAAAAATGCTGATGATCTGTCCTGCGCCGCTGAGCTGTTGTGCCCTAGCGTGTGTTCTCACGAACGACACTTTTATCCTGTGCCCCGAGGCATGAGTGGAACCCCGCTACGATCGACTGCGACATCGCTTAAGACACACAAAATCGCACATGTGTCTCTCCTTTTTCCGCACAGAACGGCTCACGACTTGCGAGATGGGTGTGTGGCGAACAATTAGCCAAGGTACAAGTCCGCCGTTTGCCGAGTGCGCGCCTTGCACTTCTCTCTCACGTTTTCCGCGACGACGATGATGGAGACGTTCCCGCCGCCACCCACCCTGACTCGCACGCGTCTAAGGTAGCACACACGCTACACGCTACGCCTCAGCGCCACTCATGCCGCTCGAAATTTTTGCTATGCTCAGATCTCCTCAAGACGCTCGTCGGGTCGTTCGCGCTGTGCTTGAAGGCAAGCTGAACGAGTATCCATGTCGCCTCGGCCGCACCCCTGGCGCTCGGGCCGCAGAGGCAGGCGATGTCTATGTTTACCGACTCAGTGGCGCCGGCAGTGTAGTTCGCTGGGTGCGTAGGCACGCGTTATTGTATCATGATTCTTCACAGGCTGACACTCGCTGTTTGCATCTGCTCTCAGACGGATTCTTTGGGTCCTTGGGGCTCGAGTCGCACACGGAAGGTTCACATTCGTCCGTCCGATGTTGATTTCCGAATGCACTAACGGTGGATCTGCGTAGGGGTTCCTGTGTTATGACTCGCTCAGCCGCCGCCACATTTGTCGGAAAAAGCTCAAGGTTGCGATACCGCTGGAAAACGGCCAGGAGGACGAGTGGCAAGTTGGTGCGCACTACCATTGCGGTCCTTTTATTTTATTTTTGACCTTGTTTCGGTTCAGTTGCGTATGACCTCAATGATAAGGCACCACACCCCGATGGCCCGGTTTTCCACACAGTGGACCAGCTAATCGACATAGAATCCGAAGTTGCTGATGGTGATCAGCGCACCGAGCGCGCCACAAGTGTCGATGGCGACACCGAAACCGTCGTGACCACGTCCCCTGTGCTGGTTGACGCGGACGCATTTGCGATGATCGCAGTTGCGAGCCACGGGTTGCCGAAGGAGACCGCATCATCATCTGTGGTGCTGCCGCCTTTCAGCTCCCTTGAGCCGCTGGCTGGGCCTGTCCGCACGGAAACCCGTGCGCGGCATCATACGTTGCCCTTCCCTTCCATCCCTATGCTGCGTAGCAAGTTGCTCCTGCGTCCCAATGGAATATCTTCCCATTTTTCTCTGGACTTGCTATCGACGGTGGCGTCACGCGAGCGTCTCTTCCCCTCAAAACGCGGGCGATCCCGCTCCGCCCCAGCCATCCTCAAATCTGTGAGCAAAATCGACTCAACGTCAGTCGCAACATCAGCGCCGCCTCTTCCATCAAGAATTCCGATTGACTGCGAAATGATCGCCCGTTTCAAATAACGTGAGCCCGTTCGACCTCCAAGTACATTATCCCGCCAGCCTCCTCACCCGTGTGCCTCAAGAACTCAAGAACTCAAGATTAAGCTGCGCTCAAGTGCGCTCCTTTTCAAACTAAACATATCAACCTCGCATCTCTGTACATTATCGCCTGTCTGTCCGCTCATCTCACATCCGCTCAGCATTGTACCCGCATTTATTAGTCTCATCGCACATGCTCGCGTCTTTGTTGCCGAGCACCGTATCATGGCCATATCGCCCTGTTTGTTGGCACCGTTTCATTTCATTTACCTGCCAGCTCCTTGCTCCCTGCTAGTTTCTTGTCGCACGCCACCCTTTATCCCGGCGTGTGTGTCTACGTATCTCATCGCGAGGCGACAGTTAGAAAGTCGTCTGACGCTGACCAGTATGTTTTACACCATCTCTCTCTGACCGAGACAGAGAACCCTCATCAATGAATATCTTGAACTGGATCATGATCTGGAATGAGAAGATCCAGATTGTCACACAACCGGACTTCTCGTCTTCGTGAAGACGTACTTGCTCCACTCGCCTAACTGGAAACGTACAGTCAAATACCTCTTGCCGCTTAGCCGTTCGGTTGCTCTCACCCCAAATCTACAGTTCACAACAGTAGGGACTGACAAACCCAGTGGGATAAGTCGGTAAATGCTTGTGCGTTCTCACGGTCAGGCCGACTGAGTGGACCCTGGATGGTAGTTAATTTGGATACAAGATTAAGCCATCCAAACGCCATGTGAGTAGACTGTCCCAGGAAAGCTGAGCTGCATGCACTATGGGCTTGGGAGCCATATAAGATGGGTGAAAGGTCCGGTGGAGTAGCTTGAAGACCACGCTCCGAATCTGCCACCGGTGGGTTACAAAATTCCACCCGAGGGTTACGTATTACAACGGTTCACGGTTTGACGAATATGTGCCTGTAGGCCGAGGTCGGACGGCAAGATTTCCACATGTGTCAGGAGGCTATAAAGTGGAGAACTACTAAAGGAAAGAGAAGTTGACTGTTCAGAATGTGGGCCGAATAAACGTGCGACCATCGGCTGATAACAATGTGATTAAGCTCACGATGTTTCTTGCACGCTTCAGGTGTTGCTGGTGGATCGGACCTGACCTCTGTCCCCCGGCGTTCAGCGGAGGGCCCTCGGTCCACGTGTCGCTGACTGATTGCGAGTTACCAAATTGTTGCGCACTTCTGAAATCCATGCGGTCTGATATGTCCGTAGAGTTTTCGAGAACTTGTAGAACCTTTTCGCCGCGCGATTCAACATTCTTTCGGTTTTAAAAAGGTGCTTTGTGCTTCGGCTACTGGACTGAGTTGAGAAGCTCCCGTCAAAGACGCGAGTCATGACCAAAACCGGTTGCAAGGAAGCATTGAATTGCCGTTCAAGTGTTGACCACTTGTCTTGACGACATGTTGTACACCCGAGGTCGTTCTTTTACGTCTGCGCGCTATCGTTACCGACGCCGGCGTATACAGCTTTTGCATTGCAGGGTCGCGCTTGGCTGACAATTGTGCCGCGATTCTGATCCCACGCAGACCATGCGCTTTTTGTTGCGCCCCGGTGCATCAAGTGCACCCCTGTGCCAGCATGACAAGCAGCTAAACAAGCAGTACGAAATTTCCTAGCAAAGGCATGGCGAGCCATGCAAAAACACACCTTGGTACAAGTTCCTCGAACGGCCGCCAGGCCCTTTTCTTCGAAAGCCAACAGCCCTGCTGATCATAGTAAGCGCTCCGGGTAGTCATTCTTGACTTTGGACTTCAGACGCGGGCCCTGTGCCAGCCGTAAATGACCGCATGCACGCCTCCAAACAGAACTGCGCTGAATCTGGACGCGCAACACTCAATCTTGGCAGCCCTTCATCAGTGCTATGCTTCTACAGGGGGAATCAGTTTCGTAGCACCGCTGCCTTCCTTTGACTCGGGGATGATGCGCCCTGTTGTTTTCCGCACCCAACATCCACCTGACTCCGAAAGGCGCGCTTCAGTCCACCGACGCGCCATCGTTCCGGCTCGTGCATTCACACGTCAGGTTTGCCTACTGTTTATTTTATTCCGCGGATTTCCAGTGTCCTTGATCGCGGGTGTGTCCGCGGGTGGGCTGGCTTGCCAATCGGCGCACATATATAACCGCCGCCTCGTCGGGCGAGGTTGTTTGGGCTTCCCCTCTCTCCCTCTTCCCATCTCTGAATAAACATTCCCGCGCATGTCCACCCCGCAGGCGCATACGCAGCCGACTGCTGTCGGTTTGTGGCTCGAGTTTGCCATTTCGCGTTGCTCTTGCATCGACGTCTCTGATATACGTCAGTACCCCGGCCGACTTTGAGGCCGTGGCACAGGATGTTCAGAATGGACTTCTACCGGAGTACACTGGGAGACTCGGCTCTCAAGGTCCACGTCCCTTGGCAGGTGAGGTTTATGTGGTCGCGGCCGATCGCGAGGGCCTGGCGCCATAAAACGATGGGTGAGTTTGCCAATGCGTCGACTCGAGAAACATGGCTGAGAACATGGATACTCTATAGACTGACTGCCTTACATGGGGTCCATCCTCAACACGACATGTGAGACTCATATGGCGGCTGACGCATATGCCAGGGAGCTGACTAATCCCCAGAAGGACGCAATTACTTATTACCCGCCGTCTGACGGTAATTCAGATTCATGCGCAAAGGATATTCGCAAGCAGCGCTACATTGCCAAGGTCAAGCTTCATCGCAACTCGGAACAGAGTCGGGATTGGTTGGTCGGTACGCGCCTCCCATGTTCACAGCGACCATCACCACTACAACTAACTTTGCTTTAGTTTCGTATGTCTGGCACGACCAGAGGAGAAATAAGGCAGGCCTCAGGAGACCGGGTGTGAGCTCGGCGACCGATCACAGTCTGGGCTTACACCTCGGCGCTGGCTACCCAGTGGGGTCGCTTCATTTGCATGCGCAACCAATCTCGCCCGTCGCAGCAACCGGTTCTCCTGCACACATACCCGGCCAGGAGTTGTTTCCGTCTACTCCAACTCAGACGCCGTATTCCCCAACGCTGACATCCGCTCAACGCTCGAATCCCGTGACCATTGTCTCACCCCCCAAACCCAATCGACCGGACATTATCACCTTGCCTCGCATATCCGAGCTCAATTACCGCACTCAGGATCTTGCGTCTCGCTTTAACGGTGGCTCGATTACGAATAGCCCCACCCCCCGTTCTCCTATCGACGAGCAGGTGCTTCGTCGCCTACACGCTGCGCCTTAGATGTCATGCCTCTCAAGCTCTCAGAAGACCTGCCCTGTTGACAAAGCTGTTCGTCTATGCCAAAAGTCATTACTGTGGCCGCCCTCGATGTAATCCACTGTATTATGTGTCTGACCTTGCTGATTACCCCATGCTGCAGCGCCCAAACCACAACGGAACATTCCATACTATCACCCATCGTGTTCCCCACTTGCACATAGCCCCCATGCATAACCTTACCTGTTTAGATGTACACAAAATGCACGACCATCCTTTGCCGCTCACATACGTGGCCTAACGCTTTTAGCGGTACGGATTTTGCTAAAAAACCGGAGCAAAGGCGGTCTAGAATAATTATACCCGAACTTACGATCTGTAACTGTATATAGCTTATATGTGGTGGTCCTCTCTCAAGCTGGGGAGTGAGTCTTTTGTTGTAACACGTGGTCGTGCTCTATGCAGAGCGTAGGTAGTCTCAACATGCGCCGCAGGTGAGGCTGGGGCATGGTATCACGGGCTGGAGATGAGATTGTGAGGGTCGCGAAGAGATTGACCCATGTTCAGTGGACACGTGCAAGCGCACTTCCACGAAACGCCAGCTGCCACACCACCATGCGTCTCCCCAGATGTTAAACAAATGGTGAGAGCTGGCTCAGATTTCATGATACCAGCCAACCTTATTTGTGTAGCAGACAAGAGATCGCCAGCAGTCGATGTCTGTTCTCAACACATTGCCATACTCAGACTTGAATCTGATCATCGGCCATGGGAAGAACTACGGGGAGCAAAACTACCGTCGCCGAAGGCCGCGTGCGGCGAAAGAGAGTCCCGTCAACTGAGCAAAATGATTAGGGGTCCTGACCTTCAAGAGGTTCGCGGGAGCAAATGTACAAATCCCATTCGAAACCCTCACGCCGCGTGCCGTCATTCTCTAGGTTAGGCGAGGTATGAAACTCGCTGCCTAGAGGTATGAAGACCCTCAGTTGGCTCGGCGAATTCGGATCGGGCCTCGGTTACTTTTGCCTTGACCAGGGCAACTGACTGACTCGCTGGGCTACGCATCATTTCCATCACGCTAGAAGTCTGAAAAGCCGTGATTGCGACAAGAGATGAAGCGCGGCAACGTTAGACCGTCCCGGGTTCTGCAGATTCGAGTCGTCAATGCTCGCTAAGATCCTAATAGAGCCGCATGGACGTTTTAGTTTCAGCTCAATAAGCTGCTTTTCAGGCAGTAGCCAAACTTTGCTATTATCTGTGAGATGCGGCGTTAGCTGCGCATTCGTTGGACTTTGTAACTGCCATGTGTCAGCGGTAAGGCGAGCAGCCAGCCGCATGTCAGCGGTTTCCGCGATTTAATAGACGCGTGGCCAATGGTGAGCTGTCAGGTCTTGCAGTTACGATCCAGAAGACCACCTCCGCAGAGTCACGTCGGCAGCCTCCGACCGATGTATTTCACAACTGCTGCAGGGGGGCGATTCAACAGGCTGATCATGCGTGTAATACCACACGTGTACTAATTATTTGCTCACCGCTGATTTGCGAGGGCACGAGTCACCTGACCCGAGAAATTCGTTAAGCGACGGCCCTCTTTTATGGCTAACTATGCGGCCGCGGAGAAAGCGCTAAGGCTTGTGTGTGTTCGACTCCTGAAGCTGAGATCGCAGGGATGTGCAGTGGCGCTCGGATCAGAGCTCTTCATTTCGGTTAAAGAAGGAGACCGGGATTTTTATTTAGGAGAGTGTGCAGCACAAGACGTTGTGGCCTGATGAGCTTCAGTACCGGCAGCAACATTTCACGTTTGCGACATGTCACAGGAAGTTCCCAGTGTTTTGATCAGTGATATCACAGCGGGCTGATGCCCGCGAGAAGGTCTGGTCCAAGATGATCAGTATGCGTGTAGTCGTAGAAATGAATCTGAAGCATCGACAGTTCTATTGATCGAGGCTAGCAACATGAGAGCTACCGCTCCAAAGCTTTGTTAGTTGGGCGTAATAGACCCCAGAAGTCTCATCAGTAGGAGCCTCGGTTCGGACAACATGCGACAGGGTTGTCCGTATGTTCTTTTCTTTAAGGCTAAACAATACCATGTTGTCCAGGGCCAACTTCAGATGCGCTAAAAGAATTGGCCATGCCGACAGCTTAGGCTGCTGTGGACAGGCTGCGCGGATTCGGCGCAGGTGCAGACCTCGTGAGCAGGATCTAAACCGGTTGCGGATGTTTAGAAATCTTTGGGCAGTACTTCGTCGTGACTTGTCATAGTTTTTCAGCTCTGGCCTGCAGCAATAATGTCGATCGCGATTGTTTCGGAGCAGTCTTTAGCCGTCGGCGCATCTTGATTGTTGACGTGACAACCGCGCACTGTATCCCATGATCGCCTGCCAAATGTTTTGCTGCCCGGCTGGGTTTGATATGAATGCTCTGCGGCTCCGTAACAAGGGCCGGTAGATGTAAGTCGTGAGGTCAGGGCTTCACGGTTCACCGCCGAAACAGCGCTGTCTCGGCTGTCGAGCGGCGCAGTTTCGCTCAAGAGGGGTATTCTCGAGGACGTAGGGCGGTTTTGAACAGTGGCCCGTTGAGCAGTATTGGTAAGATAGCACCCGTGGTATTGTGCTCGCAGTTTTTTAAGAGTTCGTATGTTAATCATAGGCGACGGGGCAGTTTTCGCGGTTGCCTATGCAAACATAACACTTGCCCCGGCTGCATTCCCCGAATGGGACTAATGCAGACCGGTTTCGCCATTTTGAACTAGGCCGTCCGGTCAGTGTTGACCGGACCCGGCTCGAGGCGCCTCCGGGTACACGCACAGAAAAGTTGGTCGCCGCAAGATGTTCATCAAGTTGATTGACCGGGATTGACTCACCATCATGTGTGAATTGGGGACTAGACACAACGTGGCAGCCCGGTGAAGAAATCGTTCGACGACAGCGCTCAAGAAGCGGTGATCCCTGACGAGCATGGCAGGCAATATGCGGCCTTTAGCGGAGAGTTGAAGCTCGCGGTGTGGTGCCTGGCGGTCCGCGGAGAAACTCTGTGTGTCAACTGCTCGCCGGCGGCAGAACTCGTTCGCTTGCAAGTTGGCCATCATCATGGTCAGGACAACTTTTGCAAGCGGACGTAACGATCGAAGGACTGCCTGCGACGCGTGAGAGCCGTCGCCAGGTGCAGTTTCCCAGCCATTGTAAGAGACCTGCGGCTTAGAAGGTTAGTGTGGCCCTGACCCTGCAATCCGCGCGCCCGGATGTGGTCCGTGATCTAGTGAGTGCTCGCAACCCAGGATTTAATCCAATAACCCCTTCCACTTTAGAGACAGAGTGCTTTTCCAGTGCGCGCTAAAAGAGGTCTTACGAAACTGAGGATGCACATAAATGATTCAGAGTGACCATCCGATTGGCCCTGCCCAGCCTTGTGTTCCGGTGCTGTTCGAAATAGGCGTTGTATAGGTGTGAACTCCAGTCGCTCAAATAGGTCAATCGCACAAAAATAAAATGTTGCCCTGGTTAGGTACTCCAATGGCAAACTGCCTGCAGAGAAGCGATACCAAAGTAGACCGGATCATGTTGCAGCATGTGCATTGAGGTCTCACCTCCTTTCACATTCTTCTCCCGATGGTTAAATAGCCTAAAAGTTTGGGTGTTGAACACGAGTTCTGTGTCTGCTTTGTTGAACACGAACCAATGCTGATGTGTTATGGACCCCAGTCAACCCCCCTCCTCTCTAATTACATATGTACTCCCACAAAATTTTACGGCTTCTGGAGGTTCTTCGAGCCCGGACGTCAGAAGTGTCGCACGGTCGCACCGCTCCCGTCGACCGCGACCGCGCGACCACGTCACCGGTAGAATCAACTTATGAGTATACTAGTCACTAGATGTACCTAACAGAGCAGCCTCTCCGTACTCAGTGCTCCCCTGCGGTCATTATCCATGTACAACCTGAACCATCTGGACCGCCATGTGTAAAGATTGCCTGCAAGCTGGCTGGCTTAAGTGCAGCATTTGTCCCATCCGATGAACCATAGAACACGTGGCATAGAAAGTGGCTAGCTTGACCTAGCGGTTGACGGAGCAAGTACTCCTTATATGTGCATTTACATGCTGGTGATCAACACGGGCCGCCGCCTAATCTGCAAGAATCGAGACCTGCGGTCTGTGTTCGCACCTACACTGCCATATTTCAGCATGTCAGCCATGTCAACTAATATATTAGTGACTCGCTTTTTTTTCTTCGTCGCTATATGATTCGTTTACGTTTTGTATGTTCTCGGGTCAGCTTCTGGAAACTGGACCTGCTCGAATATGGCCACCAGGCATCGTCGTCAAGCCGAGGCCGTCCTTGGAGCAATTGTCGTGCTGTAAATGCCTACGAGTCGAATATTGTCAGCACGTACGGACCTAGCAGCAATTACGTAGTTCAGAGTTTGTTTTCTGAAAGTGTCCTAGCTGGACTACCCGACAACTATGCGAGTTAGAATGGGAGAATCGCACTTCCGGCAGCCATTCATGTTGCGGTTGGTCAGGAAAATCGGAAATACCCCCATAGTGTCCATACTCACACATGGTCACGGATGTCTCAAGACACCGACACGGTGAAGATTACATATTACAATGAAAAAGTAAAGCTGTCATGGGACCATGCGAACCAAATCGAAGAGGCCGCTTGTCTGTAACATTGTGTTTGTTGGATTGCGATAAATCCGATGTGACCTAGAGCACTATGGAGGGCTATAGAACGGACGGGTCCGTTACCGTGACTATGGCACTTCGGGGGTATAGAGCGCTACGATGCACTATGAAACTTCCGCCGATTTTCCTGATGCCTTGACAGGTGAAAGGCACTTTCACGCAAATTAAGAGCACGGCGCGCAGCGGCCACCTCCCGCTCAGGGAGAGATGATCATGCCATATCGAGACTCCAAAAGCTCCGATCCCCGTTTCGGCTTGAACGAAGTTCGGAAGGTGGTGCTTTGTGAACGACCAACTTGCAGCATATGGCGGGAGAGCTACTTGATGGGAGAGATCCTCCAAAGACTCAACCAATGAATGGAGACAAGCCGTGCTAGATGCTGGCCTCGCGAGACAAATGGATTACTCCGAGTGCATAAGTTTTTTTTTTCGTTCAAGTGAGCGTTCATAAATCTGAAGATGGTCCCTGTGCCGCCCTAATTGGTTTGTCGTCTGTCGCTGAGGCCAGAAGGAGAGCTCGCACGCATCACGCTCAGAACATGCTGCGGCTATTCATTCCCGAAATTGCGCCCTGAATTGAGGAACCGCTTCGGGACGTAGCTTGTTGCGACAGCAAGAATATCGGCAAGATGCGGATGCGCTAAGGTGCCGGAGCCCATCCACAAAATTGCGATCGTAACGGGAGTTGTTGGAATTGATGGTACGTCGAGGACGACTGAGTGGGAAATGTTGATCTTAATACGAAAGTTTTCGGTCCTGCAAATACTTGCAGTCATAGGACTCGACCCAGGCACGTGTCATTGGTAAGAGATCAGTGTATTTGGACTTTGGCACGAAGTCGAGAAGCAGGAAAGACAGGCGGGTGACAGACGTGTTGTGCGCTGTGTGCGCCGGCCCTATGAGAATCTGAGATCATGGTGCAAAGTGGCGCTTTTGCGGCACGGAAAAGCCGCGCAGTGTCCGCGGCCGCGCACCTGCCAAGCCAAGCGGCGGCCAGGACACACCAACCTGACGCGGCCTGGACGGACCAGTGATCTCAATTACCTGTCCGTCAGATTCGTGTAAACTGAACGAGCCTCGTCTCTGTGGCTCTATCAGGGAAATCGTGTCAGTTCATAGTCTCGTGTCTGCCGTCGAGGGCGCAGTGCGGTCAATGCCGAGCTCAAGCTGCAACGGAGACCTCAATAGAGGGAGGCGATTGCTGGAGAAGGCTAGGTAGGTAATTACGTGAAGGAACGGTATGCCAGGGGGGGGGGAGTGTTCAGTATCAAGAGTCACAAGCTCGATCGCAACCTTGCCTGGCGAGCAATCGAGTATTATTGGTTAGTCAGAACGCTTGCAAAGCCATTGTGGCACAATACGAGACAAGCGATGATTAATAGGCGCGATGGAGGCGTGCTCGAACGACGGAGATCTGCGAGGGTCTGTCGGAGAGGTGGTATGGACAGGCCAGTCACCGTAGTGCACCCTTTTGCTCTATCAGCCTTCGAAGTTCAACATAGCCCCACATCAGGTTCTTCGGTCATGGGCGGTATACTATGCGCGATGGACAATCTATTATGACTGATACACTTGCCGAACGCGACAAGAGAATTAGTTATGCTGCGTATGGTGTGGAAATGGCGTTGTTGGATGCGATGGAACTCCAGCAAGGCCGCAATATCTGAGAGTGAGCGCTCGACCGGTCTGGGCTCTTGACGGGATTGAAGTGCGTCCAGAAGACTGAGGTCGAGTGAGCGACAGGCATTGTCAACCAACAGCCCGAGCCTCAGCGTAAACGTAAGACACATCGCAAGAAGCGGGCACATGAGAAGGCCATGGGAGATACCAGTTAGCGAGACCACCCGCAGAATCGACTGATGATCCAGTAATCGGAATCTCAAGGTCTAACCGGTCTAGACTCACATCACTACTATTTGTGCTTCGAGAAATTGCGGCAGTACAGAGATCGGGTCCAAACGTTGAACTGTGACCGATGTATGATTTCTCTCGAGTGAGATATGGGATATGGGTTAGAGAGGTATTCCGTGAGAATAAGTTGTGCGCGCCGTGAGGCGCGTGAAAATGAATCGTGCGGAAGCATCTCTCACAATCGCGGGTGTAAACACAGGCTATAGTCGTGTTGAGTCGAGACAGACTGGAATTAACAGGTGGGGTGGTGGTGGTGTAATTGAAGGAAAAACGCGAGGCATTCTCACCGGACATCAATCATGAGTGAGATACGCAAGCGGGTGATACCCTTGTAGGAAGCAGGTGGCATTAGAAGTTCAGGGGAAGGTATGAGTCAAGATGGTATGAGTCAAGACACGGCGCTAGCGGAGGTCGTCGAGGCACATCAGCAGGTTGAAATATGCTTCCCCACTGCATATGACCAGAAGTAGTCTCGGGCTCGTTGCAGCAGTTCGTTTTGTGCCTCGAGAGAAACGGGTGTTTAGCCAAAAGAGTAGGGCCCAGACTCGGACACCCGGCCTACCGCTGACCTAGGACCTCCGACCTCCAAACACACGACTTCATCTCGCCTATTGGCCCCTGTTTGTCTCGCTTCATGTCGCGATGCCGCCTCGGCATCCACAAGCATGCAGCTTACCCAGGTTGTAACATCAGATACACATTCAAGCTCGAGTCTCAGATTCCCACTCGTTCCAGCGCCACGAGCACCGTCCACGAACCGCGGATTACTTTCTTGCAGAATCTCTGAATTCTCGGTTTAATTTGAACAATAGGCCGGCACCCGTCGCGGTGCGTCCTCATGTTCGACGTCGACTAACATAATGGCGTCGGCGCTGCCAAATGCCATGATGGCAAGAAGCCTGCATTTGTTAGGAAGGCCACGTGAGGGAAATTTTGATTAATGAGTAAGACTGCCAAGGGCATTGACGAACCAACCGATGATCAGGTGAGGGCGGGATGGGGCTATGTCCGACTTGACAGCTTAGACATTTTGAGCAGATTACGTCCCTCGATCAGAGACTTAATCAGCTGAGAATGAAGTCACACGGTGCTTCATGACCAGTAATTTTCGACTTGGGGCTATCACAGGATAGTATCTGTCAAAAAAGACTGGAATGAGTAGTGCCCGACCTCGATCTCCATTTCGCCGATAGTGCCCGGTCTAGTTTCGTGGGACAATCGGTGATCTTGACACCCCATAGGAGTCTGTCACACTCGCGTGCGCCATTAGATCCGTGCTTGTGTTCGATTTCCGTGGCATGTTTAATCGAAGTATCTCGGCGAGCCGGCAGGATGCGGCGCACGTGGCCGGATCTCGGCCATCACTACTCTCACCTGGAGAGAGCCGGCCTGGTCAAAAACGACAACCCTTTACCTATGCTAGAGCCGCAAGTCGTGAGAAGCGGGGGTAAATTACAATTACACGTGAGATGCAGCTGCTGTAGAAGAAGCAAATTGGCAAGTTCGAGTGGAAAGGTTATCGTTTATTCGCCTATACTTCGCTGTGACAGGTAAGATAAGTGGAGTGCAATTTCTTTTTGCCCGATTGGGTTCACAGAAAGCCGAAAAGCTTTTGTGAGAACGTTTTTTTTTTAGTGTCGGACATCTGCGATTTTGGGGTTTTGACGGAGATTAGAGTCAGCTGAACAGCTGATACGGCGCACCGTCTCTGTTGGGCGAATGTAGTCTATCCTTTCAGGTATGACAGGACCGCTATCTCTTCGCGATGGTATGCAGGTTTGGTGTCCAGGTTCTAGAGCGCGTATTCGACTAACAGACCAACTGGAGAATGTTCACCGTGATACACGCGTGACGAGGGAAGCGGAAATGAGGGGCGGTCTCTCCCCTCGAGAATGTAGAACCCAGGCCGAATCATGCACTGATACGAGAAGTTGCATGTACTATTGATGATCCGGCGGGGATAGGTTGAATGACCGTCACGGTTCCACCGGACATGAGAAGTTTTACTCGAGGCTCATCATCATCTGCTATCTCGATGCAATAGGTACGAGATCTCTGCATCACGCGACTAGGACAAAGACGGCCAGCAGCAAAGCGGCTGATATGATGTGAACTCTGGAAGTACTGAGCATTGGGAATGCAAATGGCATGCGTGGCGGCGTTGTCGTTCCCTGGCCACGCAAAACCATCATGATCGCGTCTTCACTGCGATTCCATTTTTTTTCTCAGCTGCCCTTGGTTTTTGTATTCAACTTACTGCCTAGCGAACACGATCTCATACGCGTTTAGCCCAGGGTGCTTCTGCTACCTTTATTACGCCGTTCGAGCTGTTCGTGCTTGCCTGCTGCCGCACCGTATCTTTACAGATCTCAGAGTGTTCAGGGATGAATTCTTTCCACGATTATAAGCAGCATGGACCAGTAGAAAGAACGAAAGAGTGTGTCAGAGTCCCACGATGAGATAGAAATGATTCTTCGGGGACCGGAACAGGAGGCCGCAAGCGACGAGGAGCCTGAGGTGCGAATGAACGAGCGGGAGGGACGAATGTCGGAAGACACACAACCGGTTGATGTCGTCTGGATGGACACGCGGGTTTGTGGGAGTATGACTATTTTTTGCGCGATGAGATGAGTGGGGTCTGGGACTGGGTCGCTCAGCGAACGTGGGTGTCGCAGCGCCGTAGACGATGCATTATACGATGACAGAGGCTGACCATTCGCAGATGAGATGAGGCGGCATATAATTTACATATAAAGAGTTTTGGGAGGAGGTGGGTGGGTTGACAGTGAGGATGGGTACCAGAAGTGCAATGCTCTCGGATGCGAACGCGCCAACACGGTAATGAAGGTGCGCGCAAAGTCGACCAAATGATTAATGAATGAATCTGAACGTCTAAAGAATGCATCGGGGTGGTGAGGAGAAAAGAAGAAGAGTAGAGGTTTTGCTCGAATGAAGCAGGGGAGGTCAGCGAGGTAGTGTTCAATACGGGGAAGTTCTGTTTTTAAGCTCGTACGAGCTGGAGACCGGTATGTAGGATGTTATCTCGAACTTGTGCTTTTCCAGAAGGATGAGACGGAACGTGTGGACGGAGCAGGGTTTCGAGAGTACGAATCTTGGGCGATGAGACGATTAAGGTCGTCTGGGTAAAAGCTTGAACGTAGGGCGTTGCGACACTTTTTTTGGGTGTGGACTTGAGCGATTTGGTACGAACAGTCGGCGGAGGAAGAGTGTATCAGGGATGGAGAGAGAGTATCAGGAAAGAGTTGGGTTGATGGTCCGGGAAGAGGTAGAAGTGTTTGAACTTGAGTGCTAGCGCAACCTGACGATTGTGCGCTAGGTCGACTGATGGGTCTGAACGCTCAAGAATGCATCGGCAAACGGACAGCAGGGTAAGGAGACGAGTGGCGGAAGCTTACGTTCGGGTTCGGCAGGAAGGAGGAAGAGAATCAACGTTTACGACAGAGATACGGCAGCGTTCAATTGGCTGGGAGTGCTGAAGAAAACAAATTGACACACTTCGTAGAAGCAGAAGCAGAAGCCCAACCGAAGAATCATAAAGGAGGGGTATTAGATGAGCCGGGACAGGCGGCGTGCCAGCCGACAACGGATCAGTTCTTGTGAGCGTATTTTCGAGACTTGGTCTTGTTAGCGTGAACTCAAGGAGATCAAGATGAAGCTATTTGGACGTGGGGTTTTGGGTGCTTTTCAGGGGGAATGGCGATGGTCGATGCTGGAACGCGAGTCTGACCGATTGACCTGGACGTCGGAGGATGCCCAAAAAAAAAGCGGTAAGCAGAACGAGGAAAATCAAAGAGCGAGATAGAGTTGTTTTTCGAGCGAAGCAGGGATGGCAAGACAGGTGCAGCGGTGACCTTATCTCGAGCATTGGTGACGTATGATGCACACGCCGGTGGCATTCAAAGCCTAGGAGACTGGCTCGGGCGTTCGAGACGAGTGCGAGTGTGGGTGTGTCGAGGCTGTGGTCGAGACTCGAGAGCAGGGCCTGGCGTAGGGAAGATCCCGAAAGCGCCCTTGGCCTCGGCTTTGCGAAACCTGCGCACGGCACGAAATCTTAACACAGGGACTGCGCGCGCGCACGATGACGGCCAGCAGCGCGCACACGCACACGCACAAGAAACCCAAACTGGCACGACCAGACCATTTCTACACGCACGACGGGATAGTTCCTGTGCTCAAAGATGAACACCCGACGCCCAGCGAGGACCCGAACGCGACGCGCGGGACGCCAGTGTTCCGACCGACCATGGCCGAGTTTGGCGATTTTGAGCGGTACATGATGAGCGTGGAGGCTTGGGGGATGTGTTCGGGCATCGTCAAGGTGATCCCGCCGAGCGAGTGGTGCGTTGGAGTTGTCTGCTGTATCGGAGTGTGTGTGGCTGAGGTAACTATGGCGTTGTAGGACGACGGGGCTGCCGAGCGTGGTACCGCAGCTGGGAGCGGTGCGCGTGTCGAAGCCGATCGAGCAGGACGTGCTGGGTAGCGCGGGATTGTATCGAGTGCAGAATATCGAGAAGAACCGGCAGATGAGCGTGCGCGAGTGGCATGAGCTCTGTCAACGCCACGAGCACCGCGCTCCAAGTCTTCAAGACGCTGACCGTCCCACCCGCGTCGTCGTTGCAGCAGCCAAAACTCCTCGACGGTCCCGCAATAGCAAAGCCAAGGAGGTCACCCCCGCCGCGAGCGAGTCTGCTATGGAGCTCGACCCCGACCCCGCCGATGACGACAACGACGCTGCTCCCGCACTCGACCCCGAAGCCGACACCGACGCGCCGACTACACCAGCACGCAAGGGTCGCAGAACGCAGCGCGAGCGACTCGACGCCAAAGCCTCTCTGGACGCGCAGTTCTTGTCCGAATTCGCGCCGCACACCGCCTGGCTGCCACCGGGCACGGCCGCACACGACTACACGCCCGACGCCTGCCGCACGCTTGAGCGTATGTTCTGGCGCAGCCTGGGCATCAGTCGTCCCGCCTGGTACGGCGCAGACAGTGCCGGCTCGCTTTTCACTTCTTCTACCTCCAGCTGGAACGTCGCTCGCCTGCCTTCTGCACTTGACCGTCTCCTCCCAACACGCTACGCCAGTCTCCCCGGTGTCAACACGCCCTACCTCTATTTCGGCATGTGGCGCGCGACCTTCGCGTGGCACGTCGAAGACATGGACCTCTTTAGCATCAACTATATCCACTTTGGCGCGCCCAAGCACTGGTATGCCGTCCCACAACGTCGCGCGGCCTCTTTCGAGGGCATAATGAAAGCGCACTTCCCCGGCGACACCCGCGCGTGCCCGCAGTTCCTACGCCACAAAGCCTTCCTCGTCTCGCCCTCCAAACTCGCCGACGCCGGCGTCAGACCCAACGTCCTCGTCCACCACGCGGGCGAGTTCGTCATCACTTACCCGCGTGGGTACCATGCGGGCTTCAATTTGGGTTTTAACTGCGCGGAGAGCGTGAACTTTGCGCTTGATTCTTGGCTCGACCTGGGTCGGCGCGCGGCGTATTGTACATGTGTCTCTGACAGGTCCGTCCACGGTCCCATCTACTCATCTACTTACACTCACTTACCTTCTGGTACAGCGTACACATCGACGTCGACGAATTGCTAGCCGAACGTGCAGAAGAGATCGCCCATCAGGCCCAAGCTCGTACAGATACGGACGGCCAGCCAGCACCCACCACGACCACACGTACGAGCCCGCAACGCAAACGCAAGGCCCCGACTTCTTCCTTCGATCCCGCTCCGACAGAATCTACCAAGAAGCCCAAACTTGCCCCCCATCCGAAACCGCACCGTGTCCCAGGTTACAGTGAGTCCTCCCTTCTTGCCGTTCTCCTGTTTTCTGTTTCTGTTTTTCTTCTCTTCTTCTTCTTGTGTTCTGTTCCTCCTCCTCCTCCTCCTGCGTTGGGTTTGGGCTCATGCCTTGGGGGTTTTCGGTACTGCTTGTTCTCGGTGCTTCGCACTTCGGGCTGCCCGCTGTGCATTCACTCATCTCGATTTCGGTTTGGCATGTCTGCAAGACGAGATCCTTTGTGGTTTGTGGTTTCTGCGTCTACCTACCCTGGTCGTCGCCCGCATTACCGCATTCCCCGCTCCGTTCAAGTTCTCCGCTGCCTTCTCTGGATACACTCGATATCCTGCGTGTTCGTCATCATCAAACAAACAGCAGCAGCAGCAGCTCTGGCAACAGCGTGACTGTACATTGCCTTCTGCAGGACTTGACTCGATCCTATTCGGCCGGGATGTACTGCAGCGCTTCTAGCATCCTATTGCTTCAAGTTTGCCTCTTTGCCACCCACCCACCCAACTTTCTGGATATAGCCTCGGTAATCCTACGTGACCCGACACCACCACACTCATACTGCATACTGCTACTGCTGCCTCAACAGAGTGGTCTATGTAGGCTGCTCGATTCTTGTTTCTTGCCATTGACAGGACGTCCGGGCCGCACGTACAGTTTATTCTTCATCCACCGCTTGCCAGTTATTTCTAAAACACATGCCCGCGTCTTTTATTTTTCTTCTTCTTCCGTTTCTGGCCGCCGCAGCGTTTTGAATTGTGATTGCTCGGTGCACTCCCTTCCGTCCTGCCTCCCGCAGCACTCGGTTCAATCCTGTCCAGCTTGGATATCCTGCTGTGCTTCTAGCGTCCTTGCCCTTGTCTACTGCCACTTCCCAGCTGTAGCAACATCTTATCTACCTCAGATCGCCGTCGCGTGTCGTCGACAGACGTCCGGGCCGCACTGGCAATTTTTCTTTTTCGCTGCTTGGCTCCCGTCGTCGTCACATGCTCGGCTTGGATTCTGCATGCTGCTGTTGCGTGCTCCTTCTGTTCTGTTCTTCCTCCTCCTGTAGTTCTTCCTTCCATTTTTGCCCGGCTTGTTTGTCCTGCAAACGCTTCTAGCGTCCTAGCCCATCACTCCTGCAACTCTCCATCTTGCGCCGCTTTCCTGCCATGAAGTCTTGCCAAATCTCCGGATAACACCCTGGACAGCAGCAGCATGCTGCGAGACTCTTCTTCTGCTGCTGCCGTTGACAGGCGGCCGGACCTACAGTTTTTTTTTTTCTGCTGCTTACCTGGTCGTTCGCTCCCGAACATCGGCCTCTTTTGAGTTTCGGATCGCGACTCCTTGCTGCACCCGTTCTTACCTCCCGTTGTGTGTGAGCTCATTTGTGTGATTCTATTCGGCTTGAACACGACACATCCCATCGAGCAGCTCCTAAACGCGGACCAAAATTCTTTACTTCGGACCCTGCCATCTGCCTTGTGCTCCTCCGTCGCCCAGGGTTCAGTTTCCCCGCCTGTATGCGTTGTGGGCGAGCGTCTCGGGGGCTGTTGAGGTGCTATTCGGGGTTCGAACATCGCCACATGCAGCATATCGACGCAGACCTACTACCGCTTCCAGACCCTGCAATTCTTCTTCTTTTTCTTATTCCTTGCCCCGGGTTCGGTTTTCAGCCGCTTCTCCCGTGTTTCGAACTCAGTAGCGAGGCCGTCCTCATTTGACGTATTGCCTGCGTTGGTTCTATTCGCTGCACCCATCATTCCGAACCGGAACACGGACTTAGGCACCCCAGTTTCCGTGTCTCTCACCCTGATTAGTTGCTGCCACGTTTCTCCCTAGCTTCCTGCGTTCTGAGCTCATTTGTGGTGGCAGCACTGGTTTGTTGCAGTTCACAAGCCACAACCCAGACCTAATCTTCTTGACCCTGAGATTCCCTTTCTTCTCGCGCACCACCATGCGCTCGGTTTCTGCACTCGCATGTGTGAGCTTCGTGACGTGGCTTGGCGTGACGTCGTCGCCCGCGCGCCCGCTACGGCTCTAACTAGCTTTGGACTGTCAACAAGGATCTCACCGAACCCTCGAACCCTTGCGCGAGCACTCGCGATAGAGTCTTGCCACTGCACCCCGCTTCTCGCGTGCGCTCCCCTAGAATTGTATTGGGCAGCACAAGTCGGTGTTGTGCGGGCGGCCAAAGTGGCGGGATTCGCTTCGCAGCAACATCCCGCACCCCTGCGCGCCCTTCACATTGCCACACCATTCCACACGGTTGCGCGCGCTCGCCAGTTGCCCGGATCGCAACTCCCATGCAATCTCTCGCCCAACTTTGCTTGAATTCTCTTCCCAAACCCCATCACGCCCCCCTTCGGAAACGTGAACTCTTGCTGACCCGCATTCCCCTCTATCCACAGACGCATCCGACCCACAGCTACCGTGTTGCCTCTGCGCGTCGCCACACACTTCAGACTTGCTCCCCGTGCACGATGCACCGTTGCCCGGCGCGGCCGCAGGGCCTGGCATGGACGGGCAGTGGCGCGCGCATGCGCAATGTGCGCGCGTTGTGCCCGAGACATGGGTCGATGAGGTCGAGGAGCCGCTTCCGCCCAATGCCATCGAGATCGAGACCGTGTTATCTGAGCCAGTAGAGGATCCGATGCAGGTCGACGTCGAAGCGAAGCCGAGGACGAGGAAGGTGCAGTATGTGTTTGGCGTGGATGCGATCGTGCGCGACCGTTGGCTGCTGGTGCGTCCCCCTTGGCCGCTTTCTGTGGTGTATGCGCAGCGCTGATGGGTGTGGGCAGCGGTGTCAGCTGTGCACCACACCGCGGAACAAGGCGCACGGTGCGCCTGTACAATGCGCCAAGGGCAAGTGTCCGCGCGCGTTTCACGTCAGCTGTGCGCGGCGCGCAGCGGGGCTTGATAAGGAGCTGTGGGATGTCCAGCAAGACGAGGAGCCCGTAGCGTCAACCTCCAAGCTCTCTGCTGAGGGTGAGTCGGGAGAGGAGGCGACTGGCGACAGGGACGTAGCAACTTCAGGCGTTGGGTACAATCTGCTGGGCGAGCTTGAGAAGGAGGTCATCATGGTCGTCGGCGGCGACGATGGGACATCTAGCTCTGGTGCGCTCCCTGTGCTCTCTTCTCTTCTCCAGCTCACTCACAGGTGCGGGGAGTACAGGCCATAACGTAGTGTCGACCATACGCAAGGAGCACGTAGAGGTGTTCTGCGCGGCGCACAACGACGTGGCCAAGGCGGATGCGAAGCGGCGTACTGATGGTGCCCGGCGGGCACGCCTTGTGCCTGGCGCCCGGGTGCGCGTGCGCTGTGCGGCTGGCGTGTACGAGGTCACGCTGGCGGGCGTCAAGGACGAGGATAACAGCGTCGAGGTCTTTTGGGACAATCTGTGCGTTATCTCGCCTGTCTTCCTCCGTTGTGTGAGTTTGACCTGACAAGGTGTCTAGGCAGCGCAAGTCGTTCAAGTTTGGCAGTCTGGTGTGGAAGGAGAAAGCTGAGAAGGGCGAAAAGGAGTGGGATGGTGGGGTTTTCTCGTCCCTTTGTTCTTGTTTCGCTGACGTGCGTGCGACAGCTCTACCAGCACCGGCCTCCTACGACCCGATAAATCCGGGACTGGCGTCGACGCGGCCGCTCTGATTGAGCCGTCGCCTTCCGCGCTGAAGGCTTTGGCTGAGGTGCAGAATAATCCGCTCGCGGCGTTCGCACATGCGCAAGCACAAGCACAAGCGCAGGCTCAGGCTCAAGCTCAGGCTCAAGCGCAGGTTCAGGCTCGGGCTCACGCTCACGCTCGGCGCAGCGGCAGGCACTTGTCCATCCTCCGGCACCGACGCAGAAGTCACAACCAACACCTCAACAACAACAGTCGATGCAGACCGAGTTCACTTTTGTTGGTGTCGACTTGAACTCTAGCGCGAGTGCAAGTGCAGGTACGCTAGCGACACCCACGCCGTCTACCTCCAAAACGACAGGGGGCAGGACAAAAATCAAAATCAAACTGCCCTCTGGTTCCAGCGCGAAGCTACCAACAGCGCAGGCGTACTCACCGTTTGCCTTTGTTGGCCAAGACGGCCAGCCTCTGCCGTTCCCACCGTTACCGCTCGACATGGACGGAAGCGCTGTCGTTACCATTTGCCCTGCCGCAGCAGCAGCTGGACAAGGATGGCAAGCCACTTCCCTTCACGTTCCCGCCTCCGCCAGCACTAGATAAGGACGGCAAGCCAAACCTGAACCCGCTAGCGTATTCTTTCCCATCGCAGCCGCTGATGGACAAGGACGGCAAGCTGCTCCCATTCTCTTACTCGTATGGCTTCCCGGCTGTGGTAGGCGGGGATGGCAAGCCAGTACCGCAATGGCCGTTCGCATCTGTGCCGGGTGTGCCGGTACCGACGTCGTCGTCCGGCGTGTTTCCGTATGCTTCCACCAACACTGGCAAAGGCAAGCAGCTGCCCAAGCAGAAGTCCAAGCGGCCGAAGGCGCAGGATGGCGCGGTTGTAATCACGACAATGACACCTGCGTCGGCGTCGGCGTCGGCGTCGGCCACAGCGCCCGAGCCGACCTTCGCCGTCGACCCAGCAATGCTGCATCTTACACCGAAGGCAAAGCCAAAGGTGTAGGCTGGCGTGGCGTGTCGCACTTCTCCCACAGCTGCAGTTGCCCTCATCTGTTTGCGCTCTGGCCTGCATACCTTATTGATCGGGCTCGCGGCTTCGCTCTGAAGGCATAATCTTATGCCTTCAGTAAACTTCGCTCGCGTTTCGTTCTGTTTCCCCGGCTGCTCACTGCTCACCGCTCTCATTTCTCATCTCTCGGGCGTACCGGGTAAGTCTTGAACCTTTGTGTCCACAAATGTGGACCAGCGCGCTCTCTTCACCGCAGCACCACTTATCGTTCCTGCCAATGAAACCCACTATCACGATCCGCTGACTTTCGAGTCCTTGTAAGCTAGGGTGACATTGAGCTAAGCTAATAAATAAATAAATAAATAAACACACAGCGTAGTAGTGTTACTGGTTTCAGTCTCTGCAAATAAAGAAAAGATGCGAGCCCGCTCGAGGTGAGACGCTCTTGATATTTGCATATGTGAGCATTGAAACAAGATGCAAAGTGGAAATCATCAGTTCAGACCACATGTCGGTTTCGCTTTGGTGCTTCCCGTATTGGACGAACCGAGGCGATTCCACACGGAGATGGAACTAAGACCTGCAGCTATGTGAGTGTCTCCGTGGAATCCAGCATAATTTAATTGCAAAAAATGTCAAGCAATATAGTCAGCATCTATTCTATTGGAAAGGAGGGAGCGTGGGAATGTGCCGCGGTACTTGCCGATGTACGTCGCCATTCCGTTTCATACCATTGTCCCCTCCAACATATCAGTCAGTTTCTACGATGAGACTGCACGCATTTGAGATTTTCCGTTGATCTAAAGGTCGTCTCACCGTCTTGACAAACCACAGTAAACCGGATGAAACAGGAGTATGGCGTCACCTCGCCCGCCGAAGCGTGTCACCCCCTTGTCTCACCCGGCTGTAGCACCTAACGCTCACGCGCGCAGGAGACTGACTCAGTTTCAACACAGCAACTCAAAGAGCCCGACGGTTCATATGACAATTTCAGATCATCTGCCCTGCGAAAAACCTGCATCTGCAGCCGTGAGCCTCGCTTACAATATACGTAAGGATGCAACAATGAGCACAGGCTCGTAGGCCACGAGGTGCATCTGTCACACTGGCTATGAAATGCGATAGGGCTATATTTTCGAACACGGCGCCGATTGCCAACATTACCTCGTGTTGCTCGCAAGAGACCAAAAAAATTTTCCGCAAACGTCAGGCGACGGGGTGTGATGTCCAGGCGCTCGCGCTACTTCACTTGCGTCCACGCTTGCTGATCAAGGAGAGCCGGCCAAGACTTGCTAGACCGCCGAGGGATTTTGCGGTCATTTAGAGGAATATGATTAATGAATGAAGCTCGGAAGTGTCCGTGGGCCCTTACTCTGGCGTGACGGCCGCCGGGGTTCAAATGACGTACAATTACACGTTTAGGATAGGGTAGCCCGGAGAATCGAGGGTCTTTACGATCGGTGCCTGCTCACGATCATCGCACAGTTACCGGACTGGGAAGGACGGTGAACTAGCCTACGACCCGTTTCACGAATTTCCCCCATAGATAGCAGCTAATTCTACGCGCAATTGCATTTACAGGAGACTGTTTATATTGTACGCAACGCCGTTATGCGATGGAGTAAACCAACACGAATCTTGCTCTCCTTGCCTGCGGTGGCGGATTAACTTATTGCAGGTGTTGAGCTGCAATCAGCCAACTCACGCTTTTTATATGAACATGCAGGAGCGTGATTATTCTCGCTTTGCCGAGTGGCTGAAACCAATGTGTCAATGTCTCGTTTGTGGCTGCTAACCTCGAGTTTCGGCACGGATGCGACCCCCCAGCCGCGCCCGCCAGCCTACGTGGCTGAGCCAAACGATCTAGAGAAAAAGATTCAGACTGAGCGCTATATGCTGCATTTTTTGTCTTTGTTTTGGTTTGGAAAGTAGGCGCATTGTCAGGCCATGTGGCACGGGTGGTGACGGCGCACGAGATCCGCTCGCGGTGGCCAATGCAGGTGCATGCTCCTGGAAAGCAAATGAACGACCGCAAGAGATTATGCTCCATGCCGTGTATCAGTGAGCACAGACGATGAGGAGGATATGATGGTGGCGTGTGCATTCCGAACATTTTGAATTCAAGGCTGTCCCCAAGCCCCATGCGACTTCTTTATAGAATGAATCGACGAGTCTTGAAAGCGAACATTTGCCAGAGTAAAATATTATGCTAGATGTTGGTGGTTATTTGCGAGCGCCATTTGTGCTACGTTGATGGCGCGGAACTGTCTGCAGAAGAAGTTCAGCGCAGCAATTCCGTCGCTTGTGCACATAAACTCACCGGGGCAGTAGCTGAATACACAGTAACTCAGCTCATTCCAAATTAAGCAACGATAGTTGGTGGGATGTCTGACTCTGGAGCTTGACACACAGATGCGCACCGGAACTGGTGCGACAAGAAAAGCGGTGCCAACCGTTGCATGATTTGTCCACAAATTTGACAGCCCCGCAGTCAAATGGCTAATGCTACTCATGCTCTTGCTACCGGGAGGTGAATGTGAATGAAACTTGAGAGCCCAACACACGCGCTGCGGCACAGCCCGACCGACTCCGTTCCGGTCTCGACTCCGATGGGATGGCGTTTCCGGAACACAAGGCACCCTCCTCGGCTATGGCTCACCGGACAGACTGTTGAATCATTTCTGTGCTTCCTCTGTTTTGGAACGCGGTGTCAGACGCTCAGAGTCTATCAGACAGGAGGCGGCGACGATGACAGGCCCGAGGAGCACTTCCAGATCACGGACCATGCCCAGGCGCGCGCCAGATCTTCGCTGCTGCAGGGTTGGATCACGCCTGCCTCTGCGCGAGTATCATGCAATGGCTGGTAAAACTACGCTTGCCAAGGGCTCTCACGTTTCCGTTGCTGCCCTTTGATTGACACGTCAGCTTGCGCAGGTGTTGTTCCGGCCAAGAGAACAAGCCACCCCGCCGACGAACACGGTTCAGTCAGAACATTTCTCCGTATCACCGCCGGGAGCCGCCATACCGTCTTTCATCCTCAGTGAGGAATTGCGAGTGCATTGATCCCTCCTGCTCGAGGTGCTCGAAATTGGCAGGATCAATGACAGAAATCTCTCCTCTAACTTCTAGTGACTAGGCCTTAGTGAATCAAGGGACGTATTCTCATAGCCTCGTGTCGACTGCTTTCTGTGATCACCAGGCCTATCTCACCGCACTTCGGTGTCCGCTCCTGTTGAATTCCGCTTCGGACTTGATGTGCCTCTCAGACACGCTATACCACTATATCGGAACAAGATTTCCCCTGCCTGCTCATTGAAGGGGTACTGCTCCACAATCTGTCTCGGAGATTTCTCCACACTTCGAACCCAAGTCCGTCCGACTTACTCATCAGGTTCTCTGGGCTGGAGCGCAAACTCAATCGAAAGGCGTTATATCAGTACATAAGCTGGAAGATCATCCCGGTCCGGGATTGTAATATTGTCTGTCTCGACGTTTCAGTCGAAATTGAGGCCGGAGGCATCCAATCTATAATGATCGATAATACCGACCTAGCTCCTTTGCAAATGCGCAAATGGTGGCCAGAATTTCCCACGTTAAAGAGTAACAGATCAAGAAGCCCACGAATTACCTCGTGTTGATCACGGGTGCGCTACAATGTTCAAGTTTGCGCCAAGGAGACTCGCCGGCTGTCAGGTTCGACAGGGGGACTGGCGTCAAAACTCTACAGTCTCAACACAAGGGCTCTCAAAATCCACAGAGCGGACGACTGGGGTTCCCACGCGCTTTTGCATGCGGATCCAGAAATAGCGTCTCTCCGAGTTCGAGGAAAACGAGGGTCTACAGCGCGCATCTAACCTTATCATAGCGGCACTTGATGCTGGTGATATTAGTTCAGACGCTGCAGACACGCGCATCCGCCTTCATGGATGATAAACTTCTCGCTGTCTGTGATATAAACCAATGGGGTGGGGAGTAAACAGGGCCGCATATTTCACTCTGACTATGGGTTACTTGTATCAAGACGATTAATTTTGCTCCTCACTCAAACAACTATTTCATCTTAGAAGCAGTGAGCGCAAGAAAGAGAGAGCCTGCACTCGCTTCTGCAACAATTTTTACGTCCTCGACCAAACACGCCCAGCGCACGTGCAGACAACTTGTATTCATTTGACTGGTTCGCGAAGCTACATGCTCTGTTGTGCGTCATGCCCGCCCGACCGTCGAAAGCGCGCGCTTGTCTCAATAGTGGGAGAATAATCTTTATTGCCTCAAATTAGGCATGACGCGCAAATAGTCGCGCTTCTGTGCCTTCGTGGCCGCGAATAGGGGATGCTTTCAATGATCTGAGGCGTCAGGCTCAACATAGACTGTTACATATGATTGTCCGGGAGATTTTATGGGAGTTCCACTGTGTCGGTCAGCGCTTGCCTTTCTCTCAGATCGATTTTTTTTTTTGGGTGGGAATTATCTGCCACACCTGTGCCGTTGAGTCATCACTAGCAATACAATTGCTCCGGTCTGCGTGTGACGCGGGATTTGGTCCCGCGAAGCACGTCGGCGGGGCATGGAGAGTCTCGCCGCGTTTGCCGCGCTTTCTCGGTGTGTCACCCCCAACGCGCAAGCCTTGAATCTTCAGCTCTCACACTCTTCAGCTCTCCATGCTGTCAACGCTTTTTTCCTTGTAAAATGAGACTCGGACTACAACCACGTAAGCCCTACCTAAACATGCGTGTATATCAAATTGTTGACGCACGCTCCGATTTACAATCAACCAAGGATTTTGAGCACGGAGTGTACTGCAGATCTTATGGTGGGCTGAGCTGACGCTTAACGCTGTACAGCTGACTGCGTGGACCATAGGCTTCCGTGGGCTCATGGTGCGCTACAGTCTCTGGTGCTTGTATCGCGCCCGTCCCGCGTATATAGACTGTCCTGCCATCAGACGTTCTGAGCACGCTCATCCGGCCGGACCTTCGGTGAGGTATATCACCCATTTACTCTGGTACTCTGCGCAGGTCCATAGAATAAACACAGAGTTTTCCCCCTGGACTCACCGCTCGCGGAAGTTCCAACGAATTCTCGCAGGGATTGTCGACGTGCATAGTAGCATTGTGCTGAGTGCACGAGAGCGCGAGTCCTATTGACTATACTAGACTAATACTCGATTAAGCGCAGGAGCAGCCGTAGAAGTCTGAAAGAAATGCACATGACAGGCATTGGAAAACGGACGACGAGAACCGGAGGAGTTACGATCTACGGACCCGGGTGTTGGTGGACATCGTTCCATGATTCAATCCAGTAGCTAATGGGAGGGAGCCTGTGATCATTGAGAAGTGCCTGTCCTATGAGCGTGAGCTGTTCGATGCCGGGCAGATGATGAGAAGTTGGTGCTCCAACTGGGGAGAATGCTACCAGTGTCTCTGAATCGGAAATCGATATTTCTGTGGAATATGATGCAGCCGGTGAGGTAGATGTATAGAGTTTTGGAGAGGGACGCTTCTTTGCTGCTGAAAGTGAGTCCGTGGTTTCTTGGGGGGCCGATGTCGAAGGTAAATGAGATTGGAGCGGAGTGGCAGCGAGACTTGTTCCTGCATGAAGCTGGTTGCTCGGCGACAACAGTTTTGCTTTGTTCATCGAGTCCTCATGCCAGACATACGACACTGAGCGGGGATGAGACTTGTGAAAAAAGCAGATAAAGCCGCTTCTCCCTTACCAACCAACCATCGTGTACTTTGACCATTGCAATCTAAAACGTTTACGGTGCAGCGCTGCTTCCGCATACTGAAAGAATGAGAAGGAATGTCCTTGCGTGGTGAAGGAATGTCTTTGCGTGGTGGACAGTATGTGATGGCTCCGTTCTAAGGATGCGGTCAGCCGAAGGTAACTCCCAACCTTACGAACGAGACTCTGACCTGCCTAGTCGACGAAGGTCCCCAGACATCCGAAAGAGGGTCTGTCTACGAGGGATCGAGAACATGTCGGCTCTGAAATGGAGCCAGAAAAAGACGCTCTTACCCATCGTTTGAGAACACCGTCAGGAAGAACGTACACATCGCCAGGCTCGGGGGATCGACTATTCGGACCGAACCTTCCGACAGAACGTGGTCGTCTTCCGCTGAGAACATCTCGTACCACAAGTTTACAGTCAGCAATGGTACTGAAGGACATCAGAGTTTATATTGAGTACCCAGGAATTAGAGACCTACTCAATCCATAACCCAGTTGCGGTGGGCTGTGCGTAAGCCATCTGCGGGGCGTGGATATGCGGAGAACGGTGCGATGAAGCCGGCGGAAGGAGAAGAAGGTGCGAGTTAGCTCCGCCCGATGAGACCGCGGTTTTGTTGGCGTGAGGCCTGGTTCACAGATATTGTCCCAAAAGAAGAACTCCCAATATAAATGGCGCAGTGCAGGTTAAAATACTACAGATATTAGAAACAAAGATTCTTCTCAGTACGAGAAGCCCGTTCTCACATCCAGATCGCCCTCGGAATCAACCGTCCCGCGACCCCTGAGTCAGAGCACAGCTAAGGGTCATGGATGCACACGGGCCTTCATGAGCCATGATTCATCTATCTTCAGTGTCGCACCTCTCATAGGAAGCTGATACGACCCTATCTGACCGCTCCAGGAAATGAGCATGGCCACAATAAGGATGCACTTGAATGAGCATCCCATTCGGCTAATTGCATTACGTGTAGCTGATCCTGCAAGGCTGAGAACAAATGGCAGGAATTCAGGAGACACCGGATGATGTGGAGGCTGGATTGTTGAATTTATACACTATGTTGCGGGCGGACAGCTTATTCTTATCCCGACCCTGACCGTTGTGGAGTGACTATGCCCACTCTTCCTCCAGTTCAAGTGCTTAGCCGTAATCTTGACCGCTCTGAGCCCGATTCTTCCACCTGTATGCGTCACGGTACTACATCTAGTCGAAAGGCCGATGGAGCTAAGCAGATTCTCCAGATCAAATATACCGCACAATTCAAAGTCAAGAAGGCGTCTTGACTCAGACGCAATCCTCGGAATAGGTGACGTTCATTCGAGCCTTCGGGAATCGGGATGCAAAAGACCAAAACGACCGCTGCAGTATTGTATGAGCCCCGGCTGCTCCTCGGCTTTTCTAGACTTTATGACTTGTGTCAACCGCCGCAGCTTTTAGGGAGACACAGATGCTTGCGCGCACTTTGTATCAGGAAAGCGGTGCATGCCACGGAATGTCATACGGATTAAGATCCCGGCGCGTTGATGGAGAATCGCCGCATCCGCCTGTGCCAGAGACGCCCACGCCTACCGGCGACTGCGGTTTTCTCGTCAGATAGGGGTAGAACCGGGCTCAGGCCATTTGTTCAGGCTGCACACGCTTAGTCGTGCTGATGGGCTGGAGGGCTGGAGGAACCTAATATAGTTGCCAGGCCTGCCTCATGGTCACACTCATTGGGCGGCGAGGAAGAGACTAAAAAAGTAAAGATGTATGACTAGGCTAGTCGGCACTCCTCATTCCGTCGTGTGTTGACAAAGTCGGGATAGTTGAGGGTGAACTCTTAAAGCCGTTGCTCATGTCGTCGACTGCCTCGACGCCTAGTTCAAATGAGACTTTATACTGCCATGTGCCAGTGGTCACTAGAGTATATGCCGAATTATCCGAGTTTGGACAAGGGATATTTTCGACGTTGTCTCTCTCGAGCGAGGAGGTGGAGTCTCCGTGATCAAAGAGGGTGGTAAGTAAGATGATCATGTCTTCGGCTGGATGACCTCGGCGATGATGAGACCCTGATTGCAATTTTATGGAGTTTCTTCTGGTCGACAGGCTTCATAGAAGAGTCGGAAACCTTGTGTTGCCCTTCGAGCAGGCTTTTCACAACAAAATAATCGGACATGTTGAGCTCTAAGCTGAATTGAATCACGGGCGGCCCAAGTTTCAAGTGAGAGAAATGGCGCTCGAAACATAATCCGTAGTGGTGTTCGAAGCCACGAAGCGGAATGCAGCCGCTGTAAAAGTCCATAGTGGCTCTCGTGAGAGGTGTGCGGTCTAAAGATCTATTGGTGTTGCCTCTTTGTGCAATTGTCTGCGATGCTTTCCGACACTGCTCTCTGAACGACTGCGGTTCCAGCAGATGACCATACATTTGAATCACCGTATTTACAGGCTCCATGCGCACTGCTCATGAAGTCGCTAGAGTTCGCAATTGGCTCGGGCCAAATCCTATGAATTATACTAGAAGCATGCCGAGTGCCTGCGGGGACATGGTGCACAATCGTCCAAGTTATTCACGTTGTTTTTCATAGCATTTACTTCAGGCTCAACAAAGTAACACACGGAAGCGAGTTGGGGCCCTGTATTCAAGCGCCTCGGGTGTTCCCCATATCTCCGCGGACGAATCTTAGCCGAGATGCAGATGTGTCGGATCGAGAAGAGGCTCCGCATCTCGCTTCCCCGTTGGATTGTTAACCCAGTTCCGCGTCCGCGCAGTGAATCGTGAAGGGCGATCCTGTGTTTGAACAGAGCGTTGTTCCTGAAAACAAGAATGCGGCTCATTTGCGTACGTTTGGGTGCTGTATAATTGATCGGTGAGGCCGCATTTGTGGAAGAGAGGTGACTGACCCCTTCTGTTCGGAGCCTGCCGATGTGGCAGAAGGCTGGCCTTTTTTGGCTGGACTTTTGTCCATTCAGTATTTTCAATCTCTGTTCTGCTAACGGCAGTGTTGCGCTATATACTGGCACATTGCGATGAAAATCCCTCATATGCGCGCAGTTGCACCACCGCGGGTCGCTGCAAAAGGAATTCCTTGTTTTCAAAGTGGGTCAAGACGCGCGATTCTGCTTGTCTTCCACACGGCCGATAGTGATACTGAAAGAAAGGAGCTTTTGAGCTTGCCAACTTCGCCGCGCTTCATCAAGCGCCGTGATACGAACTTTGAATCTTCTGGTGCTACGCGGATGATTGCGCGGGTGAAGGCACTTGCAGACACGAAAGTACAACTTTAGTCCCAACTAACCAGACTGAAAGCCTAGACATCAGTTAAAAACGAATGTATCAGAACTAAGTGGCGGTAGGTATTTAAGCCATATGTAGTACTTTAGTTACATCAGGACAGACACAAATGACGCGCGATGGATGCAGCAGGACGATCATGGCGGCGCACGATTATCATAAGATTACGAAGTGCCGCAATGCCGACCAAAACCTAGCAGTTTGAGCAGTTGTTTGGTGACGCTTATGAAAGACTCGAGCGGTGAGGGTAGTATTACTGCTTGACGACGCCGCGAGGCGTCGACACCTGGGGAGTCATAGCACAACTACCATTATAGCCCAACACGCTGATCGAGTTCGGGAAGTCGCGGAAGTGGGATTCCGCCCGGAATATTGAGTTTGAAAGGCAAAACAAGGGTTACAGGGCTGGAGTGTTGGGCGGAGGTCGGCGGAATCGGCGTAGCGAGGGAGCACGAGGCCGGCGAGGGTACGACGGAAAATGAGGGGGAGGAGACTATTGGGATGTATGTAGAGGCGTGCATTATAGTCACAGGGGATCTTGGCACTGAATACGTCAGATAGTGCGGTGTAGCGGATATGGTGGTGGCCAAGACCGTCATGTCGGAAGTCAGATCACACATGGGGCTATGAGTTGGTCGATGCAGCGTGCATCGGTTCGTCGCGTCATCGTGCCAAACGTAGGATACTGAAGAATACATGAGACCCGGCAAACCATCGCCCTGGAGAACCTACCAACGAGCCATCGCATTTCTTGACCGGAATAATCGCGCATCTCGACGACATAACGCTGCTTGCGAATACAAATCGCGGCCGAGTGTCCAGTAGTGACCGGAGGAGGGTAGTATGTTATGGAATTTTGCTGCATATAGGCTCGGTGAGCGGACAGTTTCCGATTGTCGCGAGGTTTGCTGTGCTCACATGCCGGGTTGACGAAGGACCCCACTTAAGGCCATCAGTCTGCGAATTTTTCATCTTAATAAGGTAACAGCGCAATAAGTGGAAGGGAGGGCTTCTCACCCATCGCTGTATGCCTCCTCGCCCTTCTCTGACAACGTAGACATCTCCGGCTCTGGGGCGTGTGCCGCCACGATCAAGTCTCCCAGTAGTCTCACCTCGGCGCCCTTCTTGAACATCCCGTGCCACGGCTTCAAAGTCGGCTGGGGTGCTGCTGGGTGTCAGCGACTCGTGGTCAACGAATAGCAACGACACTGAACTCGAGCCATAAACCAGTTCCGGAGGGCTGTGCCTGCTCTTGTGAGGACATGATTGAGACCGGCTACTCTTAGGTGGCAGGAGGGAGAGAGGAGCACGAGCATCTCCGGACGAGGCGGCGATTATATAGGCCTGTCAACTGCTTCAAGCAACGCAGCCTACGGACTAGCCCGAGGTCAAGAATTCCTGAAAATCCACGTAAGTATTAACATTAAAAGTGATGGGTAACGTGACGTGCGAAAGAAAAACATGACCAGGGCGATGGACAGCCAAACGGCAGCCGGGGATCGAGACATAAAATATCGACCCCGAGTCAGAAGAGAGGCAGTGCAGCTGAACGACAGCTGAACTAGGGTCTGGCGAAAGTTTCCAAGATAAGGTGCTGCGCGCTCAGATACGTCGCTAGCCGGGACCGGCGGTGTGGGCTTTTTTTTCGTGCGAACGCTTGGCAGCCGATCATCCACGATGTTGGAGACGTTAAAGCGGGTCACATTTTTACTTATTAGATAGGAAGTTAGAGGACAACCTCTTAGTGTGCAAGGGATAGGCACTCATTATTCAGCCAGGCGAAATTCTGGGCATCTCTTGATTCGGCTAATGTAAGTGGTAGGCGGTCGGGAATGCCGCGTCGGCTGCACGACAGGGCCACGGCGATCATAACCCGTTGTAAAGGGTCAATATCAGATTGTGTCTTACTCCGTACACAAGTGTCCACGGTAGCCCAGCCCTGAGCAGTTTAAAGGTTCCGTCATGAGAAATTGGCTGGGCTGACATTGTAACACTCGCCCTAACCTGTCTACATACATGATGTAACGGATAAAGTTCGCCTTGTATTCAGAGCTTACCGGCTGGTGCACAGAATCTCGACGCGCCAGCAGTGATAGGTGCAAGTCCAGGACATTGTCCCATCGAGCGTAACTTCGGACGTGTCTGACCTAGATGATCGCTCAGTTCCCGGAGGCATTTATCTTTCACATTTTGTCTTTTACATTACATATTGCATTACTGACACAAGCAGCATTGTGCTTGTCATGTTGGCATCGTCATCCATCTGCTCCGGACATGCGGAAGCTGGTGCTGCGTCAGCAGATTTCTCCAGTTGACTAAACCACTCGGTCAATTTATGCACCCAGTTCGACTGCATCAGATCATCCGGACTTGGGAAATGGGATCACACAACGTGAAGTAGTAGTATAAACGAACAATGTTTCGAGATGCGTGACGGAGTAAGTGTCATCCTTTTGCCTGTGTGCTTGCCACGACAGGCGCAGCTCTGGCGATGTAGTATCAAGTACTCAGCCGCTATGATATAGTCCTATCTATTTAACGCACAGTTCGATAGGAAGACTAAGAGTACAGAGTAAGTTATGTGTTCATTCCTGCAGCAAGACTCGTGCGAAAGATGCCGGTAAAGGGAATATGGGGTTCAAATTGATGACCGAGGGGTGACAAGAGATCCGATGTGAGGGCAGATACGTGCAACATGAGGGTTGATGTTTGGAACTGGCAGACGAGGAGGAAGGTATCGCGATAACGGATGAAGAGAGGACGAGGCAAAGGCTTTTTTCCGTTGGGGCTGGATCGATATGGTAGGAAATGAAATCTGCAATGTCAGCCGCACCGAATGACACGGCGACGCGTGGTCACCGGCTCCCAAAAGCAGCGCATTTGCAATCGGGCCTATCCATGCGCACACGCATGCGGGACCCACACGAGGTTATTCAGCCGCCTCGGCCACAGTACACCGTAATCAGGTGAATCATGACAATGGGCAAACGCCTTTCATGTGCATGAGCAACGCGACCTGAGCGACAGCGAGTGCGATTGCGACACCCAACAGGAGCTCGTTGCTCAGTAGATCTTGATGGGGTTCCCGCTGTAGGACCTGTGCCAGTGGCATAGTGTATTCCACGGAGCTAGCGGAAGGGATCGACCGCGTGGTGTGCGATGTGGATACCTCGTGTTCAAGAACAGCGCGTGGAGCGGACTGTGGGCTGCCGACCACAGAGGAGGCTGATGCACCGGAGTCAGCGAGGGTAGAGGATGAACTGTAAGTGTCCATGGAGCTCTGCTTTGACGGGGTCGGTCTCGGGGAGGGTGGTGTGTGGTCGAACGCAGCAGAGTTTGCCGAATGTCGTCGCGTACATCTTGCACCAAAGCCCTCTCTTGCTTTCGATCGTACGGCGCTCGGAGTAAGAGGGCTCTGCGGTAAAGGACTGGACAGGCCAGGGGAGAGAAGAGGCGAAGGAGGGAGCGACTTGCGCTTTTGCGGCGTCAGAACGTCGACGATCTTGTCGAGCGTGCGTTTCCTGTCAACTCGCCGTTCCTGGAATGCAAGCGATGCTGAGCGATATAATCTGATCCGGGATGAGAAACTTACTAGTAGCTTAGAGCGTGTCTTTTCCTTACGAAGAGCGGGTGTGTTGGTCGCAATGGGTGACGAGGCCATGATGCAGGCAGGTACGCTAGTTGCAACGAGGGTTGTGGCCATCCGATAGGCACGAGGATGATGCGGAACCTTTCAACGGCGCGACTGAGGAGAGGGAGGACAAGAAATGCACGATCAAGAGCGACAAAGTTTCCCTGGTCAAAAAGGCCACAGGTCGGATATGGCGCGGTTCACCAAGCCAGGGTACGTGCAGTCGTTCCGCGGAGAAGATCGACCACTGGCGATGTGATTCGTGCAGGTTTAAAGACAGGAGAGCGAGAGAAAAGACAGGAGAGCGAGAGAAAGCAGAGCAGAATGCGAGAGTTGACAGGTTTTGACTATGGGCTTGAAAATGACGGGCGCCGAAGGGCTGACGCGGTTGCGCGGCGCCCGGTTTTCCGTCACACACGCACACCCGCGCTCTCGCCGTCCAGCGCGCGAGCCCATGCGCTGGATTGGATAAGGTGTAGAATGATATCGAGTCTCATCTTCTGCCCATGTACATGTGAGCAGAAGTCGCGTGTTTTTACCTCCGTGGCTTCGGAACTAAGATGTCATAATGCTTACTGCGGGTACGCGCAAGCGGACAGCATTGATGCTCTTGAAGGGTGACACGCACCAGTTTGCTAACAGAGCTTTGCTAGCAGAATTATATATCGACTTTCAGTCAACTGCACTACATAATTTCAACCCACGTATCAGCTAGGATAAAGCATATGATTGTAGACCGATAATCATGGAGTAGGGCGGGATCCATAGCAGACGTATTGGGGATAGTTCAAGACGATCAGATGACAATTTATCGTTAGCAGAACGGTGGGCACTATTTAGCAGCGTTAGGATAACTTACTACGGCAGCGCCGACAATCTCGGACAACAGATCTGAAATCACAGTGAGCACGCCTTCATTTTCCAATAGCCTCCATATTATGTAACACTGTGCTTCGTAGCCCGTCTTACAATGAGAGCTGCCTCACGCAATAAGATCAACGTCACCTGAGGAATGCAGATCTTCCGCAGCAGAATTGACGTCCACCCTAACTCATTGTTAGCGCCAGATCACTCTTCTTTGAGCTTTCAACGAAGGAATGGGAGAAGAAGGGAGATGCATGCAAGCGACAGAGGACCAGCCCCGAACTTGTCCTAGACCGAAAGCAATCTTATCAATCGTTGCTGAATACATTCACATATTATGGCTCCTGGCATTTTGGTGGTGTCGTAGGCTCTGAACGTATCGCAACAGCAGACTTGGGGCTGACGCACGCTTCATCCGCATCCTATTGCTTGTAAATCAATATCTTCCCATCGAAACATTACACTTCTCCCAGAGAATTCTTTGTATGTTAGGCTTAATTGCCTATCATATTAATATTAGCACGATAAACTGAACACAATTTATTCCTTCCAGAAGACACGGATGAACATATCGTCAGAGGTATCTCAAGCACGGAGAAGACGTGTAACTGACCTGTGTGGTAGGCTTCCACAGCTAACACTATTACACGAGGTTCAAGCAAGGAAGAAGCGATTTGTAGCAGTAGCATCAGGAAAACGCGGCAAATTGGGGTACCTTGCTGTAGAGCGCTTGTGAGCGGTCATAAGCGGTCAAAGCGGTCAAAAGGCGAGCAGAGCGGCAAAGCAAGGTACCTCCAGGGTTCTGCTCGTTCATTACCAATGACGGGTTTTCCTGATGCTCGCCGTCGGCACCACCAGCAGCTTACCGCCACGCACTTGAAGCTAATATTTTTCTTGTTTCCGCATGAAGAGACTTGAATCAATACGAAATTTATTGGTTTGCTGTTGACCTGATGCTCTGGTGGTTGCCTGGAAGTGAAGATGCGCCAAATTTGATCCCGCGAAGCAAGGCACAGCAGGCGCGCCTTTGTCCTCTCGCCATCACAGTCACATTGTTCTCCTCTCGCTGATTGAAGCATCCCGCCTTCTGCATCCTGCTTACTACGTGCACATCCCATATGTATCTTCCTCTCACTTTCCGGCGCCTTAAAATCACGCAACCGCGCTCACCTTCCATTACTACTGTAGACCGGGACTTCGATTGATTTATTCGCTGTAATCGCGACCTTGCTCTCCCTTTACTTATCCACCTGGTAATCCCGTAGTATGAAGCTATGTACCGTCGTAACGAATGACCGTGATCTTGATACCCTACGCGCTCTGAAGTCTGCTACAAGCTCCTCAATTCCTGCCCCAGGTTCTTCAAAGTACAAGGCTCTCGCTTTAAGCACACAAGAGCTCCCCTATCCGCGCCAGCATTTTGGCCACCTCAAGCAGTACGGGTACCTCCCGAAAATTTGTGTGACGCGACTGGACGACATATTTTCCAGTCCGACCCACCTCAAGACGTGAGCATTCGTTTGAGCGGGATGAGCTGCCGTGAATAAGCGGGCAATCGTGTGCATCACCCGAATTCGATCAAGGTCTGACACGACATTCCCGTTCGTGTGGTCAAAGCCAAAAACGATTCCCGGTCCGTCGATGCGGAAAGCGATAACGTCGGCGGACCAACAGCATCACTAAAAAAACGAAGGTCAGTGCATCTCGGTCAAGTTTGGCGACAGGGCCCAAAAATTCTCATGCTATTGTGCAGAACGGACGTAATTCAGAATCGGAGCCCAAGTTTGTGTGGGACCGAGCAGCTAAGAAGGCGGAAGGAGCGAAGGCGGGCGTGTGGCCCTCAGAAACCTGTTAGCGCGAAAGAGCGCGCAGTCAGCTGAGGAAGCTTGATCCTGACCGAGGCAGGAGGCGAGCGTAAACCTGCTAGCCGAAGCGAGCATGGGAATGTGGCATGCACAAGGTTAATATTTGCGCCGCGGGCGGAAGTAGCGGCAATCTGAGACGGCGCAATATTGCACCGGGGCGGAGATCGGGTTGAGAGCACACAAATGCCAACTGGTGCGACGACGTGTGAAAGGGCTACTGTTTACGGGCGCCGCACTCCTTCATTCCACCGAGCGACTCGGTAGGTCGGCACCGAGCTCGTTTTCGGTTCCGTGAATTTGTACACATCCTTTATGCCGTTGTCGGGGGAGGGCAGGCGTCTGTCAGGAAGTGACAGGAATCATATCTCGCAAGTCACCGTTCCACCGACCGATGAAAGTTGAACCGTTCAAGGTTACCCAAAACAACGGAGAATGCGTGTGGCGTTGGGCGAGTGTGTATGAGCATAACCACGATGAGCTAGGGGACCACATATGCTCGCGAATTCTCCGGTTTGACTCGTGGCTATATGCACCTCAGAGTGATTGCTGAAGGTAGACCTCGAGTGCCCTAAAAAGGCGAGATCGTATCGCAGGGACTGAAGCAGGTTCATCCACCAGGCAAACGCGCGGGTTGGAAGCAGTTCGTCTTGGCTGCGTGCAGAGAGGTTTCAACCTAACCTCTCACTGCAACGACTTTTCGGTCCGTACTGAAGTCCCAGCAACAGCCCTGTTTGCATTAAAGAACCTTCTGAGGAGTCTGAAGGTCTGTCGAGGTGCAGTGCAGAGAACGTTGGGCCACGATCACTACAATTGGGGTTCACCCAGGTTGACAAGACACGTCGAAAGGCGGCCTTTCGTCGTGCCTAAGGATAGCTAAATTATAGATCGCCGGTGAGTCTTTGACTCCACGCAGGTCTTTCTAGTACCCGAAGAATCTGTTATACTGACCTGAACGATGGGTCGTTATGTCTATTCCAGCTCACCATCTTGTCTACGCGCGCGGTCGGCCCACATCCCTCCAATGCCGTAGGAGCCATTGTCTTTCCAGGTAGACCCAGAGCCGCATGTTATCGAGGCGAGCATGAAGAAACAGTCAGTTCACGTAGGGCTGTACAGATGTGTTGTTGCTGGAAAATGCGGTGCGTGTAGTCGGTAGGCAGATAGTGGGCTTTACTGAGACGTTTTTAACGATATTAACGCATTCATAAGGCTTCCCCCTTGTGAATAGACAGTATAAGGAGCGCCGAAAGCCGTGGCAGCATAGCAAGCTCGCGCGCAGTGATGTATGGATCAACCTCATCACAGCCCAACTTGCCAGTGTCACCTGCCGCATGCGCTGAAACCTTTCGCAGTGCGAAATGAATCTCTTGCAGGATGACTACGGTTCGTCAGTGATGACGCGAGAGCTTCAACTCAGAACTTTGGCCCGGCTGTGCGATGATTCTTACAAGACCGGAGTTGGTGCGTACTCGAGACGGCGACTTCACGTGTGGCTGACAATGTCCAGATTTCCCATATGGACAGCTGCGGAGTGGCGGGCTACTGTTTTACCTCGCTTGGCAAGGCCAACACGCGATTTCTACTGCTCACGTTGCTGCACCGCCTTTTAGCGACTACAGAGGTTTAAAGCGGAAACCAAGTCGTCAAGCTTCACGCACCATTCAAAGAATGTTTGCCTCTTATCCATCGCGGCAGAGTGCTAAAGCTGCCACAATCGTGTTGGATGAGGCTACAGTTGACGACATCTCGGGTGAGTCGGGTCGACATCGAGATCGAACCCGACGCCGCGAGCAGTCACATAAACCTGGGCACTTCACCTCCTTCTGCGACATCAGCCAGAGAGCGACTCATGCATTAGCAGTAGACAATCAACCGTGGTAAACGTTTCGTACTTCGGAATACTCGTGTCTTTCACCTGGCTGCAGAAGACCGACGCTAACAGCAGTCTTCATGAAAACGGCACCTGATCGACGCTCCAAGTTTCTTGAGTTAATATGGCGCACTGCGCGCCAGGGTACAATCGGCAAGTTTAACTCAACTTGACGTCTTGTACGATACGTTCGACCAACGTTCGCCTTCGAGCAGACCGACATGCCTTCGAACACTATCAGGACCTTCGAGATCAAAGTCATCCTCTAGACCGTCTCGCCTGTGCTGGACGACTTTGGTGGCATAGACGAGGTTGTGGACTGACGACAGTCGAAAGTGAGGACAGGATCTCCGGTTTGGCAGAGATATGCATGGCCTTGGACCCTGTGCTCGGCCGCGCACCGTTCCCACGGCTTCCTGATTCCATGTCATGGCATGGGCCTTCCAGGCCGCCGCGCTTGACTCGCAAGGTTATCGTATACAACGTACGACGCGAATTATGGCTGACATAGTCCCAGTATGGCTGGGTCGACATTGGTCACGTGTCGTCTGTCCATAATATCCCGGCCAGATGTCAAGCGGAAAGAACTTCGACCTTAGTACAGGCAGGGATGCGTTCTCATGTTACGCGAAGTCACGTCCTGGCAGGCTACTTTCAGTGTACCCGGAACATACTTTTACCTTCGTGGATTTGAAGGTGAAGATCCGACAGCTAAATGAGAGTACCGGTCACAGGCTAGTCAGAATGTTATTCAGTGAAGCCTCGTTGTCCTGGGCGTATAGCGCAGTTGGTAGCGCGCCTGTTTAGCATACAGGAGGTCTTGGGTTCAAATCCCAATTCGTCCATTCTTTTGTCATACCATTTTATCGTCGCGTTTTGGATCGCAAGGTCTCGCACCACCTCCGAGCGAGAACAGGTTTGTCATTTTCTCAGTTGGATTTTGCTTGATCAACTCTTGTGTATGAGTTATCATTTTCGTACTCCGTTCCTGTGTCCAAGGTGGCATGTGGAACATCTGCAAATGTATAGCACTAGCTCAAAACTGAGCCGCTGCGACTTTAAGGATATGACAAGGAAAAATGTCGTCAAGGCCGGAGATAAACTAGCAAAGGTGAACTCAAACAATAGATCTGTCAGTCTAAATCTGTTTTCCTGGTCAGGGACAGGAGGCAGGGATATGTATGGACCAATTGTGGGTTCAATCCCGGATTTCGATGACGGTTCGCTGGGCCCGTGGGCTTAACGAGGAGATCATAGAACCAAAAACGTATGGACGAATCCGGATTTGAACCGAGTGAATGTGCTGGATATTGATGTAAAAAGCATCAGCGCGCAGCGGTGCACCTTGTGACGGCGGGAGTTGGCAGATCTGGAGTATGAGACAGATATTTTGAAGGCTGTTTTGCAACCAGCGGTCATAAGGCACGACATTTTTGTAACGGTAGAGGCTGTCACCTTGAATACAGCACGAGCCGACACGTCTGGTTCAGCTTTGAATCGCTACAGTGTTTGAAAGCTTATCGAGCCCTCGTCGAGCCCTTGTCTAGTGCTCCCGCTGTAAACAGGCAGACATTCCAAGATCAGTGACATGCCGTTGTGCGTTCATACGAAAACCTACAATATCTATTATTCAGGCCGCTCGCCGTCAATGAACCCTTTGAAGAATGGTATCCACTGAAAATACTGTTCGACCATACATTGATTCTTCTACCTCCTTCTCGCATCTAGTCAGTTATACCGTAGGGAAACTAAACGCTCCATATAAGTCACCGATCCTATGCCGTTCATAATGACGTTCCGAGTCAGGTGTCGAATGTCGAGAAGGACATTACAACCCACTATTACGCAGTTACATCAGTGCGACAGTTGAAATTGAGTCGGGTGCAACTATATAGCTATAGAGATGTAGTAAAGTGACACCGACGGACTGGTATGAGGATGTGAAGTTCTACTACCGGACGCTTCCTTAGTATGAAGACTATCAGACAGCATCACATCAATATAGAGGACACTTGCAAATCAGGAAATTATCCCAGTAAGCGCGGCTATATGAATAATAGGGAAGCAGAGAATGCGAGAGAGGTATAACCGGGGTGAGAGGATGGGAGAACTGACTGGAAGACGAAGGACTTCTGTTCGCGATCTCGCAGGCTCGATTGCTGCCATTACGAGCCGAACCGTAAACTTGACGCTGCACGAGTTGCACCTCCATGGCCTGCGCAGGAGCATCCCGCTCATGGGTTGGCCAAGATTTTTGGCCGCGGTGAGCCTGAAAATAAAAGCAGGTACGAGAGTTGAGTTTGCACATGGTGGGAAACTGGCGAAGTAGGCTCAGCTAAACTTGAAACTGAAGGCCGGTGAAGGCGGAAATTTCGCGAGACATTGCAAAACGATAATGGGGCCTTTGCTTCTAAGAAAATTCGAAAAAAGATGATGCACGTGCAACTAACAGATTTTGATACCGCGGCGGTGCGAGTGCACTGCTTGTCCTCCTGCCACCAGTGTCCACTCCACTTCCGTCACCACCTTTCTTTCAACCTTTCTTCTTCCTCCTCCTTTCACAAGCCTATTTCTGCACACTGTTCTAAACCGTTGCATTACCTGTCCCTTGGTCTTTTGGCCAGCCACATTTTACTGACTTGTCATCCGTTCACTCGTTCTGTACTGCTATGACCCACCAGTAAATGTTGCTACCGTGGCTTAATCTGTACGGTCTACATATCAATGTATCTCGAAACATTGTATCATCCATCCCGCACAATCATTGTTGCCTCTCCAATCGTTCGCACGCGCGTCCACCTGATGCCTGCTTCAAGAGCAACAAAACCTCAAGCGGTCCAGGATTCAAGCTTTAATACGGCTGCACTAAGTCGTTTAACCCTAAGCCTGCCTGCCTCAAGGCACTATACTTCAAACGTGCAACCTGTCTGCCTCAAGTTCAAGAGTGCCAAGACGCGCAACCGCAAGCAGTTTAAGGTGCAAGACACCTGCCTCAAGCTCCAAAAGGCGTTGCGTCGAACGTGCAGTGCGCCTCAGAGGCTTAGTAAAGAAACCAGGAAAGGGTCGCGTTCGTCGAAAACCACAGCCAATGTCACATTGCGTGCGTGGTACGGCCAAAGGCACTATGAGCTTCGGTCGAGTGGAGTAGCTCGTCGAGCACAGTGAACATGAGGGACGATGGTCTGGCTTAGTTTATCAGCGCCTATCGTGCTATAGCTAGCGCACGGGCAGCGTGAACATCAAGAGCAGCGGCGGCAGCAGGTCGGTTCAAAGAGTTTTTCCTCCTTTCTAAAAAAAAAAAAAAATTGCTCACGAGTTTTATTAAGAGAAGCGGACGTAACAAAGCTGGACGGGGACAGGGTGATGGTAGACGGAGCAAGGGTGATGTACGCACTAGTCGGATCTTGGCAGTGCGAACAGCACGCGCGGTGACTGAAAGCAAGCAAGCGAAGGAGGCGTGAGCGGCGTTGAAGAGCAGATGAGCCTGGGTCGCTTATCCTGATGCGAGGAGTGCCGTCGCAGATGGAAACGCCAATAATTGCTGGCGACCTCCGGTCAGCGCGTGACGCTAGCCGTGAAACAATGCGACTTCAAGGGCAGGGTGTGGATCAGCGGGTTTGCTGATGAATATGTGTCAGAGAGTGAGGGGTGCGGCGCCCGGAGGCCGGTTTGTGGGAGTTGGAGCCCCGTCGACTCCGAACCGCGATCGGGGCTTTCGCAACCGAGTAGCTCGGTCGGATGAGTGCCTGGCTCGCTACGAGCCCACCTTCGATCGTGTGCTTCTTCTACACGATGCGACAGCTGCAGATCCTATCGCGCGGCATCACAAAAACATTAGACCCGCCGCCGCCGCCGTAGGCATCAGATTTTTCGGACACTCACGCCGACTCTGGCAGAATGTTCGAGCGAGAATGCCGTCTGAAAGGATATTGAAGGGATGCGGACGGTGGAAGCATATAAAGCTGGCGCTGGAGCATCTCAACGTTGAGGATATGACAAGGTGTTGAAGAGATAACAAGAACGTTGACGAGGGCCGGAGAGAAAGAAAAAAAAGACAAGGACACACGGCAATATGTGCGGTAATCCCTGCGCTGACGAGAAAGGATTCCGGGAGCAGTGGT
This sequence comes from Auriculariales sp. MPI-PUGE-AT-0066, assembly GCA_020744175.1. Lineage (NCBI taxonomy): Eukaryota > Fungi > Basidiomycota > Agaricomycetes > Auriculariales > Auriculariales sp. MPI-PUGE-AT-0066. The sequence goes on along the minus strand of JAGTJP010000027.1, from coordinate 291,215 downwards.
GCTTGAACCGTGTTGAACCATGTCCGATGCGACCTTGGTCTGCAGCGTCGACTTTTTTGCTTACTCAAGTAGCGACTTCAGGTCTTGCACGTGCGGAATGGCTTGTTGGTAATCTTCAGCTAAAAACGATCACAGCAAGAGCAAAGCAGGCAAGCACCCGGGGTTTCACCCGAGATGCTGCCCCCACACCGCCTCCTGGTCTTTGAAGTCGCTCAGCAAAGCAACAGCACGCTAGCGAGAGCAATGGAGATTGATCTCGGGCCGATTTCGACGGTTATGCCAGGTAACGGCGTCGCAGTGTCCTCGGAAACTCGAAGCTCGCCTAAGCTCACGTCAACGTGTATCCCAACCACCCCGACACTCACCGATACATCAAGCGACACTGAGCCACAGACCTAAGGGTGAGTTTTCTATCCTTTCCGCAGTGGAGGCAGTGACCTTTTAATGACAATCGGACGCTGCTTCAGGATACGAATGGTGTGCGTCAGTCAGGACGATGAATCGTGTCGCTAAACGTTTCCTGCCAGCGATACCATGCTCATTTGGCCCAAGCCCGCTCGAATGCCAAGAAAATCGGGTGGGTGTGCGTCGTTGGATGAGGATGTAGCACGAGACTTGAGAGCCGTCAAAGGTGTGCACCATCTTCCATCGCGCCGACTCTCAAGCCTGTTGACCAGATTTAACAGTCACACATGCGAGAAAAAGCCGAGATGAATCGAATGAAGGAGAACGCGGGAGCTCGGATATTCGGATATCGTTCGCATTGTCGGGCCTGTTGGGTTGGGGTCTAAATTGTATGCCCAACCTCGGTTGCGTAACCTGGCACTAACCTCTTACCATACAGTAAAACTGCATCTACAGGAGCCCGCAGGTTATGCTTGGAATAGACACCTTCCTATTGAAGTTTTCCAGCCCTGCGACCATCAACGTCAGCCACTAGTTCGACGCACCCTCTTCACCGTTCTCTGCGCGCCAGTTCCATGATCACATCCGACGCGCTTACCACTTGCTCGACGTTAGCGCGGCTATAGTGCTCTGCTCGAAGTCGGCGCAAGGTGCACTGTGTCGACTCGATGAGAGGGCTTTCGTGCGCAAGTGTGCTCCTACCCTCAAGCCCTCGCTCCAAGAACACTTGCCTACGGCGCCAGCAGCTCTACTTGCTCACATTGCGCGAGCGTAGTCAACATTGCTGTGAAGGGTAGCTCAGCCACTGGCATGGTTGCTTTGGAAGGATGCGTATTTGCAGTTCACTTCCCGAGCCAACGCGCCGCTACACCAACATGCGTGTTACAATCAATCACAGCGAGTTATGATAGTGCGTGTTGCTTACAATCATGCTCTAGCTGTTATCGTCTACCCATCGCCAATTTGCACTCCCTTGGCTGGACAGATTGACCAACACGCTCTCGCCAAGACTGGCATGCAGTGGCTTCACGACTCCGCGCGTTGCAGTATCAACTGACACGCACAGCGTCGTAGAGCGTGCGTGAGACTGAAGCGGTAGGTTTGCAATGCGCGACGCCAGCGTGAAGGACCTGGAGTATAACCAAGAATACAGATCCGGGCCTCGCTCTTTCCCGCTCCCTCTCAACCCGTCTTCGCCTTCTTTTCGACAACCTACTCCTCTTTCGCAATGTAAGATGCGCCACGACTCTTCCTCAGGATTGAGTGAGCTTTACGAGCATCTCGTCTTAGCGATCAAGGAATACCTTCAAAGTGAAGCTATTCAATATCGAGTAGAATTAGTAGATATATGCCCTGCAGCTCAAATGTAGACATTATTTCCGCAGAACTGCCCTTGAACGTTGGAGCTATACCAGAACTTTAGCTTCATGCGCCGCTTTACGCTAGAAACTGCTGCGTGTCTTGGTCTCCGAACGTATCCTCGCTCTGTCCAAACCGCTTATGCGTGGGCTTGAGTAGCAATGATCAATTGATAATTTAATACGGCGAGTTCGAGCCAGCTTGAGTCTCGCCGCCAAAAGCCCATGCATCAACTTCGGCAACTACCCCATGGTCCAGCCTGGATCCGCGTCACGCTCTCGCATAGAACTCCTCACTACTAGCTCGACTTCCATTTGCAAACATTTGCACTGACTCTTAGCGGACCGTGCTAAGGTTGAAGATGTGTCGCTTCGTACCGAAACCGCATTGAAATTCGCACTGGAGTCTTCGTGGCGCGGCAGCAGTTGTCTTGCCCCCGAGTGCCGCGTGACCAACGGACCGGATGCATTTTACTCCCGTACTTGTGCCCGCTTTCGCCCTTCCTCCTCGTCATCACGGTTCGCTCTCTTGTCTCATTCTCGCCCTCGACCACCACGTCGCTTGCTTGATCCATCGCATGCTGCGCGAGCTGCGTGCTGCGTACTGCTGCATTGAAGTTCGCTGCTTTCCCATATCTTCCAAGGTCATAAATCCTTCACATCCCCCTTTTTAATGTACCCTCGCCCTGACTGAAATTTTCAATCGTCGGGCTCATCTTCTTCACGTTCACGCCTATGTAATATTATGCCATAATCAAATGATTGTGACTTGTTACTGGTCTACCCACCTTACGCGTATTTTGATGTTTGCCTCAATCTACCCCAGTCTTCAAGAACACCTCGATCTTACTCAAGGCCAAAGCCTCTTCAAGGCATCCAATCCCCTCGTCTGCGTCAAGACAGCACATATCTGCATCAGCATCGCCTGCCGCCCGCGACACTTTCAAGCCCAAGCGCACTTACAACCAAGACTTGCCCTAAGTCACACGTCGTACTCGCAAGAGCCCTCTGCAAGCCTGAATACTCTAAGCCAAGTTGAATTTCGAGAATATGTTGGTGTAAAGACATGACGGAAAACCATGGCCGGCGTGAGTGCTCGACATGTGAGCATGAGAAACATCCGGGAGCCAGCATCTCAATGGTTGGCTCCTTGCTAGGGCCGAATAGAGTTCTTATATACGCCTCTCAGCTCAATCTCACTCGCTTGACGCGACTTGACTCGAGCCGGTCTGCCCAGCCGGCGGAACCCGAGCAACGAGGTGAGTGTTCAGCATATCTCGACAACCGTTCGGGATAGTGTTCTGAGTGCGTTGTGTACAAGTTTCAGGATTCCGGCCGGAACGGAAGTGCTGATGTGGTGTCGTCGGCTGGAGATGTGTGTAGACGGGGTCCTGTAGGCACGAACAAGCACGCGCCGCCTGAGAGTGAGTGAGTGCATGCTTAAATCTAAGCGGGAACCGATTTGGAGGTGATGGCAGACCCATTGAGCGTGAATTGTCGGGGCCTAAGCGAGACGGGGGAAGGCCTCCTCGTAAACGGCTAATATTTGCGAAGTAAACAGAAACAGCGGCGGACCGGGCGCGCGTAAAGCGTATTTCAAGCTGGAAGCGCGGATCTGGTGCACAAGGTAGCCATGACAGGTATTGCGACACGGGAAGGGTTCGTGAAGGGAGCAGGCCGCGCCGAATCCGAACGTCGGTGCGGCATTCGCGACCCCACGTTTCGCCCGAGCGGCTCGGTCAATAGCGTACACAGCTAAATGCGTCAACTCAACGGCGTCTTCTCCGCGCAATTCATTTGGCTCGGTGGGCTTGATGGTCCCTGGGGACAGTACGACCGAACCGTACCCGCACTTCCTGATCCCTCGGGCAGAGCATGGAATGTTCTAGCAGAAGGTTGGCTTTTAAAGAAATCGGCGCTCAGTAAATGTGACCTACAACCTGACTCGGGAAATGTGACCTGCAACCTGACTCAGAGGCGGAGGGCGTGTCCGGTTTCGGTGATAGCTGGGCCATTACGCGTGATTGGTGGATGATAAAGAAAGCCGGAGAGGTCGAGGAGGTGGCGAGGAGGCTACTGAGATGAGAAAGGCGCAATGTTAGCGTAGAGGAGCCCTCGGGGGCAGTCCTCGTTGAACACGTATCGGATCATCTCCGATTCAACCTCTGACTGCTCTCTGTTCGACCCTACAGCGAGCTTTGCACGATGGAGCGAGCGAAACTTTCAAATCTACTAAATTTCCGAGAAGACATTCGATACCGAGGAGATCCGGAGGTTTAGGCGCAAGAGCAATGCTGCCTAGAGCGGAGTTGGCTCCCTACACCCGGCCGTCGTCACCGTCGTCGACGAGCCCATACATATGTACCACTGAGTAGCTAATAAGCAAATCTATAACGTGTTTCTAATAGCTGACTCAGGTCTACACAAGATTGTTGAACCGGTACTCGCCTTTGGTTGGCTGTCGTCGTCGCGTCAGTGTTACATCGACCACCGGTTACTCAAACCACGCAAAAGACCCACAGTCTGCCAGAATACTTTGTTGCTGGCTTTTGATCTCGAGCATGTCGCGCCAATCGGTGCCACGACTCAGAGGAGTGCGTCGCTAGGTCTTGTAGCGCGCACACCAGCTTCTTCGCTGAACGCTTCCACGTGTCATAGAGCATCAAGTTCCGATCCAGTACCCCTTCAAAAGCAAAAAATAATCAAAGAAACCTTAGCAGATCTATGTTGAAAGCGAAGGAGTCAAACATAGGAGCCATGGTGCGCACATCCCTGTCTCGGCCAAGTCGCTGCAGCCAAAGGCTGAAAGTTATACCACAATCACCATTAACTAGCCATAGCTAGGCCAAAGCAGACGCACGATGAATTCGAAGTAGCGGAGGTTGTTGGCCAGTAGCCACGACCAGTGCGTCGAACATCTGGCAGTCGTGTCGTAGTGCTCAATCCGAGGCAGCGGCGGCCGTTTGCAGAATAATCTGGTGCAATTTACAGGTCGTTCCTAGGAGGTGAGTGTCTGCGCTATGTCAACCCGCAGAGTGTCTCATGTGTAGACAGCCTTCGACCCACCATACCAGACAAGACGCAGACGACGACGCAAGACCCCAAAGTCACGCCATAGAGGCGCCAAATCATGCCTGGAGTACTTAGAACCTATGCGCGGGATATGTGCTTTTAGTGCGTCCGCGACGCATCCTTAGCCTGCTTGTGCATGAGTGATACACCTACGATAATGTTCATGTAACGTTCGCAATTTGCAGATTATGCGAGTGGTAGTGTATGTACTTGGGAGCGTTACTGGCTCACGACGCTGCTTCGGCAGGAACCTGCTTGAGCATGCATCATCTGATGACCATCGATGACAAGTCGGCGCAAAGACATCAAGCGCACACTACAAATCCAAAGCCTTCGCTCAGACTCAGGCAGCTACGCGCGTCGCTTTTGCTGCTCGCTGGACGGTGCCGTTTGGCTCAGCTAGTCGAAGCTAAACTCGCCAAGTCGCGAGGACCACCGGCTCGATCTCGCTCATAGCGAGCAACATAACTTTGCTTACTCGTTAACAGGAATCTCCGATTACTCGGGGTAGGGAGTTGGGCAATGTTGCGGTGCAAGCATGACAACATATACTATCGCATTTGCTTTGAAGAGACGGTTTCTCTGACTTTAATTAAATATATGTTACCTTTGGATGCGTTGTTCTGACGCACAGAGCGTAATTCGGAGTTTGCGGGGTTGAAAAACGCTCTCATCGGGCCTTTCTTCATTTGTGATGCACCACACTAGTTTGCGGCCTAGTTGGCACTTATATTAACTTTAAACGGTGCTTTACAGATTGGCCTTTCTGTTGACTTGAGTACGTAAATTTGCAACGGTGACGTCGATGCCGGGTTGGTCGTGTGCTAATTCTGTTCAAGCACTCTTCCTCCCACAAACCATCCCGCGCGCATCGATGACGGCGAGCGGGATTGCAGGCGCCATCGTCGGTGCGATCAAAGGGACGGTGAGCGTGCTGATGACGATGCTCGCTGGTTACGTCGTAGCACAGTGCGGCCTGCTCGATACAGCCAGCACACGTCGGCTATCAAAGCTCTGCTCGTTTGTATTCCTGCCGCTTCTCCTCGTCTCCCAGATTGGTGAGCATCTTCACCCAAACGAGTTGCGTACGGCCTGGATCGTGCCTTTCTGGGGAGCCCTTAGCACCGCGATCGCCTACGCAATTGGATGGCTAGGCAAGGTAGCTGCCGCCTCGCCTCGTATCCAACCAACCAGGTCGCTCACACCTCCGCTCTCAGAAAGCCTTTAAACTGCCTGCATGGGCTATCTTGGCTGCTGGTCGTCCGAATGCGACAGCTCTTCCCCTCATGGTATTGACTCTCCTCTCCCTATATCATCGTATATAAACGCTGAGGGTTTATCACAGCTTCTAGAGGGTCTGTCGAAAGACGGGGTCCTCGATGCGCTGCAAAGACCTGGCGAATTGCCTTCGGATACACTTGCTCGTGCTCGTTCCCTCATCCTGCTCAACGTCGTCGTTCAACAATGCATCACATTCCTCGCTGGACCCAACATTCTGGCTCAGGACAAAAAGCAAGATAACTCGGTCAGTTCGCGTCGACGGCGTTCAGGGAGGCCAGTAATTCAGGATGTCGAGCATGTCGGGCTGCTGCAAGACGAGTCCGACTCTGATGACAGTGGTGACCGTGACGACCATGCGACCAATGAGGATGCCAGGCACGCGCTCGACAGGCTTCAAGATATACCTAAGATTCCCAAATGGAAGATCCCACGAATCCTGAGCCGCGTCGGTAAGGTCTTCAACCCGCCGCTCATAGGCGCATGCGTCGCCGCTTTGCTCTGGGTACGTCTACAGGACAACGTTGACCGTCAGTCCTGCCGTGCTTACATTCGCTCTTCTTCTCCGTGTCTCTACATGGGTACCATATGTAGGTCATACCCGGCGCCCACCATATCCTCTTCTCGCCCGACGGCGCGTTGCACGTACCAGTTGCCACTCCAATCGACAACCTCGGCGCGTTATACGTGTCTCTCCAAGTCTTCGTCGTCGGTGCCGAGCTCGCCGTCCTGCCTTGGTCAGAGGCTCGTCCCGGAGCACGCACGACCACGTTCGCGTTGCTCATGCGCTTCGCGGTAATGCCCGCCCTCACGTTGCTTTTCGTCTGGCTCGCGGTAAAGCATGGGCTCGTAGGGTACGAGCCGTTGATATGGTGAGTGTGTGCCGCCAACTATGTATACGCAAGGACAGATTTTGTTCGTCACCTTTGTTTCTCCCTTAGGTTCCTCCTGGTCCTCATACCCTCGGGCCCTAGTGCAATGTCCCTGGCTGCTCTCGCCGAGACGGTCGGCGTCTCCCAAGCTCCGATCGCAGGCTATCTTCTGGTAGCGGTATGTCTCACTCTCTTTCAAACCTGTGCTTAACAACCAGAAATAAAGTTTTCGTCGGACCGCTGATCATGACATTCTTGTTCCAGAATCTGTGTTCGCCGCTTATATCGATCACGTGCGCCGCAGGACTGGCATTGGTGAAACATTTGGAACGTTAATAACTTATTACTGTCTGGATATTTAATGTTCTACGTTGTCATCGCTCTAGCGGCGCTTATCACAAAGGATGGTACTACCATTGAACGATTTAAATTGGTCGGGAAATTGAAGATCGAGTTTGGAGCCAGTGGCTTCGCGGCTCTCAGGCATCGTTATCTACCTCTAAGTGGAAGAAGATGAAGGCTGGTTTGGCCCTATTTTGATGCCGCAGCGGTGTGCCCACTCTTGTCGTCCTCCTGCCAGCACGTTGACTCCGCTTCCGTTTTCCATCCCTGCCCTTCAAACCCCTCCTCCGTCATCCTCCTTCACGAGCCTACTTTTGCGCACTGGTTAAAGCCGCCGAAGTGCCTGTCTCTTGCTCTTTTGGCTAGCCACATTTTCCTCGCTTTTCATCACATTATTTCGTTCGCTCGTTCTGTACCTCAGGGGCGATGGCTGCCACCTTGGTCCATACTCTACGTTTGCTCTACGTCTGCACATCGATATAGCTCGAATCACTGTAACATTCCATCTCGTACAATCATTGTTGCATTCTCCTCCAATCGCTCGCACGCACGCGCGTTCACATAATGCCTGCTTCAAGCAAAACAAGACCTCAGGCCATTTCAAGCTAGTTCAAGCAGTTCAAAACTCTCAAGTCCTCAATACGTGTGCGTCAAGCTCCAAGCCTGCCTCAAGACAGTGTGCTTCAAACGCGCGCAACTTGTCACTTGTGCTTCAAGTTCAAAGAAGAGTGCGATGTCGAGCGCTCGATATGGCAACCTCGAGTTACGATTTAGTTCAAGGTCTGCCTCAACATAGTGCGCTTCAAGCTGGAAAGCTCTACCTCAAACCGCGCAAGGCTCGGTAAAGGTAGTAAAATAATCAGGAAAGAGGGTCACGTCCGTCCAATGCCACAGCCAATGTCATATTGGGTGCGTGATACGGCTAAGAGCGCTATGAGCTGCCGTCAAATCGAGCAGGGAGGGAAGCAAAGTGATGCAGAGCCCATTCCAAATACGCCTGTAGATTTCACGGAGCTATGTAAGCTCTGACGCATTTTCTCAGCACCTTTCATGTTATGGCTAGTGCACGGGGCAGCGCGAAGATCAGGAGCCAGCAACGGCTCGATCCGACGCAGGTTGGTTTGAAAGAGTTTTTTTTTCTCCTCCTTTCTTCAAATCAAAAACAATTTGCTCACAAGGTTTATTCAGAGAGAAGCGGACGTAAAACAAATTTGGACGTGAAGAGGATGTTGGGAGACGGAGCAAGGGTGATGTACGCACTAGGCAGATCGTGGAAGCGCGAACAGCACGCGCGGCAAGTGAAAGCAAGCAAGCGATGGAAGCGCAGGCTGCGGTGAAGAGCAAGCGGGCCTGGTCACCTGTCCTGATGCGAGGAGGCCCGTCGCGCAAGATGGAAATTTCCATATTTGCTGGTGACTTCCGGTCAGCGTGTTACTGCAGACCGTGGAAAAATGGGCAGGGCGTGGATCAGGCAAATGGGCTAGTGATTATGTGTCAAAGAGTGACGGGTGCGGCACCCGGAGGACCGGTTTGTGAGTGACGGGGAGCCCCGTCGACTCCGAACCGTGGTCGGGCTCTCGCAACCCGAGCAGCTCGGTCGAAAATTTGCCTGGCTCGCTACGAGCCCACCCTCGATTGCGTGCTTCCTCTGCATAGCGCAATGACTGCAGATCCCATTTCGGGAATCACAAGAACGTCAGATTTGCTGGAGCTGCAGACTTCAGAGCTTCTCGAACACTCGCGCCGAGCCTGGCAGAATGTTCGAGCGGGAACGCTGTCTGTCAGGACATTGTGGGGATGCGGATAATAGAAGCCTATGAGGCTGACGCTGGGGCATATCATCGTTGAGGGATATGACAAGGTGTCGAAGTGAGAGCAAGAGCGTCGATGAGAGCCACGAGAGAGAGAGAGAAAAAGGCAAGGGCACACAGTAACCTGCGCGGCAATCCCTGCGCTGACGAGAAAGGAGTCCGGGAGCAGTCGTGCTTGAACCGCGTTGAACCATGTCCGACACGACCTTGGTCTGCAGTGTCGTCTTTCTGCTTGATCAAGTAACAACTACAGCCCCTTCACGAGTGCAATAGCTTGTGGATGACCCTCAGCTGGGAGACAATAACAGCAAGAGCAAAGGAGGCAAGCATACGGGGTTTCATGTGAGATGTTACCTGGCGCGCCTCCGCCTTGTCGTCAAAGTCCTTCGGCAGAGCAACATCACGCTAGCGAGAGCGATAGAGATGGCTCTCGGACTGATTTAGACGGTTATGCCAGGTAACGGCGTCGCAGTGTTCTCGGAAACTCGAAGCTCGCCTAAGCTCATGTCAACGTGTATCCCAACCACCCCGACACTCACCGATACATCAAGCGACACTGAGCCACAGACCTAAGGGTGAGTTTCTATCCTTTCCGCAGTGGAGGCAGTGACCTTTTAATGACAATTGGACGCTGCTTCAGGATACGAATGGTGTGCGTCAGTCAGGACGATGAATCGTGTCGCTAAACGTTTCCTGCCAGCGATACCATGCTCATTTGGCCCAAGCCCGCTCGAATGCCAAGAAAATCGGGTGGGTGTGCGTCGTTGGATGAGGACGTAGCACGAGACTTGAGAGCCGTCAAAGGTGTGCACCATCTTCCATCGTGCCGACTCTCAAGCCTGTTGACCAAGATTTAACAGTCACACATGCGAGACAAAGCCGAGAATCATCGAGCGAAGGCGAACGCGGGAGCTCGGATATTCGGATATCGTTCGCATTGTCGGGCCTGTTGGGTTGGGGTCTAAATTGTATGCCCAACCTCGGTCGCGTAACCTGGCACTAACCTCTTCCCGTGCAGTAAAACTGCATCTACAGGAGCCCGCAGGTTATGCTTGGAATAGGACACCTTCCTATTGAAGTTGTCTAGCCCTGCGACCATCAACGTCAGCCACGACTGGTTCGACGCACCTTCTTCACCGTTCTCTGCGCGCCAGTGTCCCATGGTCACGACCGAGACGGGCAATACTAACTCAGCATTTGGCGCGGCTGTATTCCTCTGTTCCGAGCCGGCGGGAAGTGTAGTGTTCAGAGTCGGCGATGGCTAGCTTGCGCAATTGTGCTCTTACCCTCAAGCTGTCTGCTCCAAGAACGCTTACCTGCGGCGGCGGCAGCTTTATTTGCTCCCACTACGTGAGTGTAGTCGACACACTTGCGTAGGGTGGCCCGACTACTGGCTTGGTTGCATTGGAGGAATGCGTATCTGCAAGTTCACCTCCCCAGCCAACGCACCGCTTAGTCCTGAACGCCAACATGCAGATGCAACAAACGCCATCGACTTATAAGCGTACTTGCTGCTCGCTTTCATGCTCTGTCTGCCCTTGTCGCGTTCGTCGCCAAACCGTGCTGCTTTGGTGGACCAGGCGTGGACCAACTCGCTCTCAACACGACTGACACGCAGTTTCTTCACAGCTCCACGAGCTGTACATGTCGACTCGCACGCATAGACGCCTAGCGCGTGACGTTAAAGCGGTAGGCTCGCAATGGGCGACACCGGCGCGAACAACGTGGGTGAAGTAGAGTTTCGACCTTCGCTCTTTCCCGCCTGCTCTCAGCCTGTCTTTGCCTGCCTCTCGACGATCTGTTCCCCCTTCGCAATACCCATTGCGCCACGACTCTTTCTCGAAGCCCAGCGAGCTTTGCGAGTGTCTCGGTGATCGAGGAATACCTTCAGCTTGAAATCTAATCCATACTGAGCAGCAGTTTTAGTAACCATCTCTGTAACCTCAAATCATGCAACTGAAATATCAGTATTTGGTCCGCAGAAATACACTCGAACTTTGAAAGCATATTCCGGCCCCAGCTTCATGCGCGAAATATCGCACCTGCTCGTGTCACGATCTCCCAACCTCGGCTTCTTCTCTAGCTTTCAATCTTACCCACACCATATCAGCATTATCTAGCCACTAATAGTCAGCAACTACTTCAATATGACGAATCCGGGCAAACTTTCTGACCAATTAACCAATGGTTTGTGTATAAACCCTCAGGTATTTCATATCACCCCTATACACGCAATAAGCTCTTAGCGTTGCAGCATAAGCCCACCGACTACTGTCTATCACAGCCATTCGCATTGACCTTTAACCTGTCCCATAATCAAACTTGTGTCGTTGCGTACTACTGGTTGCCTAAGCCGCGTTTTGTGGCATACGGTACGACGATGCAATTGCAAAAGTCGTTCGATGCTAATCAGTGAGCCTCATCAGTGGCGCTCGTAGCTTTAGGCTCTTGTATAGGTCCGGCGTAGCCTGGGTATCGCATCATTGCGCGTATCAAACATTATGTTTGGCCAAAACCAAGGTTTTCATCGAGGCGTCCTGTTGGGAACACACTAGTTTCAGTTGGTGGTCAAGTAACTCTTAGATGAGGACTAGCTACCGCTAGCAGATTACCTCAGCTCAAAAAGAGCAAGCGACTCCGCGCTCTCCGCCTTCAGTCGGACCAGCGGCTTCTAGATCAAATGAGCGAGGTGATCCCCTTGCGTTAGCTCAGATATACAAGCAGCGACATCTCTCACGGTTGCTAGCAGTATTGGCTCTATTTTATACATTGTTCTATCAGCCTAATATGATCGTACTCCTGGATGTCGTGCCTTGACGGCGTTGAGAGCTCACACAGACACGGACAAGCAGCATGCTGTACCACAGAAGCAGCCATGTTACTGTTGCCATATGATACGGCTGGAACTGGATAGTATGGCCCGGGTGTAGGTCCATAGCTCAGCTTCAAGTCGGTCATGGCATCGAAACTTGGGTTGACCTATAGACAATACACTCGCACGACTGCTCGGTGCAGGTGCATCGGGATCTCTGACTTGGCCATTGCATCCAAGCTCCGAAGACCAGCTCGGGCTGAAATGGATACCGTAGGTGCTTACCAAAGTGACAAGGTCTAAATCGATGAGCGGAACCTGTTGTCCGTCGATGTTTTCCCAAATGCTGCCGTTGCTGTTATGCGCTTCTGCCCATGGCTTGGTCGGCTCAAGTTTCTTCAGCAGCTTGTTCGGGACCGGCAAGCTGCTGAGACGTTTGGATGGCCGCCGAGGTGTGCTTGCGTCAGTGAACTTCCACACGACTCTGTCCGTAATTTAAAGTACCTTGACGGAACTCAGTACAGATGTGTCTCAGATTCATGGTGGGATCGAACGATGGATGCATATCGCCCTGTGACACGATGGAGAATGTTTATTAGGGTGGCTTGAAGTGGGGTGCTAGTGATATATCTGCTTGTGTGGGAATGGGTTCGAGTTTTAAGGGTCACGACTGTGTCACAAGTAACATGGTCTCAAGCAGGAGATCTCCAGCCAGTCAGAAGTGTTGTGGCCAAATAGTAACGCGTCGTGTCCTGAAGGCGCTGCATCAATGAGGTGGACAATGCAACTTCGGGATTTCCAGAATGCCCTTTATCAGGCGAGCTTCGACAGAGCATCACATTCAGCCTGTGTTCTGCGTCCCACGGGGGAAAGAAGCGGCAGAGCGCATGGGAGACGGCGCAGCTCCTCACCTCCGAGACCTCCGCCGCTTGATGTAAAGTCAGGAACAATAGGCTGAATGACATGATGTGTGCCCCTTTGCAAGATGACATACATATATTGTTGGTAACCTGCCTAACATGCAAGACCACAAGGCGCAGCCACCCGACCATTGTGCCGAAGGGCGGATACAATGCGTGTTCTCTTCTCTGTGATCCTGACACGGACATAGGCACCTCGGCATCACAGAGAAGCCGCAGCAGTACCTTGGTCGAAGTCGCCAGAAGGGGCACTGCCGCCCTTGATGGCGGCAGACTAATTTGATCCCGCGCCGGTGTGTCCGCTTTTGCCCTTTTCTCCTCGTCATCACTATTCACTCTATTCCGCCCCATACCTCGCCCACCGCGCATCCTGCCTACGCCATTGTACATCGTTACAGCTGCGCTATGCGGCATGCACATTCGCATCGTATCCATATTTTGCTCAGCCACATTTCCTTCGCATTTCATCGCTCCCATCGTACCCCGACTGAAATGTTCAATCGCCTGGTTACAACCTTGTCATATTCCTTACGCGCATGTATTATGGCATACTGTATCGTTGTTTCGAATTATCGTCACCTTGTTGTTCCCACCCACTTTTGCGCGCATTTCGACGTTTGCTTCAAGTCAAGCAAGGCTTCAAGAGCACCTCAAAGCACAAGTTGTTTGCCTCAAGCCATCAAACCCACTCGTCTGCATCAAGACAACGCTCGTCCGCGTCAAGAAAACTTGTTTGCGTCAAGACAATACCCGTCTGCCTCAATACCTGCTGCCTGCCTGCCTCAACACTTCAAACGTTCGAGCCTGGTGCTCCGAAGCTGATCTAAACTTGTCGCAACTCGCATTTACTATACGCAAGACCCCTCGGCAAAACCAGAGTGCATCAACTTTAAGACGTCGTTGAAGATGATGTCGGTGTGAAGGCGGAAAACGCGACCCTGGTAGTATGAGTGCACGATGCGAGCGTATGTGAGCATGAGAAACATTCGTAAGCCGCGTCTGGAAGGCTGGCTCCCTGCTAGACCTGGATAGAGAGTCCTGATATATGTCTCTCAGCCCAATCTCACTCGCTTGAAGCGACTCGATCTGACTGCCGGCGGAACCCAAGGAACGAGGTGAGTGTTCGGCATATCTCGACAACCGTTCGGGATAGTGTTCTGAGTGCGTTGTGTACAAGTCTCAGGATTCAGGCCGGAACGGAAGTGCTGATGTGGTGTCGTCGGCTGGAGATGTGTGTAGACGGGGTCCTGGAGGCGTGAACAAGCACGCGCCGCCTGAGAGTGAGTGAGTGCAGGCGCGAAACTAAGCGAGAGCCACGAGAGTAATGACTCAAGACCGGGCGCGAACCGCTAGCCTAAGCGAGACGGGGAGACACTCCTCGGAAAAGATCAATATTTACGCAAAGTGCACACACTCCGAGCTCGCGATGTTGAATCGGAGGAGACCATCTGATGCACAAGCTGGTCATGACAGGTGTTGCGATACGGGAAAGGGTTCGTGAGGGGAGTAGGCCGCGCCGAATCCGAACTTCGGTGCAGCATTCGAGACCCCACGTTCCGCCCGAGCGGCTCGGTCAATAGCGTGCCAGCTAAATGCGTCAAATCAACGGCGTCTTCTCCGCACACTTGATTGTCCTCGGGGAACAGCGCGCCGACTTCGTGTCGAAGTGGAATAGAGTTTCTTGAACCGTGCCCGCACTCCCTCATTCCCCCCGAGAGTATTTTTTTCGATTAGAAGGTCAGCTGCAAGGCAAGTTGTGTCACGGTGAATGTCACCTGAGACCTGACTCAGAGGCGGAGGGTGTGTGGGTGATAAATGAAGTATTCCGAGTGGATGGTGAATATTTGTAGAGAGGCAAAGAGGTCGAGGCGGTCAGAAAAAGACATGAGATGAAATACACGCAATAGTGGCGAGGAGGGGGGGCTCCGGGAGCAGTCCTGGTTGGACGCGTGTCGGATCGTCCCCGGTCCACCTCTCGTTGACCCTCTGCTTCTACCGCGCAAGCCAAGCGTTGCACATTGCCTCAAGTACGGCTGTCGAGTCCTACAGAGGCCTTGTGGTCAATGAGATGCTTAGACTATCAGACGGCCTGAGCAGGGAAGACGTTGCGTCGCGGGGAGCTGACTCGCCATCCCCTGCAAGGTGTCACTGTCGGCAAGCTCTGAGGTACGCAGTAGCGCACCGCTGAGCAATTCAAAATCAATTCATGCCGGTTGGCCAACGCCCATTGCAGACCAAGACGAGGGGTTGTGCTCACCTATGTTCGCTGCCTGCTCCGTTGGCGTCGTTCTGCCGGCGGGTGTCACGTCGACTACTGGCATTCCGAACCAGACACCAAAGCTATGGCGCACCAGAGTCATCACCTGAGCGTCGAACATGTCGCGCCAATGGATGGCCATAGTCGGAAAGGTGGTCACGTCTGAACCTTTATTGTCACGAACACGACCTGCTTTGCTGACCGATTCCGCGCGCCGCAGAGTATAACCTCACTCGAAGCGCAACTTGTTAAAGAAGCCGCACGAGTCCGAACGTCGAGAGGAGAGGAGCCCAGTGAAAAAAACCACGGTGCGCACCATTCCTCACCCGGCAAAGGTCGCTGCGGCCAGAGGTTGAAGATTGTAGCGCCACCACAACGGACAAGCTTAAGCAAGAACAAAGCAGGCGCACGATGAATGTGATGCAGTAGGGACTGCTTGTAGGCGGAGCAGTCACGACCAGGGGTGCGTCAAACACTTGGTACGCGTATCATTAATCGTGCTCAAACCCAGGCGGCCGCGACCATTTTCAACATCTCCTAATGTGATCAACATGACGCGCAGAGTGGGTGATTGCGTGCGCGTCGTGGGTCGCAGAGTCCTGTTTGCTGTCACTCACCATTTGCTGCACCAGACCTGCAGGACGCGGACGACCGCAAGACCATGAAGTCACACCATCGGCGCGAGTTCTAGCTTGCGAACTGCTGCTGCTCGAATACTCCAGAACCTGTGCGCGAGCAGAAATCATCAGCAGAGCTTTGCTGTTGGTGCGTCTAGAATACATCACCAGCGTTGCGCGTGCACGAACCAAACACACCCACGTTGACGTCCGTGCTTTTGCAGATATTGCAAACGGCTGCGTATACATCTGTGACCGTGACTGACTCACGATGTCGATTCGGCAGGTACTTGCCTGAGCATCCTCGATTCGCGACGGTCAGGTCTACGCACACGCATCCAAATCCAAAGACATCAAGCGCACAGTCAGAGTCCAACGCAGCCTCTCAGGGTCAGGCAACTGCGCGCGCGCTTTGCTTTTCCGCTCGCTGGACGACGCTTTCCGGCTCAGTCGGTCAAAGCCAAACTCACATAAAGTCTTGAGGGACTACTGCCTTGATCTCGTTCAACATACCTTCACTCACTCTTTGGTAGTGGCAAGGGCGCAGCACGGCGACGACGACGGCCCTGCGGTCAACATGCTCGCCGATGCGGCAGACGTCAGGGTCGGTGCGGAGGATGAGGAAAGCAACGCGGAAGGGGTCACATGCCCACGGCTCGTGGACTTTGCCGTTTGAACTCGTCCCCCCTCTCTTCGCCTGACGACAATACTACTACTCCGCACCTGCCTCGACGCTGCACAACCGTCCGAAAAAACCTCTTGATGTATCTATTGCTCGCTCTTTGCCGTAATAAATATATATTTTTTACCAAATTTTGTCCTGGTAACTTTCTTCGCCGGTCTCTCGGACCGTCGGCTCGCCTCTAGACCCCCGAATCGCCCAACCTTGTTTTCAGTTTTTGGGCCGCGAGATGTCGGACCTTGCCCTCGTAAATTTTAACTTGTGACTTGCCTTTTGTGGCGCAGATCCCTCGTGCTTTGATTCACGCCTATTTTCGCAGCAGCACATCGTTCTCTGATATCTCGATGAAATCAATCTCCAGGGACTAGTTCGTCTCACGATTTTATTTTATTTTGCACGGCACACACGCACGGCATCAGTAGGCAGCCGACTTTGGGTCGGCTATCAGGCGCGCCGTTTCTTCCCATAAATCGTTCAGGCTCTTAGACGTGGTCACGCGCAGATGTCCATGCCGCAGCTGTGAATATGCAGTATTGGCGAGATGAAATGAAACGGCGGGATAACGGCCCGGGTCGTGACAGCGTGCTCTCTCATTACGTGCAACATGATCACGGCGTTTCGCCTGCTCATCTCCTACCCCTCGCGTACCTCGATCGTGGGACTGGTGGGGTCGCATCGCCTGATAGCAGCGGGCTCCACTTTGAGTCAATCTTGATCCCGTTGTGTTTCGCCCCGTCTCATGGAGACAGGGGGAGGGTCACGGTCACGGTCATTGGTGCGAGATGCCCAGAGCTTTTCCGACGAAACTCTCAAGTCACGGACTGATGGATCAATCCCCGCCGGCAGCACTTGTTCCCAAATGATCACTTTGTCGTAACATGGACATTTTGTTGGACAAGACAGCAACCCCTCCGGTCCCCTAATATGCCCTTCAGCAGCACGCGTCATACGCGCGCGTACATCCCCATTGGCTCTGTCTCTCCAAGGTCCCCTCCTTCGTCCCCTCCGCGGCGCAGAACGCGGGGTGACACACGACCACCTCGCCAGACCGCTTTTTTTTTTCACGGTTGCACATGCATAAGGCGCTACGCGGTCGTCCGCTGTTGTCCGACGTTATTGGCCCGTCCTAATTTATGCTTTCACGCGTGGCCCCTGCCGCTTCTTTTTCGCGCATGCGGTGCAAACGCCCCAGGCCATCTGTTCGCGATTCGTCGTTCGAATCTTCTTCAGAAGTCCTTGGATCGGCCTTGTGCCCCACGGCATCAATCAAGAGGGTCTCGCGCGGCAGCGGTGGTGGTGGTGGTGGTGGTGTTATCGTGACTTCACCACGCCAACCTGTACATGCCTGGCGCCAGTGGTGGCGCGCGTTAATTGTTCCGAGTTCGCACGCTTCGGACAACAAGATAGGAAGACGCGTGCCGCCGCCGCCGCCGCCGTGTCGCCAGCTCAGCAAGAAAAGAAAAAATGATGCCCCTGTCGACGCGTGCTCCCAATCCATGCATCGTGGTGCATCGGACATCAGCACGCCGGGCTCCAACGGCACGGCACGGCACCATCATACACCCACGGGAAGACCGAGGAAATTTCCCACTCGGACAATTTGGGTGCGAGCCAGAGCCGCCAGCCCGCGATCTGTGGTGATTTCTGTTGTTGTTGTTGCCGCCGTGACCACGGGTGTGTGTGTCTTCGATCGCTCGAACCTGACCCACCCGACCCCAAGCCAAGCCAATCAGCCAGTCAGTCAGAGAAGGGTGCATTGATGCAGAGGAAGGGCGTGGTTCTTGTGTCTGTGTGTTCCTGACAGCAGCAGCAGCAGCAGCAGCAGCAGCAGCAGCAGCAACATTTCGGAGGCCGAGCCTCGAGCCTCGAAAGATGCATGTCGCTTGTCTGTCAGTCGGTATGTCCGCATGCGGTAGGTGACTACTAGCATCAGCGACGGGACGGGACGGGAGGGCTCCCAGTCAGGAGAAGAAGAACCCCCGCGCTCCAAAAGAAATATGCACAGAACGCCGTGTACACCGTACACGTATCGGCGCAAGCCCAGCAGCCACCCCCGACCCCCCGACGTACAGTACGTCGGGACAGGACAGGGGAGGGACGGCGCGCGCGCTCGGCGGCGAAGGTGGTGGCGTTATCTAACACGAGCCATCTGCGTACGTCTTCAATATCGATGCGACGGGCCATGCATGCGCCCGTGTACAGGTGGAAACTTACAGTCCCGATCCTGTTCAGCCACACCCCCTCCCCTCCCGTGTCATCGTCCCCTTGCGGTAGGGATGTGAGCGAGCGAGCGCGCACGCGCGCACGTCCGCCCATCCTCGTGCATTTCCAAAATCATTTTTTTCCCAAGCGGCCGTCCTACAACGGGAAGTGGGCTGTCATTACACTTTTCTTGTGTAACACCACACACACAGGCAACGCGGCACACGCTTTCGGTGCTGTGTGTGTGTCCTAACATCCCAAGCCGGATGCACGCTGCGAGCGCGGTTCTGCAGGGTCGCGTAGGCAAGCGGCCAAGCCGAAGCAGACACGGCGGCACGCACTATGACGACCCGACGGGGCGAAGGGGGGAGGGTCGCGCGCGCGCGCCGCGAAGAGGCGTCAAATAACTCCAATTTCGATTCGGCAGCGGCGTCTTTGCTTTTTGCTTTTTGCAGGGCCCAGGCGCCCCCAGCCAAGTGCTGAACTGCAAATACGCTGGGACGAGCATATGCTTGTGAATCTACCGAATTCTACTGTTGTGCAACAATTGTGTCAAAGCCTATATTCAGTAGCGAGTACTACCGGACAGATAGATGCGTGTTGATATATTTTTCTCCTCGCTTTTTTTTTTTTTTTTTCGAACAGCTGTGTGTGTTCTTTGTATACACAAAAAAAAGGGGGGGGGTGTGCAACTAAGATGAGAGTGGGTAATGATATGTAAGACCGCGTCGGACGGAGGCAAGGGCGAGGCGCGAGAGATAAGTCGGGACAAATGGTCAAGATGCAACTCTCCCGCACGGACGGCCGGCTGGCGAAGAAGGGCACGATCTACGAGCGGGGCGGGGGGGCGGAAGAGGATGATTGGCTGACTGCACGGTGAGCGGGGTCTTGTTCGGCTGACGGTGAGCCTGCGGCGTGGGCGTGGACGAGATGGGGAGTCCGGGAGAGGTCGTGAAGGGTGAGAGGTGTGTCTGTGTGTACCGCAGGAGAGAAAAGTAGCATGTAGTTAGGCACGAGGCATGTAGGTGTGTGTGTGGTGTGTGGCATGGACAGTAGAGGGGTCTGTGTGTGTATACGAGGAGGAGTTGCGGTGCGGTGCATGAGCGAAGAGTGATCCGAAAATAATGATACATCTGTCGAAGGGAAGTTGGGAGTTTGTGTGTCGCGGGTGGTAAGAGCAGGACGATATAGCATGGACAGAGCGGGAGGTGGTGGTGGGTGAGTCCGAGGCAAGAAATACACAATGTCCGAGACTGGTCGATGGATGGATGGGATGGGATGGGAGGGAGCTGTGCGGGGCAGGGGGCATGCTAGTTTTGAGGGAGGTGTTGAAGAAGGCAGTGGCAAAAACAAGCATGAGCTTGTGCGCGCACGGAGATCCGGTGGGAGAAAAAAAAAAGACAAACAATATGATCGAGTTTTAGATGCTGAGGCGGGAAAGCATCTCGGAATCATATGCCCAACGAGGCGCTGCTGTTGTGAGGCCAGACCCGAGAGGCTCGAGCGACAGTCTGTGGTGGTAGTCGGCGAGGGATGGAAGCGGAGGCAGCTGGAGCGTGTCTGGGAACGCTTTGGTGAAGGTGGTAACATGATCGACCGGGGTCATTTCAATGTCCTCATCCTCGTCGGCAGCAGTGGGCTCGTCGTCAGAGCCCATGTAGGAGCCATCCGAGGGAGTTCGGACGAGCGGGCTGTCCGGAGGCGATGTGGTGAAGTGCAGCGAGGACGAAGAGCCGGGGCCATTGCTGAGACTGTCGCGGAAAAGATAGGAATGTTGGGCAGACGGGGACGGCGACCCGGACCATGCCGGCGGATTGACTGGGGCCTGGTCGTTGTTGAAGAGATGGGGACGGAGCTCGCGGTCGACGCAGTACCGAGCGGTGCCGAGTTCAGCGCCAAAGCGTGCGTCCTTGTAGTCGTAGGCGACGATTTGGTACTGCTGCTTGTCCCGCGAGCTCTGGACGGTCAATGTCTTGCGAGTGAGCGGCGAGTTGTTGGAGTCGTAGCAGCGGAAGCCCTGGGAGAGAGAGACGGGTTAACCATGATGTTTCGGGTCATCGGAGAGGGCTCACCTTGCGCGTGCGACTTGTTCCCCAGCTGTAATTGTCGGTCTGTATAGAGAGAGAGAGAGCACAGCGTCAACATGGTTTGACTAATTTCTCCGATATTAGATGTTGACGTACCCAGCGTGGGATGTGGGATCGGTTGTGGACATATACGTCTCCCGCCTGAGGCGGCGGGCCGTTGTGTCCTAGACGACCGCGGTACTGGGGCAGGTCGCCGCTCATGACGTGCTCGAGAACGAGGTGCGCATCTTGGGGTTCGCTGAAGGGGGAGAAGAGAGATGTGTGAGACAGCGAGCTATGGTGATGTGCGGCGGAGTAGCGCACTGGAAACGGCATCCGCGCAGTGCAGGGCGGTGGTCAAATGAAGACTCCATGTCGTATTGTTGTTGTGAGAGATGAGATGAGATGAGAGAGGAGGAGGCGGCGGCGGCGGCGGGGGCAGACAAGAAAGTGGCACCGCGTCAAGATTGACGGGCCAGGGCTTTATATTTGAGGGAGCGAGATCCATGTTGCGGGGTTGTCCGAGCACAAACTAAAGAGCCGCTCGCGTGGTCGATTTGAAGCATGCGCACAGAGTAGTAGTAGTGGGTTGGCACACAGGGCCTGCCCATCTCAAGAAGCCATCAAGGGCCCCGAGTCGATGCACTCCACGACAGCGACACACACATCGACTCTGACTGTCTGCATCGAAAAGGGGGGCTAGTCGGGTGCAATTTAGCTCTGCCAGTGGGGACAAACAACAACCCCCGTCCCAAAAAAAAATTAGCTTAGAGAAAAAAAGAGAGTGCCAATTTTGATGACATTCCCACACGCCAGTCTTGTGCTTGTTGCCTCGCCTGCCCCGAAATTGACGAATGAGATGCCGGCCGCATCTTGCCTGCTATGCTAGGCGCTGTCTGTTCTTCCGCTGCTGCCAACACCCTCGACGTCGACTCCCCGCCTGCCCCACCCCTGCCCGCCCGCTCACCCCGCAGAGAGAGAGCCCTCGCAACGTCGCATTTCCCGTTTTCAGGGGCAAAAAGGGGATCGTCGCATACAGTGGCGGCGGAGACGGGGCAATCACCAGAGTAACTTTAGACGCGCATCCCAATCACGCCCGCATCACCCGCATCACCCACACCGTCGTCATTCCAATTCAACTCTTCTCTTCGGAACAACTCCCGACCCCGGTGTCTGCCGGTTAAAGTGGTTGGTGGCGGGGCGTGTCGGAACATGGTCTCTCTCTTTCTGTCTCTCTCTCACACGCCGCACGCCTTTCCATCCATCACAACGAAACAACAAAATCGATATGCGACTCACGGCACGTGCACGAGTCACACGCAGATCTCGATTGACGAGACGACACCTTCATTTTCCAGACTGTATTGTTGCCGCGTCGCAGCTCTTTGCACAGCACAGCACAGTAAGTTGGGGCCCCCGCCACGCCAGCACATGACCCTCTCGGCAACGTGGGATATGCTTTTATACCGCACAAGCCTCGTCCCCCCCTTGGCTCATGCGTGTCTCACGTGAGAGTAAAAGGTGATGTAGGCGCAACCGCTAATCTCGCTTGTCCGACAAATTGCGCCCGTCCGATCGTGCTTCCCACAAAACCCCTTCCCTCACTTTTCATATATTCCCTTAATGTGAACATCAAAAGGAAAGACCGTCAAACTTGCATGTCTGCTGGACCCTGCACGCCACCCTCGCACCGGTATGTGTGTGCATGGGTGTGTGATGTGACAGCCTCCGAAAAAAATATGGCGATCGAGCCACAAGACCCACGTGAGAGTGAGAGTGTGTGCGAAACCGGCCGCCGTCGCGCGTGTCATTGGCTTGTCGCCAGCTGAGTAAAGCAGCAAAAACCAGCCGTGACGGGCAAGCCATCAGTCACTTTCTTTTTTTTTTGGGCGAAACACATGAGACGGCGGTGCCGCGGTGCCGGGCGATCTGAGATGCAATCTCCCAAGACCCGGGTCGTCTGCACGCGCGCTGCCCACACAACAACGCATGCACGGCACGGCACGCACGCATGCAGCCCCCGCCGCGATACGATGGGGGGTCGGCTACGGGCTATCGGGTGAGTTGTCATCATGATGTGTGCCTACGGGGGGCCGTGGGGGGGCAGGGCAGCACAAGTAATAGCAGGTTGACAGTTTCGGTTTCACGAACATGAGATGGATATCTCACGCGTCAATGTATTGTGGAAACCGGGACACATTTTTCTCAGAGCACCAAGTTACAGCGCGCGTGTGACCCCTCCCAAATCAAGGTGTGGCATGAACGCGAGACTTTTGAGAGATGCGAGTTTTTCGGACCTCACTAGGCGAGCAATCGAGCGGGCCGCGAGTCCGAAGCTAAATTTCTTGATAACGAGGCGTGGCGGCGACCGCGACCGCGCCCAACCCCGTGTGGCAGAAAAATAAAGTGTTCCCACATGAAGCGAGGCGAGCTACTGTGTGCGCGCCGAACGGGCTGTCGAACGAGCGCGGGGGGCCAATTTAGCGTAGCGTTTCCGAGCTCGCCTCCCATCGGCTCGTTCGAAGCGAAAAGTTTGTTGAGCCCCCCCCCCCCGCGCCGTATCGGTCGCGCTGTAACAGTACCAGCAGCACAGAGTAACAGGCACACGTGGAACCTTAGGGTTGTGTGCGGATCGCTAGACTCCCAAGGGTCTAGATCCGCAAGTTCCACTTCCAGCCCTGCACAAAACCGAGAGAGCTACTGTGCCATTCGTCATAATCCTCAGAGTCCGAGAGCGTGGTGTGAGAGGCGCAGGAGAGGTGTATGGTGAGAAGAGGTGGGCGTGCGACCCAAAAGTCAGGGATGCCCCCGTGTTAGTCTAGCACAAACGAACGCGGCTCGTCAAACAGCCCCTTCTGAACTTGGAGCGATACCTTCTCCTTTCACCCCCAGTGCTGTGTGCTATAGTCCTGCGTGTGCAAGACCAAATGCCCTCGTCCCACGGCGCGTGTCTTTCGATGTTGATATCTCGAGAAACTGGTGCTGTAGTCGTGTCTCCGCCGCCGCCGTCTCGCGTCCATCTTGAGTCTCCTTCAGCAGCACACACTAGCCCATAGAAAATTTCCCCAGCCAATACCGCCGTGGAATGGTGGCGGTTAAGGTAAGCATAGACAACTTGAACATCGCAGGGTCACGACACAGCAACCATTCTCGCGTAGCTAATCACCCTCGGTGACGGTAACAGCCCAAGCTCAAGCAGACAAGTCGCACCATCTTGCAAAGACAGCTTCAACTCACACGCGCCCTGTCGTAGTTGCTGCACCAACCATCATAGTGGTAGGTGTGAACGGTTGTCAAGTCATCCACCCGTCGTCGTCGTCGTTCTTATCGAGCGGCCGTCATATAACGTTGTGGCCCAGACTCCCAAGTCAACCAATAAAGTCCAGTGTGAGTGCCAGTCATCAAGGCCAAGCGAGTTCGGAAAGTTGACCAAGCGCATCGACGCAGGTTGCGTTTCGAGTTGTACCCCCCTCACCCAAAGTCTCGCCAAATTGCGACCTTCATACCGATATCTAGGGCCATTTGTCGCGTATGGTTTTCCCAAATCAGCCAAATCGACCCAACGACCCCCCGACAGGTAACCAACAGCACAACCACGAGCAAAGCCGCTACGCGTGACGGTAACAACAAGGACAAGAAGCGAAAACCCACGTACAACAACAGCAACGACGGCAAGACAGCGATGGCGGTAGCGGTGGCAGCAGCAGCAGCAGCAGCAGCAGCAGCAAGTTACGTACGTACGTACGTACGAGTTAACGAAACGGACCGTCTAAATTACGCGGTCGCCGCGGATCAGAGGCCCGCATTGCCGACAACGGTCGAGCCGTCACGGTCACACGCCACACGGCCACGCGCCCACGACCGAGAGGCCCGCACCACCATCAACGGCCCGCATGGTGGCAGCGTGTGTGGGCGGAGAGTGTGGAGCCTGGCACGAATTTTGGTGGTCGTCGTCGTTGCTGCGGCGTGCGGTGTGGTAGAGGTGCGGGGTGTGTGCTAAGAATATCGAATGCACGGCAGGAGGTACCAGTGCATTCGCAAGCGTTTGGTATCTTTGCGTCTACGTCTTTCATAGTGAGTGTTCAAATACTCAGTCGTGGCTCAGCTGACGTCGACTCTTGGTTCTGCAGGTGGCATGCCGAAGCGACAGCTGAAACCCGACCGACCAAGACGACAAGTTTCAACGCAAAATCCCAAAGGTCGAATCGAGAGAAAAACGAACCAACGTTCTTTTCTTACCTTGGCAGCCAAGATGTGGTTCTCTCGCGTAGTTTGGTCCAACGCGAAGGGGTTCTGGTTCCGCGGCGTCCAGCCACAAACCAAACCCATATAGACTGCACGGTCACAAACACACACCCGAAAACAAACTCAGACCTACCTTTCCAACGGCTGCGAATGCCTTTTTGTTTTTTTCGTTCATATTCAAGCAACTGGGCGTTCTCGGTCGTGCTTGGGGGCTTCCGAGTTGCTCTTGCTCCGTCTACTGGACCTCGTCAAAACAACATCAACACGCAACATGCACCTTTCAGATGTCCGCCTTCATCCCAACCCATGCTTGGGGGTGGATGTCGTAGAGGGGTGTGCTGGTGTCGACACATTGCGGAGGGGAGGGGGGGCATCGGCTACGAGAGCCAAGGCCCCAGGAGAGAGAGTCTCAGTCTGGACGGCTGTCCGCGGCTCCCGCCCCCATCCCCAGCCCGCTGACTCTCCAGTCTCGGCTCTTGACGTCTTCCCCCTCTTTCCTTTTTTTTTGACGATCCCCCGCTTAGCCCTCCGCAAAAGCGAGTTGGAGTTCAAGGTACCACCACTACTTGTAGCCTTAGTACCTGCAACAGTTCGCGCTAACGACCCACACCCCACCCTCACCACCCCCAGGCACTCGGTCCACTAAAGGTTCTGACTGGTAATTATTTGAATAAATAAATAAATAAATAAAAACCCCACGCTGAAGTACCACACCGGAGCGTTGCCGCATGTCCTCAAGCGACCATCGCCTTGTTCCTCCTTCACCCCTGAGAAGACTTAATAGAGATATTTAAATCTGAAAAAGATTTATAAAATCTTGAAAATATTTAATTCCATAAAAAAACAACAACATATAATTGACTCGTCTCGCCGCCTCCCATAAACACAGCCAGACGCTCCCCCCCCCCCAATCGCCAAAACGTGCCAGCCTCCGCTGTCTGTTGCTACCCTCAAAGGTTACTAAATTCAAAACGCTCCTTTGGTATAATTTAAGATATGGACTTGGGGTACTGTACAACACACTGTGCCAATACGAGATCGTTGCCAACCACAATAAGGATCAAGCAAGGCCAGGCAGATAGACTATAGATATGAGCGGGGGGCGCGGGTGCGAGCAAATGATGATAAGGAATGAAGGACTGTGACGGGATGAAGGAACGTGGGAGCCATATATATATAGGCGAAGAGAACTGGAGTCTGTGCACCGAAATGACACGAGAATTACTTTTTTTTCAAATCATCAGCTGATGTGTAGGTAGCAACGGTCTTTCATGCCGAGGCAGGGTAAAGTTTAAGACGCGGCGCGGATGACAGTGGGCAGGAGCAGCTGGTCGAGCTGCGCGTCCAGGTCGTCCAGTTGGCGGAACGTGTCGCGGTACACGTCGCGCAGCTTCGGGTGCAGCTCGTCCAGATGCACATCCGACCGCCCGCCGAACAACAGCTCGTCCAAGTCGTCCGTGAAGCCGGCATGGTGCCGTCGGTTCGTCGAGCGGCTGGCCGGCCGCGACGGACTCGCCATGGCCGCGCACAGCTCGACGATCGCGATCATCTTGCTCACGCCAAAGTCGGACTCTTTGATCACGATGGGCGAGCGTAGCGGCGTCCCATTGACCGTGTGCGTGGCGGTTGTGGCGGGCGTCGATGGTGCGCTGCCCTCGAACGGCGAGGAGTGGTCGTCCGATCCACCGGCATGGCCGTGTCCACTGTGTCCGCTGTGAGAGTTCTGTGACTGGAACGCCGGCGACAGACGCGACGGCTGCGGCGAACCGTTCACATGCACAACAGAGCGGTCTGCAGAGCTCGGGGTGATCGTGTTGGCACTTTGCACCAACGTCGAGCCATTCTCCGAATGCGAGTACGCAGAGGTGTCGGAAATGGAAAAGGCAGCACTCGTCGCACTGCCCGGTGGTGCGGGTGATAGTCGGTCTCCGGTCCGCTGTTGAAGCCGCTGCGCAGGGGAAGGAGCATGTGCAGGAGCAGGAGCGGCGGCAGGAGCGGCGAGCTTGGTGTCCTTGATCTTCTCCACAACACGGGTGATCATGCCATCCCCACGCTGGCTCACGACCCATGTAGCAGGTCACCCTGAGCCTGATCTTGCCACTCCTCGCGCACAATGTCGCTCACGTCGTACGACTCGCCATCCGCGTCGACGTACGAATAGCGCATCTCGGGCGTGCCGCCCGCGCCCGAGTCGACGCGCTGGCTGCGCAACATCGTCTTGTCCGGCAGCGTCACGTCGACGCCGCGCTCGGCGTTGTTCTGCGTCGAAAGCATCGCGCGTTGGTTCGCCCGACTGGCCTCACGCTGCGCGGCGATGAGCTCCTGGCGGCTCTGCGACCGGCCGTGAGAGTGGTCTTCGACCGTCACCGTTGGGCCTTCGACGGAAGCAGCTGCGCTCTGTGCGGCGGCCGCGGCGGCTTCGGCAGCTTCTGCAGCCTTGCGATCCTTGTGGAGTTGTTGCAACGCGACGTCATCGAGGGAGGCGGATAGTCGAGAGCGCGAAGTCTGGCGATACGATATGGCGCGGCGGAGGATGAACACTGGGTCACCAGGAGACACTTCGTCCTGTTGGGCAAGCATGTCGATGGAACGGCGACGACTGTCGCTGTTGCGCTTGTCGATTGCCTTGAACTGTGGCGGGCGGGGGAATGCATCCAACACTCGGCTGGTTGGCGCAAGTTCCTTCTCTGCAGGAAGATTGAGCATTTCCTTCAAATTTGATATTAATCGGTGCGTACCTTGCCCTTCGATCTCCACGGCCATGGTGTATCGCACACGCGACAGGCTGCGACGCTTCGCCTGCTTGTCCTCAACCTCATCCCCACCATCCACAACACCTTCGACAATGCCAAAGCGCTCCAGCCCAAGCTCGATGACCTCCGCAACGGTCGTATTGCGGGGGAACATAAACACCTTGCGACGTTGCGTCTGGCTGACACCGCCAGAGCTTTGCGCTCCACCCTGGCGCTCGCGGAGGCTCGCCTTGGGCACAATCGCCTCGGTCTGGGGGTCGAAGACCATGCCCGTTGGGAGGTCCTCCGGAAAGATGAGCAGCTGCAGCGGGAAGTGCGCCGACGGGGACGTGAAGCGCTCCGGCGTGACGTTGGCCGTGGCCGCGAGGTTGATAGTGAGGTGCGGTCGGCTACCTGGCGCAGCACGAGCGAGCGCGTCCGCACGCGCCGCCGAGTCCTCGTCCTGCATGCCCGGCTGCTGCTGCTGTTGGGCCTGCGAGCGCCGGTTGAGGTAGAACTTGACCGTCGAGTCGTCCGCAAAGTCGTTCATACCGAGCTTGGCAATCGCCGGGTGGATGCTGAGCTGGCTGGACACGCTCGAGATCGAGCCGACACTTGACCTCTTCACGCGCGGCATCATCTCCTTCTCCGCGGCCTCGACGAGCTGCTCAAACACGCCTAGCGGCCGCTCCTCCGGCCGCAGCACCGCGGCACCACCCTCGCGACGCTTGACCGTGAGGAAATACTCGTCCTCCCAGTCGCCGCGCGGGATACGGAAGCGCTGCAGCGCCTGCGCAACCAAGTCCGTCGCGCTGGTGCCAGCATTCACCAGCACCGTCTTGAACGTCGCCTCGCTTTGCACGCCCTCGCCCGCAAACACGCGCATCACGCATAGGTCCGGCACCGGCGGCCCATCCGCCGCGGTCGGCGACAGGATGAGCGAGCCCGGCCGCGGCCGTTTGGTGCCTTCTGCATGCTCCGGCTTGAGCCCCATGCCCATGCCCATGCCTGGCCCGAGGTTGACGGTTGCGGCGGATTGCATGCCGTAGTTGGGTTGGGCGAGTTCGGGCGGCGATGCGGGTGAATGGGCGAGGTACTTTTGCTGGTACGCAGCCATCTGCGCCTGCTCGCGCTTGAGCTGGTTCATCACGGCCGACGGGCCCTGCGGGCCCTGTCCTTGCCCCTGCTGCGGCCCCTGCGGTTGCTGCTGGCCCTGTGGGGGGACGTTCGGCTGACGCTGGCTGGACTCGGGACGGTCACGGAACTGTTCACTGCTGACCGGTGCCATCGAGTCGCGCGGCTTCTTCTTGTCCTTGTCCTTCTCGCCCTTACGCGACGAGAACAGCCCACCAAACATGCCGCTCGACTTCTTCTTGTCCTTCTTGCCGTCGCGCTCGTCATCGGTGCCGCTGGCGAGCTCTGAGGCGCTCGCGCTCGCGTTCGAGCTTGTGCGTTCGCGAGGTTCCTTGCGCAAGACTCGACGGCCGTCGGGGCCAATGCCAGAGACCGGGCGCTGCTGCTGCGAGAGTCGCCTATCGGGTTCGGGGCGTTGTTGTTGCTGCTGCTGTTGCTGCTGTTGTTGCTGCTGCTGCTGCATCATTTGGCTGGGCAGTAACGTACCAGAGGGTTGCTGTTGCTGCTGTTGCTGAGAAGGCACAATAACACGCGACTGCTGCTGGTCACTGGGAAAACGCTGTTGCTGTGGAGGTTGCTGCATCTGCGGGTGGATGGGGTCGACTTCCATGCGGTCGTTGGAGAGCTGGGGACCGTGGCTGTTGGGGCCAGAGCCAGGGCCATACTGCTGCTGCTGCTGCTGCTGCTGGTCACGCGGGAAAGCAACCTGCTGCTGCTGTTGATCGGGAGGTTGTTGCTGGTTCTGCTGGTAGCCGTTTTGTTGAGACTGCTGCTGGCGCTGGTCGCCTTCCATAGGTTGTTGGTATGGCTGAGGGGAAGTGCGCTGCTGCTGGGGCTGGGGCGAGAGACGTTGCTGCTGCTGCATAGCCTGATGCTGCAAGTGCTGCTGCTGCTGCTGCTGCTGCTGCTGCTGCTGAGCGGCCTGTTGCTGTTGTTGCTGCTGTTGCTGCTGCTGCTGCTGAGCACTGCGAGCAGCCTCCTCTTCCTGCTGCCACCGCATGGCATCATCTTGGTCGTTGAGTGGGATCTCCCTGTCAGGATTATCGTCTTCCTGACCGTCGTCGAACGAGCCGTAGTCGTCATCCTCGTAGTCGTCCTCATCCTCAGACTTCCAGACCGCGGGTGGGTAGTTGAAGATGCGGCCAGCAGTAAAGATGACAGAGCGGGTAAAGGAGCGGTCGCGCAGCATGCGCTGTCCGTTATTATCACGGCGGGCATTGACAGCGGGGCGGGTGTTTATGACAGTGCGAGGGTCGAGCTCGGACTCTTCCTTGGTAGGCAGTGCAAGCTAGAATAGGCAATTAGTAACACTTCGGGTAATGCACTGTAGACACGCACGTCGACGTTCCTGTGTCGGTTGAGGCGGGCGAGACGCTCAAAGGGAGTCTCGATGTTCTCTGCGGGGATGTAGCCGACCTCCTGGGTCTTAAGGACCTTGACGAGCCACCAATAAGAGTTCGAGTCGTCCATGAGCACAAGCGAGTCGCCCTTGAACACATTCGCCTGGCCTTCGACGCTGGCAGAGAACGAATGGAGAGCATAGACAAGGTCAAAGTTGATAGTCTCGTCGGGGACACTGAGCTGGGAGCTGCCGTCGTCCTCCTCGTCCATGTAATCATCATGCTCGCCGACCTCAATTTCCTGGCCAATAGGAGAGTCGTCCTCGAGGACGGAGTGCGAATGATCCTGCTCGGAGTCCATGTAGCCGTGCGTGTCGTCGCCTACTTGCATTAACTGACCGCGCAAGTCGAATGTGTCCTGTCGGTGTGGCCGCCGGGGCCCGTCGTCTTCATGTGTCTGCATATAACTAGTAGTTTACACCGCCCACCGCTCGCCGCGCGCGGGTTCAACGAACGAAACGACGAAAAGGGAGAGGAGAATCAACGGCATTAGCCTGTTTGATCCCAAGCACCTTGCCTGGTTACCCCCACCTGTGCCCCCTTCGACCTGGTTGTACTCACGTCCACGCCAATCATCAGACCCTGCCACTCAGATATATGTGTACCAGAGCTCTCTGTGCGCCTGCACCTTCGTTCGAGCTTGAGACTTTTCCCCAACACACGACAGTCAGCGTCAACAATCCGTCCCGAAGGGGCAAAACATTAGCATACAGGCCACGTCCTTGGCGCAGGATCGAGACTCGCGACGTTTTGACGAAGCTCGCATCAAATGACCTGTGCCGGATCACTGCATGCTCAAAGCAAAGGCCCAATCGAATAAGATAGCCGAGCTCGGTCTTGTCTGTTGACCAGTCTTCATTTCAAAGCTCGGAGGCCTGAACCCGTCTCGGTGGCGAGACTTCTTCGTCAGGTTCTTCCATGACGCACAGTTAACTCATCTGGTCAATGCTTCCATTCTCGGCACAGTCTTCGATAGCATTCTACTACACCCGTATGAGAGACGTTCTCGCGTATTCCATCGAGGTGCTGGCAGTGCCACACCAAGGCACCTCATACCTCCACGTCGCCTTCACCACGTTCCAGTACATTCCAACCCGTTTAAGCTAGGATTCACCTGTACTGCACCATGCAACCGAAGTGCGTATAAAGATCCTCGCAGCGGCGTGTTGTGAAGTAACTACTGAGCTGTCTTCATCTCGCAGCTCCACTCGCTCACTCGCCTCCTCTCACATTCGCACAATAGCACCTTCAGAGTTGTTTTAAAGAATCCCCTTACTTCGTCCTCCGTCTCACATCTTCGCCTTTGCCCTCCTATCTTCTTCTTCCATCCACTTCGCGTCGCCATGTTCCGCCACACTTCCAACTCTACGCTCAACGCCTGCCACACTGGCCACGCGAGCACTACACTCCCGCACCCCGCGGTCTTATGACAAAGGCGTTCGCGTCCAACACGGGACGCGACGGTCGTCTTTGACCCCGGCTGACAGCCCGGGCGTTGCTGAGAGACCTGTACGGATGGGAGGCCGCGGCGTGGCGCGTGCATCTCAGACTTCACGCGAGATCCGCATCACTGCCGGAGAGGAGGACACGCATCGAGAAGAGGGGGCCTTGAACGGTATGAGAGTTAGGCCCGGCGCACGCTATGGCCACGAGGCGCGACGCCACAAGCGACTTGGAATTGGTAACTTATCTGCAACGACCACTCCCCCCGATTTGTACAACCACCGGACCGCGAAGGAGATAAAGAAGAACCAGCACTATAAATCGAAATGTATACTATATAGATATCACCGATAACCATTTCACAAAGCCCTACAACAAATGCCAACCTGAATGTACCATTACATAGTATTATTTCGTGACGACATCCATCTGCTTCTACAACCAGATTCCATTGCTTGTAGAGCTACTGCACTGGTCCATCTTGAGAGGAGCGTGCCCAATGGGAGTCTGGAGTAACCGGCATCTGCGGCTTATACAAGCTCCCTGGCCACGAGGCAGGACTAAACGTGTGTCTTGACTTCCTTCCAAGCGCGACTCATGAGTAAGCAGAACGATTAGCATCTTGCGAAGGTTCGGGTTGCGCTCAATGCTGGCAACATTCCGAACAAACTCGTCGACGGGACGGCACCGTTTACCGAGGACGCGCATACAACCCGCGTTAGAAGGCATTCAGATCGAGTTCAAGAACTCAAGAACGTTTCTTTCAAGTATCCCAGGACACTGCTCGTGCGACTGGATGTCCCTACTGAGGGCTAGACTCTCTTTGACGGGCACGACATCAAGACATTGAAGCTCCACGGCTTGCGCGAGACTATCACGGTACTATTCCAGGATTGCAGCATTTTACCAATGATATTTCAGTGGCTCGAACTGGTGCTGACGTTTGCGCAAATTCGCGAGAATGTCGGTTTCGGGGATGGCTGTATGCTCCGCTGACGATAATCGCATTGAGGCAGCCACACGGTTGGCAACTATTGAATTCAGTGATAATTTGCCGCATGGTATTGAAACTCATATAATGGTGAGAAACCTCCTGCTGTTTTCGCCGTAACATCGGTCATTATGGATACTTACACCGCTCCCTTAGCATCCTTCCTTGACCGCCACACGGCCAATCTCCTTGTAGAGAGCGAGGTCTTTGGCCTGAATATTGAGCAGTTGTCCCATTTTGATGGATCCATTTCTCAGCGCCAGCAGAATTCCACTCTCTCAGGGGAGGAGCAAAAGATCGTGGTGGGTGCTACGATGCGGGCCACATCCGAGTGGGTCGGATCGGGCTGCTATTATTGGACGAGTCTAGCGCGAGCTCGGAACAGTTCGCAGGACGCGGTATGTTTTCGGTGACAGCATGCGGGGAAATCACTGATATCTCACGGCTCAGCGGGTTGAGGCGTGTCGAAAAAAGTAAGACGATGGTCTTCTCGACCATCGCTCTGCAGCCTCGTTCAGTAAGCATACACAATCATCTTCATGAAGAGCGCCAGAGCCTTTGAGCAGGAAAACGCACCGCGGACTTGTAGCCCGGGACGGGGAGTTATGATGTGATCATGATGAGGAAGCTTCAGGCTACCGCATTTCTTCCGACGTCGGCTTAGAAGTTCAAGCAACCCTGCAGGTGATGCCCCGCCCGTCACACGTGATACATTGTGGGATGCAATTCAATTCACTTGCCCTCCTTGAGAATTGAGAACTGGCTGGCAGAGTGTGCCGCCGGCATCAATCGGACATCTCGCCGCCGCCGTCGCCGATTGACAGAGGAAGGTCTTTCTTGCGTCTTTCTGTATAGTATGTCATCCAACTATATGGAGAGGTCATCAACCAATTCACCTAATATCGCGCGATATCCCGCCGCGAACCTCAATACCAAGTTCCTATCATATCAGCGTTATAACCATCGGTTTCTGATCATCGAGTCGCTTGTAGTCGCGATTGTTCCAGCCAAGTCGAGGTCTCTCGGCAGTACCCGTTTAACTGGCTTTGATAGAGCGCGTGTGGCCTTTCTTCCATCTGCCACCGCGTCATGACGCGCAACTGGCCGTGTACCTTGACTAAAGAAGGTCCGATACCGGCCTGCCCGCAACTGAATTCGCGCGTCGTCTAAGCAGAAGCTGACAGCCTGACTTGGTGACACGGGGCTGATAATCCCGAGGTGCAAAAACAACAGCGGCATGCCAAGCGTCTCTTGTCGCCCTGACCCGTTAGCCTTTCGCTCTTTCCCATATCCCTCTTTGTCTTTTTTCCCTCCTCTGCGCGGCGCGCCGTTTCTCGCCGTTGTACGGTGTTGGTTCAAGCTAGCCTTGAGGATCGATGTCTACCGCCTCTAGCTTCGACTACGGCATGCCGAGCGCTCTAACCAATGGTATTTCAACAAATGGTCCAAACACTATTTTCCGTCGACGCACTGCAACTGACTCGACGGTTGCCTTGTAGACACCTTGCCGGTTGCTTTCGATGACCCAACCAGTGACCACGGTGCTCCTCGCTCAACGTTGCTGGTCGTGTTCCTCACGCTCCAGATCGCGGGGTCTCACGTATTGCTCCCTTTCTTACTGGGAACCTTTTGGTTTACTTCGGCAAAGCGCAACGTCACGTTGACGAACCTGTGAGTAACGCAGGGCTGCTGTTGTGTTCTTCTAATCACAACTGGCACAGGTTCGTTTGCTTCACCCTCACTGGCGTTGTCATGTGCATCCTGTTAGTTGCACACTTCCATCCCGCTCCGTCCCTGATAGTTGCAGACTGTATGGTAACCAATACCGACCTACTGCGCCAGATCCGGCTTGGTGCAAGGCTCAGGTGCGTTGAGCGGCCTCGCGGCAAAGTTAGGCCTTTCTCCTTGGCTAAACTCTGATTACAACAATCAGGCGGCGCTTTCCTTCGCGGTGGCACCGATGTCAGTGAGCATCAGGCGCGCATGCACATCACGGCTTACAATGAGTCCAGGGACAGCATGGCCGTCCTTTGTGTATTGTACCATGTGAGTACCCTCAGGTCAACTGAGACATTCTGATTTCTTTGTAGGTCTGGAATTCTCTTAGGATTGCGCACGGTGGACGAGAGTTCAAATCAATGTTTGCCAATGTGCTTGCTAAAATCGTGAGTGTGCCGCTGTCTTGATACAATCAACTCACAGACTCTGGTCCAGCCCGCGATCGCACCATATCTAGTCGGCTTGGCATTCGGCACCGCAGGCGTTGGTGTATGCGCACACTGCTCGATATCTGCTTCTCACACTCACGCTGCTCTCAATGTAGGAGGTGCACAGAGATCCAGCAAGCGCGAAACTGCGACAGGACGTCCTATTTTTCTGCACCCTTCCCGATGGCCCTTAGTATGTACCACTCGCTGCTAGAACTACTCTCCCAGCTAATCAGCCGACAATACTAGCGCACTTTCGACCACAATTGCCACGGCGATTCCACTTGTCGTCAGCCTGTACTTCATAGGTGCTTATTTCTTGACGGAATTATCTTTCCCGCAACACGCTCTAATGCTTCGCCTCAGCTAGCATCACCATCACGCTGGTCAAGCGCACGAGGACACGAGATAGAAGTTCAACAGCCACTCTTGTGAACATGGACGTAGCCTTCATATCGAGGATCGTCTTGTACGGCGCGTATGTGGTGCTTGGAGTCGTGTAAGAGCCTTTGCAACCGTTTGTCTCCTCATGATTGTCTCACTACGAGGTCAACAGCCTCACAGCGCTTAGCGCATTCTTTTCAACTCCGGCGCCAGATATTTTTAGTGCTACAAGTCCGTCTTAAGTCGAGTTTTACTTTTGCAACCGTGTTGATCCCCTCGCAGTCCCCGTTTTTCTCGCCGTTCTGTTCGGAAGCCAGAAGGTAACATGCCTGCATTCGTATTTCCTCCAAGTTCCGCTGTCTAACAACATGCGTCAGGACGTGTTGCAAGCCTGGCGTCGGATTGTGTTCCGAACCGGTCCCACAGATGAGAAGGACGCGTGGACACTCGTTTAGCTCTAGCTGAGCTGTTTGGTGAAATCGGGGCCCTTCGTCTTGGTCTGTACGAACATCGGACGTCAATGTCGCGCTTGCTTTGTCTTTTCTCCTTCGCACAAAGGTTCATCACGATGTGCTGTGCGCATCTACCCGCCTTGGACGGGTCAGCTGGATGTGATGCTCAACGTTCGAATTTGTTTCTCATCTGTATTCTACCCCAGTCGCTCGTTTGCTTGACTTCATTGTATTTTTACCGACACATGATGGGCCTTTCAGTCAAGGACTGCCCGTCTTGCAAACAAAACTTGCTGGCGATGTCGCAGATGTCAGTTGCGAGGGAATCTGTGATCGTTGAATTCAAGCAGTTGTATAGTGAGTGTCTTTTTTGTTCAACCCATGTCCAGAGAGAAGGTCAACTCCATGCAGCATGCAGCCACTGCCTCCAGACTGCGGATGGAGTCGAGAACTCAAGACAGGCATTGTCATTGTGAGGGAAAACGATCGTAGCTTATCGCATAGCAGCGGGTTAGTTCGGGTAGCAATGGGCACTGAACATTATATGCGTTTGGACCAAAGACTTCATTAGAAGGAATTGTATTCATCTCAAAACAAACTCTAAGCGACGAGAACCTAGGTGGCCGACGTCAATGTACACGGCTGAGGATCTGGAGGCGAACGTATTCAGCATAACTTCCACCGCGAGCGATCAACTGGTCGTGAGTGCCGGACTCCAAAACCCGGCCGTCCTTGATGAAGTATATGCAGTCGGCGTTTTGGATCGTAGATAGACGATGCGCAATCGCAAGGGTCGACCGACCACGAGCCGCCTTGTCCAATGCTTCCTGTACAACCCTCTCTGAGGATGAGTCCAGTGCAGACGTTGCTTCGTCTAAAAGCAAGACCTTGGTCGCGCATTAGCAGCGCTCAAGACGCGACATGTGGATATACCTTTGGGTTGCGGATCAAGGCGCGAGCGATGGCAATGCGCTGCTTCTGTCCTCCACTCAGCTGTGAACCTTTGCCACCAACCTCAGTTTCGAAACCGTCTGGAAGAGATTGAATGAAGTCAAGGATGTTGGCATCCCGACAAGCCGCCTCGATTTCCTCTTGTGTGACCTCATTGTGGGGCTTGACGGCACCAAGGAGGATATTGAATTTGACTGTTCCTGCATAGAGGGTAGGCTCTTGGGAGACGAGAGCGACATTCTTGCGATATTCCTGCACGTTGAGCTCCGCGATATTCACTCCGTCGAGCGTCACCTGGCCCGAGAGAGGGTCGTAGAAGCGCTCCGTGAGCTGAATACTGAGAGGTGTTAAAACATGTTTTTGGAAGCTGAGCGAGTAATCGACGTACACTGTTGACTTGCCACAACCCGAGGCTCCAACCTTGTGCAATGTGGTTAGTCTAGTACAGAGAGCTCCCAAACATGGACATACGAGAGCAACAAATGTGCCAGGTTCGACAGTGACATTGAGGCCACGAAGCACCCGCACTGCCGGACGAGTTGGGTACCGGAAGTGAACATCTTCAAAGACAATCCGTCCAGCGACTTGCTTCTGGACAGAACCTTCCGTCGACTCGGAGTCGATGTCCGGCTTGTCGTCAAGAAGCTTGAGAACCGAGGCCGCAGAGCCTTTAGCACTCGACATATCGGGTGTAAACATGAAAACCTGTGGTTATAAGATTAGGAGACGATCAAACACGAGATGGCGCCACTGACATTGCCAGCCTGAAAGATGGATCAGCCAAGTCAGAAAGTAAGTCGACATTAGACTCTTACCTGAATCGACGAAAAGGTGACAGACTACAAACGAAGTTATTCACTCTTCCTTCCACGAGTCAAATGGCAAATGTACTCACCATAAGGACGATAAAGAATACATCGATGGTGTACTCAAGTGACGCTACAAGACGTGAACCGTACCAAAAAACCTGTTGACGCATTGGCAATGGGTTCAAAGAAAGCCGATGTAAGGAGTGACGCACGAGGGAAATGACCCAGAAAGAGGAAGCCTGCGTGACAGCCATGAGAGCAACGCGGTAGAGCATGGCACGATTAGACGTCTTGAGAGGCGTCTCCAGGCTCTGGCTGTAAATGCGAGTACAGTCATCCTCGCGAACCAGCGATGCCACGGTCCGAATGGACCCTGCAGCCTCGCATGCAACCTAAGGAGCGTGTAAATACATATACAAAATGGTGCCCTAAACAACCCACCTGAGCTGACTCTTCGTGGAGCTTCTTATTCACCTCGTCCTTCATCACGACGACACGCTGGAGGACGTCATGAGTTTCAGTCATATGAGATCGACTCAGGTACTGACCAGCTGAACGTAGCCACCAAAGAGAACGAACGGAATGCAGGCTGAGAAAAAGCTCAGCATGAGGACCTTGTCCTTCACTGTTGCTCACCAATGGCGACCAAAGCAAGCTTCCAGCCGTAGCCGAGTCCCACCACAGACCCGACAACCAAGGTCGAGAGAGATGACAAGATTGTTCCAAGCGTGACACCCGCCAGGCCATTGATCTTTTGAGGGTCTTCGCTTAAGGAAGCAGTCAACATGCCCGTCTATAACAATTCAGCGAGTCGTCGCGGAAACGCTGAGCGAAGGAGGGTCGTACACTGTTCTCTTCGCGGTCAAAGAACTCGACTGCAAGAAGGCTCAGGATCAGGCTTCAGATATGAATTACAGAGCCGTACCATCATGACGAAGCATGGCCTTGAACATCATGCGACGAAGGCGAGCGGTGAGCACGACTCCACCCTGCGTGAACATATGAGCGGATGGCAGTGGGATGACTAATCAGACGGACGCGAGCGAAGTAGTAGTTCTGGCATGCCATTGCCAGTGTCGCCCCGATAGCAATGAGGAAAAACCTGGAGATCTCAGTCAGACGCGATAGTGCAACCTGTGATGAAATGGGTTTACCAGAGCGCGTTGCGGTCTCCGTCGTGTCGGATGGCGGCGGGGTTGGTCTGTGCGAATGCGTTTATCGTGTAACCTGCGCAGCGTCAACAATTGTAGGACCGACGTGGGACAAAGATACTGACCATATACGATTCCGAAAGCCGGAT
Organism: Auriculariales sp. MPI-PUGE-AT-0066; assembly: GCA_020744175.1. Lineage (NCBI taxonomy): Eukaryota > Fungi > Basidiomycota > Agaricomycetes > Auriculariales > Auriculariales sp. MPI-PUGE-AT-0066. Next base: position 252,473 of record JAGTJP010000027.1, on the reverse strand, counting down.
ATACGGCGCCGACTGCAACTGAGCCTGCGAAGCCAAAAAGATAGCTCTTCCATTCCGACTTGTTGAGGCGGCCCATGCGGCGGAACAGGTAAACGAAACCATAATCCCGCTCTTTCGCCTCAGTACGCGCGACCTGCTTCGCTTTGAGTTGCCCGCTCGAGACGCTGGTCGTTGTTGACGCGCGGCGGAGAGGTGCCTGATGCTTGAGAGTCACTTCGACCTGTTGCGCGTCGTCCTCAAGGGCGGCATCTTCGATCTTCGCAAAGTCATCACCACCTGGCGTGGCGGTTCCGTCCGATGTGTTGGTCTCGCGTAGGCGTTGGGCTTCGACGAGGCGCGCGTACGCGCCGTCCCCGCGGGCCATAAGCTCTTCGTGGGTGCCGTGCTCGACGATCTCGCCCGCGCCAACGACATAGATTTGATGCGAGTTCTTGATTGTAGACAGCCTGAAAGACAATGAGATACCGCGTAACAGGTGAGATACAAAGAGAGGGTGTATACCTATGTGCGATGGTGATGGATGTTCTGCCTGCGGCTGCTTTGTCCAATGCATTCTGGACGATGCCCTCAGATTGCGTATCGAGGGCGCTCGTCTACGCATGAATCAGCACATGCATGGGGCTGTTGTTAAATTACTGACCGCCTCATCGAGGAGCAGGATTTTGGGGTCAGAAACAATAGCTCGTGCAATCGCAATGCGTTGCTTCTGGCCGCCTGAGAGCAGGAATCCACGCTCGCCTACCATAGTCTCATACCCATTGGGCAGAAGCTGGATGAAAGAATCCGCATTCGCAGTGACGCATGCCTGGCGGATGAGCTGCTGCTTTCTTTCCGGCGTTTCCGATTCCCAAGGCGTGCCGATGAGACCGTGAGCGACGTTCGCCTCGATCGTCGTGGCAAAAAGCACAGGCTCCTGCGAGACCAGTCCGATCTGGCTGCGCAGCCACTTGACATTGAGCTCGCGGATATCGACGCCGTCGAGGGTAACACGCCCTTCGCTGACGTCGTAGAAGCGTTCGATGAGCTGTACGACCGTTGACTTGCCGCTCCCGCTCGCGCCGACGAGCGCTGCGGTCTTGCCGGCCTCAAAAGTCAACGTCATACCCTTGAGGACCTGAACTTCAGCACGCGACGGGTAGGTAAACTTGACATCCTCAAAAGAGATTCTGCCCTGTTAGTCCAAGTTCTGTCAGAGCAGTTCAACCTACGGAAGGGGATATGATTACCTCGACCTTGTCGAGCTTCTTCCCGCTCGGGTCCGCGGAATCGATGATTGGAACGCGGTCAATGGTCTCGAAGAGCTTTGCGGCAGCGCTACGGGCGTGCGAGATGGCTATTGAACGACATATAAGTTGATGCGAATGAAAGAGTGGGAGGTAGCGGACCTTGAAGCTCAGGCGTGAGCAACGCGATTGAGAACGAGCCGCTGCAAGACGAAATGAGTATACTGCACATCAAATATGACCTAGCGCACATCAAGATGGAGGTGAAGACATTGACAATCTCCCCAACAGTGACTGTAACGGCACTTCAGCACTTGCAACACGTTGTTCGCAAGCTCGACCCACTTTGATTCTTGAGCAGCAGAGTGGTGCCAAAGTAGAAGGCAAGTGCGTATGCTGTAGAAGAATAAGAGATACCAAAAGAATAAGACGCAGAGCATCATACCAGAGTAGATGACGAAGTAGAATATCTGGAAAAATGTCAGCACGCATTACTCTAACTAGTTGTACAGACAAACCGCAACGCCAACGCCAATAACGGCAGCCGCTTTTGAGTCGTACTTCTGAGCTCGCGTGACGAACCGATCATAGAGACCAACGAGAGCATTCTGGGATCCGAACGCTTGTGCTGTGCGGACGGTAGAGATGACTTCTTCGGCGAGACTACCACCTTGTGCAACGGAATCCAAGGATTTCTTCTGCATCTTTGCTTCTAGGGTACCCATGATTCCACCTGTAATGGCGATGCAAGGGAATATCGAGCTAACAACGAGAGCGAGCTTCCAGTTCTGAATGTAAGCCACTATCAAAGGTCGAGGTCAATATGCAAAGCCTGACGTCGCGGAGTGATAGCCGGCGTACAGATGAAACCGCTACAAAAGACGAACATCGGCGTCAGTCTTATGCTGACAATGAGGGAACTGAGTACACGCACGTGAAGAAGGCTCCGATGTGACTCGCAGAGACTGTGAATCTCACCCGTCAGCCTGTAACGGAACCGAAGAATAAGTTACGTACGGGCAACTTTCTCGGAGATGCCCTGCTGGACAAGATGGCAATCGGTCTGGATGCGCGTGGTGACTTCGCCGGCGCCCAGCTTGTCGAAGTAAGCGATGTCTTGGCGGAGTACTGCCTGGAGATACCGCTCGCGAATACGTTTGCTCTGGACCTCGCCAGTGTAGGTCCAGCTGCACATGTAGATGTACCTTAAGGCGTGTCTCAGCTGTTGAGTCTCGCGAAAGTGTAACCCAGAATCGTACGTTACAACAAACATGCCAGCTCCAAGGGCAACAAGGTAGCCAGCAGTCTGGGCGGCGAGATTACGGAAGTGGTCGGCAGCGCCCTGATAGTTGTTGGGGTCTTCCTTGTATGCTCGCCCAAAGTCGACAAATGCCTGAGTGAGGTCTCCGAAAAGCAATGTCATGAGAGGCTGCCAATGGTATGAGATGGACTGAACTATGACGGGCAAAGCGACTGGCCAGGACGGACCTGTGAGGCACCCGCCGCAATTGCGCAAACAATACCAAAAACATTGAGAAATGTCTCAAATGGCGTCGCAAATCTGAAATCAAGGAATATTTTCAGTCGTCAAGTTCATATTTACGATGAGGACGACGAACCTAAATAGCGAAAAGAATGGTACCGGAGGCAGCTGTAACTCGGTCTTGTCCACGACCTTGTCCTTATCATCTACCGCTGGTGCTGCGTCCTTGGACTGTTCTTTCGTGGTGCGCTTCCAGAATGGTTGGCGTTTGGTCGGTGCGGTATCAAGTCCTACAGGCTCAGAGACCTTGTCCGTAGCGCTGGCGACCTCCGCGATTTTCTCGTTCACAACGGACGTAGTCGTCGCCGTGTCGGCCATTGAGGAAACGGAAGGCCAAGGCTTGTGGCGAGCAGCCGAGAACGCGAGTTCACTCAGCGGCCATTTTTGACGTCGGAGACAAGCGCCAAGCGATCCCAATCCGGGATCGGCTGGCGCGAATCCTGCGCAGTCGCAGCCGCAGAATGACTTGCGGATAGCATCAGAACTACGCGAGCTGCGGCGAGGCTCGCAGCAAGCTACTGCAGGAACGCGCGTTCTTCGGCAGACTAAGATGGAAGTATCGGAGAATCAGGATTTTCTGCATACCGGTTTAGGCAACTCGCGCACAACGTACACCACGTTGACATGAACAACCACTATCAGATTGACCTCATGCGAGACTGTCCAATGAGAACCTGCGCCGGGGAGGAGGCCGGCCGGCGTACCTGGTCGGGGCCGGGACGCAGAGTCACCATCCATCTGATTCAAATTGCATCATGAGATGAAAATACAAGCCACGGGTGTCTTCCGGACAAAACTCAAATAGAAAACTCGACAGACAGATCCAGACCAGCGGCTGAAACCTAAACGCGGAGATAGCACGGTTTGAGTCTCCGACCAGTCGTGTTTTTGTGGCTGACTAGCTTCGTACGAGTCACGGTCTTGGAAATAATCTTCGGGGCCGTCTCGCTCCCGAAACTATATTGTCTCCAGCCCTTGGGACGTCAATCTCCGAGAGTCCCTGCTTACAGTAAGTCATTCTGGAAACACAACAACAGTTCTCTAATTCAGATGTACCGAGGTACAGCGCACTACCACCGTAAAGAAAGGTTGTTCTAGGTTGAAACGATGGTGAACTTCTCGAAGCGACATGCGAGTTCACGTCGGCGCGCTCAATGTACACGACTTAGGGCCTGTAGACGCACGTATTCCGCATAGTCTCCTCCACGAGCGATCAACTGATCGTGAGTGCCTGCTTCAGCAACTCGACCTTCCTTGATGAAGAAAATGCGGTCGGCGTTCTGGATTGTAGATAGACGATGAGCAATCGCAATTGTCGTCGTCCGTCCACGAGCCACTTTGTCTAACGCTTCCTGGACAACTCGTTCAGATGAAGAGTCCAATGCAGACGTCGCTTCGTCTAAAAGCAAGACCTTGGGTGCGCGTCAGCAGCGCTCAAGACGTGACGTGTGGATATACCTTTGGGTTACGGATCAAGGCGCGAGCGATGGCAATGCGCTGCTTCTGACCGCCGCTCAGGTGCGAGCCCTTGCCACCAACTTGTGTCTCGAAGCCATCAGGAAGCGACTGAATGAACTCGAGTATGTTGGCATCCCGGCACACCAACTCGAGTTCCTCCTGCGTGACCTGCTCGTGCGGCTTGACCGCGCCCAAAAGAATGTTGAACTTGATCGTGCCGTGATATAGAGTGGGCTCTTGCGAGACCACGGCGATGCTCTTGCGGTACTCTTGCACGTTTAGATCCGCAACATTGGCGCCGTCTAGCATGACTTGACCAGAAAGAGGATCATAGAATCGTTCTGTGAGCTGAACCCTAAAGAGTAGTTAGCTTCTTGTACTTGCCTAGCTGTCAGACGCACACTGTAGACTTGCCACAGCCCGATGCGCCGACCTATAAACCAGGTCATTGACATCAGGCCTGCAGTATTCTGAAAGCTACGTACCAAGGCCACAAACGTGCCGGGTTCCACAGTGAAGTCAAGGCCACGCAGCACCTTCACGGATGGGCGGGTTGGGTATCGGAAGTGTACATCTTGGAACACGACACGGCCCGCAACTTCCTTCGGTACCGCACCTTCGGTAGACTCAGCGTCGATATTGGGCTCGACGTCGAGAAGTTTGAGAACAGAGGCAGCTGAACCCACGGCACTTGAAATATCTGGCGCCCACATGAAAATCTGGGGACGGCTAGTTCAGTCGGGGCAATGAAAGATAATAGAGTGGACACTGACGCTTCCCACTTGGATTGAGGCGAATGTAATGGACTGTGACGAGAGTTATTTAGAGGCATATATTCAGAATGATGTTGATATACTTGCCATCAGTACGGTGAAAAATTTGTCAATGGAGTATTCGCGGCTAGCCACCAGCCGTGAGCCATACCAGAAGACCTGCGGGAACAGCAGTTAATCAAGTTCGCGGCCCCAACGTGAACCCAGCAGCTTACAAGTGAGATGACCCAGAACGATGACGCCTGCATCAGAGAGACAAGGGCGACGCGAGAGATCATTGTACGATTGGACCTTTGGAGAGGGATTTCAAGGCTGCGACTGTATATACGAATGCAGTCATCTTCGCGAACCAGCGAAACGACTGTGCGGATGGCCGCGGCAGCTTCGCAAGCGACCTGCGAGATGGTGAGATTTAAGCATTATGAATGCCTTTTGGATCTGACCTGAGCCGACTCCTCATGATACTGCTTGTTCATTTCATCTTTCATGACCACAAGTCGCTGATTTTTCGATATAAGCTTCATGCTGGCCTTTAGGGCCACACCCGCGTACCAACTGGACGTATCCTCCAAAAAGAACAAACGGAATGCAGGCTATAGAGGTTGTCAGCATTCGCAAACCCACGCCCAGAGTACAGGATACTGACCAATGGCGACCAAAGCGAGCTTCCACCCATAGGCAAGTCCCACGATCGAGCCAATTACCACAGTAGACAGTGATTGGAGTAGCATGCCCAATGTGACTCCAGTCATACCGATAACCTTTTGAGGGTCCTCGCTAAGCGAGGCTGTCAACACTCCGGTCTAAAACAGGTCAGCATCAAGGAGCCATTGAGACCTATTGCGCACACTATTCTCGTCCCGGTCGAAGAATTCAACTGCAAGTACAGCCATCAATGCTTATCCTCAGCTCCTCGAGCCTAGCGTACCGTCTTGGCGTAGCATGGCCTTGAACATCATCCGACGCAATCGTCCCGCCAGAATTAGTCCAGACTGTTGAATTTGTCAGTCCTCTATGGAAGCCCCAACGACATCACAAACTCTGGCAAAAAAGAAATTCTGGCTGCCAACAGCGATGGTGGCACCAATACCAATGATGAAAAACCTGTTGAAGCTTTGTCAAAGAGGGGTTTGACGATCCAACGCTAACAAGACAGACCAAAGCGCGTTGCGGTTTCCATCCCGTCGTATGGCAGCCCGATCTGTTTGAGTGTATGCATTAAGTATATAACCTATCTACCGTCAGCCTTTAGCACTCGGATTTAGACAAAATAGCGCACCGTACGTTATCGAGAAACTAGGATAGACCAGTCCCGCGATGATTGCGCCCACACAACCTAGAACGTAGCTCTTCCACTCCGACTTGTTGATCCTAATCATCCTAGAAAGGAGACTAATAAAGCCAGTTCGCTTCCTAGTTTGCGCGTCGCGAGATACCAATGGCCGTGTCGCGAGTTCGACGCTCCCGATGCTGCTCGCGATTGACTGGCGGCGGACGCGTGCTGGCGACATCTCCGGCTCAGCGAGCTTTGCGAGCTGTCCGGAGTCACGGACACCGAACCCTATGGCCAGATCTTCGCCTGAAGGGCTAGATTCGCGTAAACGTTGAGCAGCCACTAAAACGGAGTACGCTCCGTCCTGTCGACGAAGGAGCTCCTCGTGTGTTCCTTGCTCGACGATCTCTCCTGAATCGACGACGTAAATATTGTCCGCCTTCTGGATTGTCGCCAGTCTGGCTAATTTCAGATGCACTCGCAAACACTTGAACGCGTAGGACGTACCGATGTGTGACGGTGAGGGACATGCGTCCCATGGAGGCCTTATCAAGCGCATCTTGAACGATACCTTCGGACTGAGCGTCAAGTGCACTAGTCTGATGAAGAATGAACTCTTGCACCAAGATCAGGATGTACCGTACGTACCGCCTCGTCAAGCAAAAGTATCTTTGGATTCGAAACAATTGCTCTAGCGATGGCAATGCGTTGCTTCTGGCCGCCTGAGAGCAGGAACCCACGCTCGCCTACCATAGTCTCATACCCATTGGGCAGAAGTTGGATGAAAGAATCCGCATTCGCAGTGACGCATGCCTCGCGGATGAGCTGCTGCTTTCTTTCCGGTGTCTCCGATTCCCAAGGCGTGCCGATGAGACCGTGAGCGACGTTCGCCTCGATCGTTGTGGCAAAAAGCACAGGCTCCTGCGAGACCAGTCCGATCTGGCTGCGCAGCCACTTGACATTGAGCTCGCGGATATCGACGCCGTCGAGGGTAACACGTCCTTCGCTGACGTCGTAGAATCGTTCTATGAGCTGCACGACCGTTGACTTGCCGCTCCCGCTGGCCCCAACGAGTGCTGCAGACTTGCCGGCCTCTAAAGTCAGTGTCATACCCTTGAGGACCTGGACTTCAGCACGCGAGGGGTATGTGAACTTGACGTCCTCGAATGCGATCCTTCCCTGGATCACACAAAGAACTGATGAGCTTCGGCCCACTGTGTACTTCAGAAGCATGGTCACTCGCCTCAATAATGTCAAGCTTCCTGCCGCCAGGGTCGGCCGAGTCGATCTCCGGCACACGATCAATTGTCTCGAACAACTTCGCAGCGGCACTGCGAGCAAGGGATATGGCTGGTCCAATTTACATTCAGCCATTCAGCTGATCCAGGTAGCAGCACGGCATACCTTCGAGCTCTGGCATGAGTTGCGCCATTGCGAACGAGCCGCTGCGTGAAATATTAGCTGAGAGCGTGTATGACCAAATATCACGGACATAAAGATCGAGGTGAAGACGTTGACGATTTCGCCGGCAGTAACTGCGTCCCTGTGTAAGCACCATGCAAAGCGATCTCCAAACGGCCACGTACTTTGACCCTTGAGCAGTAGCGTTGTTCCAAAGTAAAATGCCAGTGCATATGCTGCGATTGTTGAGCGTCGGGGATACAGACTAGCTATGAGGCCTACCTGAATACATCACGAGGTAGAATGTCTGCGAGAAAGGTCAGTTAGATGAGGGCAAATGTACAACATGACCTTACCCCAGCACCGAAACCCACTGTCGCTGCAAGTCCGGAGTCATTTTTCTGTGCTTTGGCCACGAACTTGTTATAGAGGCCGCAGACTACTGATTGAGAGCCAAAAGCCTGAATCGTGCGGACGGCGGAAATAACTTCTTCAGCTAGGCTGCCGGATTCTGCGACGGCGTCCAGAGCCCTCTTCTGGAACTTAGTCTCCATGGAGCTATGCAAACCTCCTATGATGGCAAAGCAGGGGAAGATTGAGCTGACGGCAAGAGCAAGTTTCCAGTTCTGGATGTAGCCCACTGCAAAACAAGTCAATTAAATCATTGCCACAGACGCGATTCTAGAAGTAGCTCACAAATAAAACCACTGTGAGAGCATCATTAGGCCTACGAAGTCACTTCTGTAGAGAACGATGTACGCACGTGCAAAATGCACCAACATGGCTCGCGCAGACTGTGAGATGGTTTCAGTATTTGTCTGCTCTGAACGACATCATCCTTACGAGCAACTTTCTCTGACATCCCTTGTTGCACGAGGTGACAGTCGGTTTGAATGCGAGTGGTGACTTCTCCGGCACCAAGCTTATCGAAATAGGCGATATCCTGACGTAAGATAGCTTGCAGGTATTTTTCACGGATCCGCTTGCTTTGAACCTCGCCCGTGTACGTCCAAGCGCACATATAAACATACCTAGACGTTCACGGTGTTGTCAGGTGGTGCCATAGATAAGAGCTTCCATGTACTCACGTGATCAAGAATGTACCGGCACCAAGAGCAACGAGGAAGCTAGCCGTCTCCGAGGCGACATGCCGGAAGTGGTTGGCAGCGGCAGTGAGATCACTCGACCCTGAGGCAGCAGCGCTGCCGAAGTCGACAAATGCCTGGGTGAGATGGCCGAAGAGAAGCGTCATGAGAGGCTGGAAGCTCGTGTGAGATGACCGCTGAGATCTAAGTGGTCTACCGCACAAACCTGAGAGGCACCACCTGCAACGGCACAAACGATGCCAAAGATATTAAGAAACCTCTCAAATGGGGTGGAAAATCTTTGAAGGGTCAGAGGTAGGTTTTGCGGGGCCGAGCAGCTTTTGTTGCGTACCGAAAGAGTGCGAGGAACGAGACGGGAGGTAGTCCTGGCTGTGGCTTCCCGAAGGCCTGAGCCTCACCGGCATTGTATTCCACGACTTCGGCAGCGTTCTCAGTTTTCTCCTTGGATTTGCGCTTCCAGAACGGCTTTTGCGTTGCCTGAAGAGAGGCATTCGGATCTGCCGCGTCGGGGGAAGCAGCAACTGCTGCAACCTTTTCAGACTCTTTCGCGATGACAGTCGCCATAGTGCCTCTTGCCAGCTGTGGTAACGGAGGGTGAGATGGGTCTGTGGTGAACGACTGAAAATATTGCTCCGCTTTCCTAGCGTTTTGAACCCGAGACGTGCCGGGCGGCAACATGGGGACGCGCATGTCCGGCAACCACCAAGCTTCGACAACGTGTGCATCTACCGCTACCGTAGATTATCAGATATCGGAGCCGACCCGTCCAGTCGGGACGCCGAGACGCAGGCTGTGGCTGACGCGTCGCGGCACGGCGACAGCTCTGTACGTCTTGATGCTCCGCATGTTTCTCGGTACAGATTTGGTGGTATGAAGGTGGGGCGATGATGTTGGATCATCTCGCCACGAAACAACGTTGCCTAGACCTGGGTTGGGGGCGAAGCAGGTCTCGATTCTGCAAGCGTCAACTGGTGTTTTGAATAATTAGCAACGGCTTACGATGTGGGCTCATTCAATGGTCCTGCAAATCCCAATCGGTGCTATAAATGAGCGGCAAGCTCAACGCTCAACCGAAATTCGCATTTTGTCACCCAACGGCTTCTGAAAATGTCACATAAGAGACGTGCTAAATGTTTAGTTTGTCATCGCTTGGGAAAAAAGCGCCAAGTGAATCCATGAAATTGCCCATAGCATGTCACTGCTTGCGAAATGAACCTCGCAGAACAATATACATCGCTCTCAACCGCAGGCGTGCAGCGATAATGTGCTCGACCTGAGTGAAGGAGACGTTACTATTTCAAGAAATGCCTCCACTGACAATATCGAATACTGGCTGCTGAGTGCTGTGATCAACTGACCAGTGACTTTGTATCGTATATCAGTTTGATCCATTACAATTTCGGGGCAGAAGAGCACTGGAAAATTCGTAGTCTTGCAATAAGTGGAATACATGATAGGCAGGTTTGTGGATGGTATTGGCTTCGCAGTGGCACCAGTGGTGTTCAGACTGGTCAAGTAGTGGCGCACAATGTTGACGCGATTGGGCGCGGGGTGATTATTGCGACTGATAACGCGGCAGCTCCTGTGCGATGGTGTAAACGATCAAGTAAGGGGAAAACCCGTGCTGGCGGAGCCTGAGCTAACTCCGCGCATGTCGTTCTTTGCCTCCTCTCGCAGACATGCCACGCGCGAAATCAGAACTCACTCGACCCACAGCGGCACGCCTTCGGTCTCTAACTCGCTGAGACATTGTGCCGAAATGGTCCGCGAGCGTGACTATGCCTCGTACCTCGCCAGCGGAAATTTCACAGCGCCGTTTCGGGACGCATTCCTCGCGCTGCGCGCGTTCTCTGTGTGTATTCAGTCGCTGGTCTCTCTCCCGATGCATGTCTAACGACTTCCCTCGCGTAGATCGAAATGGCGAGCGTGCCAGAAATGGTTTCAAATCCTACACTAGGCAAGATGCGTTTCCAGTGGTGGCGCGACATGCTGAAGCAAATCTACGAGGTTGACGCTTTGTCCCTCTTTATCCTGGTTCTCATAGCTGATCTCGTCTATCTAAAGGACGATCCGCCGCACCAGCCTATCGCGGAAGCTGTTCATTACGCAGCGCGGGTCGCTGGCCGGGTTCCTGCATACCACTTGAAGCGCATCATCGACGCCAGGGTCAGTGAGATACGTTTTTCTCTTCGCTTATCCGAATTTTTCCTTTGCAGCACTCAGACTTGACCAAAACGTCGTACAGCTCGGTGTCTGACCTTACCGACCTTGCGGAGGCGACCTCAAGCACCCTCCTCTATGCTCAGCTTGCACTCGTCCCTCTTCCTCCTCAGGCACAGGATAATCACTCTCACATAGCCTCCCACATAGGGACTGCATGGGGGTTAAGTACACTTTTGCGCGCTTTGCCTTACCATGCCGCCCAAAGGCGCCTCGTCCTACCAGTGGACCTCACCGTCGCGCATGGGGTCTCACACGAGGACGTCTTCCGATACGGCCGCGATGCGAAAGGCGTTAGCGATGCTGTCTACGCACTTGCAACTGAAGCGAACGACCACGTCCTGGCTGCACGCCAGCTGCTGGAGGATGGGGGCATGGTCGAGCAGGCGGCTCCGATCATCCTTGCTGCCAGCGTGCCCACCATGATGTATCTCGAACGTCTGGAGAAGGCGGATTTTGATGCATTTGCGCCAGAGTTGCAGACGAAAGACTGGAAGCTCGCGTGGAGGATGTGGAGGGCCGTTCGTAGTCGTCAAATATAAACTTAGTACAATGCGCACACGCCGCGACAGGGACCGCAAGTCTACTGGTTGCTTTATTCATACACAGAATTACTGGTAGAGCTGAGTGAGCGAAAGTGCCTGACGAATGGCCCAAAACTCACCAAACAGGAAGAAAGTATTAGACCATATATACATATCAAGCAGCCGCAGCCTTTGTCGCGACGGTACTAACAATAATTTCAACCTGTCGCCGCCTCGGAAGGTCTACAGGTACCTTGTAGTACTGTAGCACGATCGTGGCATGAGTCGCACTTCAACAGACAGCAAATACGGCAGCCCACCTTGCGTAATGCCGTCCAATCCGAGAATTCCTCCAGCCTTGACAAGGGTACAAGGTTTCCCGAAACGGCGGCTCGTATTGCATTTTCTGCGTCAGTTACTGCGAAAGTTTCCTTGGACGTGTCTACGACACGCAAGGCTAGTAATCGCGTGCTGCCGTCAGACACGCCAAATCTTCGAATCGCCTCGGAGATCTGATGCAAATACGGGTTCAGTATGCTGTGTGAAATCGCTAACGATATTTCTCGCATTGTTGGTCGGATTCAGTGCCCACAGAATTTCAGAGTGCACGGTCTTCGTCCTTAGAGTGTCGCCAGCAACTGCCAAAAGCGCGTACAGCAATGCAGTCTGAAGGTGAAGTGTACTAGCGATCTAAATTCACGACATTAGAAAAGCTGAGGACGAAGAGGTATCTCGTACCAAGGGAGCTTCGATAAACGCAAAGTTGATTGCTTCTCGTTCGGTCTCTCCTTCTGCTCCTTGCATCGCTGCGGCCGCTACGAGCCGCGATCGCAGCCTCTTGGCGTCCCTGACGCCATCTAAAAGAGCTACGTGCACCGTCGAGTTGAGCGCAGGATAATCCCAGGTCTCCATCTCGTAGATCGGCGAAAGAGGACAGTCGAGCGGAACGCTTTCGTGCTCCGCGCTTGGCCAGATCCGCTGCGTCGTGACTCAGCCTTGTCCTTGTTCACTCATGGAGATCGAGTTACCCGATGACATCCTCTTAATTATCTTTAGACGGTTCGTAGCGGTTGAACCTGTTGACTGGCCGCTCCCAAGTTACAACAAAAACTGCGCACGCGCTCCATTTACGCTGGCTGCGGTGTGTAGTAGCTGGCGGTTCCTAATCACACATACATGTACTCTCTGGACGTACTTCGGGTTTCCATCCCGCACCGACGAGCATGGAAAGCATCTGTACCGGCTCGACACACTCATGAAACTCTCGAAGAACGCTCCAATTGACGTCGTATTCAACTGGCGTGCTCCCACGAAATTCACACAGGACGACGACTCGCCCTCGCTCCGCATACTGAAGACACTGCACTCCATATCCTCGCGCTGGCGTTCTGCGGAGATCGATTACTCACCCCATAACCTACAGTTGTCGTCTCACAAGCTGCATGAATCCGAGGCGCCGTACCTCGAAACCCTCATCATCGCTTTCAGATCGTACCCACCTCGGCTACCCAAAGCACCGCGCTTGCGTCAGCTTTACCTAGATTCAGACCGCTTGGACGTTTCGCTACTCGCACAATCCTATCAGCCAAGCCTCACACATCTGGTTGTATGGTCCGCCGACTTCGCCGCAAGCGAGGCGTTCTGTCTCAGGCATGCGAGCCAACTTACTGAGCTGTGTATATTGGAGGACTTGGATGGCTACCCGGATCGCGGGCGGTACGAGTTCCCGTGCCTCGTCTCGCTGACGCTGGACGACCCATGGTTCATGAGCAGGATCGCTGCTCCACAGTTGAAATGTCTCGCCATAAACTGTACCGAGCTGCGGGAGGAAAATCGCGAGATTTCAGAGCAGTTCGCGGACATAGTCCCGCAACTCCAACAGCTAGTCGTATGGGGAGCCGTGAACAGCCTCGTTATATTGGCCGCGTTCGAGCATGTGCAGACCCTGCAGTTCCAACGGCCAGCTGCAGTGACCAAGGCGTTTGATGCGGGAAACCACTATTCTCTAATCCCTGAAGGTTTGCACGATCTCAACAAGCCGACGCCGATAGTTTGGCCCAGGCTTGAACAAGTCATTTTTGGAGCATATGATTCCCCATGGGGAGGGCAGCCCACCATGACAGATCTGGATACCGACCTTGCGACATTTGTCCAGACTCGCTACTCTTGCGGCGGCTGCAACGTCAAAATTCATGGTCGTCCTTCCTGATTCCAGGTTTTTGTGAACCCTCGGGTGCTAGTAGCAACTCATCATATGTCCCGGGTTAGTCGGCCACAGGACTATCGGTAAGTCCTCAAACCTCTGCGACACACCTCCCCCTCCCCTATTGGTTGCTCCCTGCTCACACAGCGCATCGTAGCCGTATATAACTTGCATCTAGAGTATTTCAACCAACCGGTGCTGCTTGCGCGATGCATATCATTAGCTATGGGTTTATCGCTACGCAGTCCTGACTCGTGGATAAACTGTATTTGACTTTTTCTTTGTCCTTCACTCGCGTAGCAATCGAAACGGCACACAGTTTAGGGAGTAAAATTGTGCGGTATTATGAGAGTTTGTGGCACTGCGCAATCAATGCATGCTGGAGTCTGTTTACCATTGGCCATCTGAGCAAGCGCGTCTCGCAACAAAGGCACCTGGAAGTCCTCGAGGCGGCGAGAAAGAAAACAACATGTATAAAAATATTATGTGGTATTACTCTCCCCAGCTACTGGTGCCCTTTGTTTGGCGGACGAGTGGTGCCTCTGAGAGCTGTTGCGGGAAGAGAGCAAGTCAGAGGGGATTCAAGCTCAGCTACTTGATTGCTCACCTTGTCTATAAATGCGAGCTTCTAGTCTCACATTAACTGATATTAAGAATTTAGCAAATGTATGGTGATTATGACTGAGGAGGTGGTAAGCTGTGGACGACTCGCCAGGCAACCGATCACCATCACTCACTGAAGCCTTCTATCAGGGAGGGTTCGGACGACTTTCCGTCTTTTTTTGTAGCTTTAAAGCCTTTTTATTGATATACATACACTCTTGATCTCCCTGATTTAAGGTGCAACTCGAGGGGGATTTGGTTGTTGTGCATATATATCGGCTGAACAAAAACAAAGAACCATGTCTGTGTTTCTGTATAGCGTTTGTATGACTGTTTCTTTATGTCTATGAATACATATGAACCTTGTATGTCCGTACAGGTTGTGAGGCTAGGTGTTTGCAGACTAAAATCGAATTTATTAATGACTGATGGCCTGCTGGGAATTTCTTTATTAGGCAAGTCAGCCCAAAATGACTCCGACACTACCGGACACAATTGTCGGCCAGTGCAGGCAGGGGGCTACAATTAGAAAACTTTGATGATCCATTTAAAAAAATCTAAAAAGGAAAGTTTCCACAGAACACAATCTGCAGTCGTGACACGGTGTCAGTGTTCAACTTGTCAAAATGATAGGGGAAAGAAAATTTCCTTTTGGAAAAGTGTGACCGAACAACAGATAATCTATATACTTTAGTAGTCACAGAATAGCCCAGGCCTCCGACAGGAATGTATCAGTCCAAGGCAAAGCTTGGCAGGCCCTGTGGGAAGGGGTTGCTCGCCTCATAGCGGTTTTGAGAATTCCGCCTCCAACTCTTGTTACCGTTTTAAGGACGGCGGGCTCTTCCGTCACCGCCGTTTTACGGACTCGATTCCGTGTTTCTGAATAGCCGCCATGCCCCTTGTTGTGGTAGCACCGGCCCCTCCACTGCAATCAGAGCAAATTATGTGCACGTAGTATGTCTTGGCACCATGCCGTTTGATGGTCAGCAGCGCACAATTACAGTAATCCGTGTCTGCGGCTGAACCGTTAGGCGCAGGCGGCAGTACTGTACAGAGACATCTCTCTGTATAAACTGTATACAGGTTGGTACAGTGGTTGTTTGTAGCAGATGTGGCCGGTCGCCATTGTCTGACCATCTGTTTATAATCTAGCATTGCCTTGTGCACGGTATGCAGAGATCATTTTCCGTACGGTGCCACGCCGGCAGTGAGGGTATAAGTAATGCGAGCTAATGGACTCTCGTTACGATGACCCTACTTCCCCGTCGCCTTTCCTCACCATTGACTTGTGATCAGTTATGCGCGTTATAGGCTCTCCTGCACTATTGGTCTTCTTCCAAATTGCACTAGCGGGTCCACATGTGTGGCCGAACCCGCAGCTCGATTATTTGGAACGGCTGCGCTTCGACCAGGAGGGCTATCACTCGGCAGATTTGACGGGACGCTTACAGCCTTGCGGCTTTGATGTGTCTATCCCTGAAGGTGATCTGTCCAGTGCTGCTGACTGGATTCGGACAGTGAGTACATTTTCAAGTGCTGCATTTATTACGAACGCTGAGCGGTCTCCGTTTTCAGGCCTTCCGTAAGCTTACACGGCAGGTTTGCGCATTTCACCAACCTTCGCTCGCAGATGACATGGCTACCCACAATGTGGCCACAGGAACAGGTGGTCTGGACGGGTCCATTCGCTTCGCTGAGGAACAAGCTCGCCCAGAGGCAAGGAAATTGATCTCTGTGCTCTAACTCATCACTGATTGACACTCACAGAATGGGGATGACTTTGCGAGAGCGGTTCGCCTCCTTGGCGTGCCCGCCGACCAATATGTCTCTTGTGCGTCAATACCCTCCCAAAAGCCATTGAATTGGGCTTATGTAGGTTCTTAGTGGCGGACATGCTTGCACTCGGTCTGATTCTTGCCGTGGAGCAATGGTATGTTGTCGCAGGTTATGCCGTGGTTGCTGCTTACCTTGCATGAAAGTGGTGGCCCAGAAATGCCATTCCGCGGGGGGCGAGTTGATGCCCTCGTTCCGAATGATCCCGGTATCCCGCAACCTCACCACGATATCGATACACTCACTGCAATCTTTGCAAAGCAGGGTTTCAACTCGACAGAGATGATCGGTCTTGTCGCCTGTGGCCACACGATCGGTGGCGTCCGACAAGCGGCAGTCCCCGACGATGTGCCGTTCGACTCGACCTTCGTCACCTTTGACAATAAAGTTGCGTCAGAGTACATTGCGGGCACGACCACCAACCCCCTTGTCGTTAACTCCGATGACACCATGAACTCAGACAAAAGGGTTTTTGCGAGTGACGGGAACGCGACTATGACTTCGTGAGTATGGTTATTGATGTAGAAGTTCATCTCTCATCACCTTCGACACAGCTTCGCCAGCAACGCAGACCTCTTTATGTCGACTTGCGCTTATCTGCTAACGCGCATGATTGACACGGTACCTGCTGGCGTAACACTTACCCCGGTCATTGAACCACTGCGGGTCAAGCCCGAGATTGACGAGTTCCTTTACATGGGCGATGGCACACTCAAAATTCGTGGCTTATTGCGAGTATGTATACTCTAGTATTGTGGAAGTTGCGCGCTGCTCATGCAATCATGGACTAGCTCTGGGATGTCAATACTGAGCTGGAGCATCCCGCTGTCAGCATGAGATGGAAGAATCTAAATGGCACACTAAGCAACGAGATTATCAATCTCAAGCATGAAACGCGAATGATTGGCTCTACTATACACAAAGGTCAGCGCATCTCGACCGCCTGGTACTGGTTCCCCGAGGAGCAGGCAAACATCGTCCTCGATGAGGCTCGCGGCATAAGCTCTCTGGCGTTTACCGTCGACGGTCAGCAGGAACACCAAGGAGGACTTGGCTTTGCCATCGACGATACGGTGCTTTTTGCAGCGTCTTCGTGTACCTCCAATCCCAACTCAATCTACGGGAGGATCGACGTCGCAGTTCGATGCAACCTCTCGCCAAGCAAGGTTTATATCAAGAGCTACGCGTTTGACAGCGAAACGGCAGAGCTCATTACAGAAGAGTTTGCGCTGAGTTTGTCTTCCTCATCTGCTGCCGGGTCATACGAGATCTGGAGCGTTTCTCTGGGCGCGACGACGGGGGTACCGGTCGCTCAGCTTCCGGGCCCATGCAGTGGTAGGCAACTCCACGCACTCCTCGCTTGGCCGCGAGTTTGTTCTCCGCAACCAAGCAGCATGCTCGTAGCTAAATCCAGATGTTGATGCTCTGGTGGAATATCAACGATATATTTGTTATATTGATACCTTCATGGGAGCGTTCGATTGCGAACGGTATGATGCAGATTCATTTTCACACCAACGTCGTGCACTGGCTGGGAAGTTCGTCGCACGAAGGACGTATTATCATGCGGTGCGTGCATTAAACAGCCGCGTCCCCGATATTCCAAATATCGCATTGCTCGTACTAGTCGAGGTACTGTCGTTCACGGCAATGGCTAGGAAGACCAGTCTTGCCACCACAGCTTCATCAGGGTAGAAATTGTGACGAGATCGGTGTTGGGTATGAGGAAGTTGTTTGCCAGTATGAACCTTGTGGCGACATCATCGTCCTATAGGCGCGGACGTATCAGTTAATATGCAGTTTTAGGTGATTGAAGTTCAATCTTACTCGTTCGGCTAGGCGGAAGATCTTTGGCACGAGACGCCGAAAGTATGCGCCATCACTGAGCTTCTCACCAGCCACTGGGACAGTCGTTTCACTCGCATAGTCGAGGTATCGGGAGGAGTTCCTGTCGAAGGCTATCAACAATCATCATAATGCATGAGTCAATTGATGAACCGACCACAAGTGGCTCGTGCGGCCGGCAAGAAGCTTAAAGAACGTCTTGCTGAAAGCTGAATCGTGTGGACCCTGAGGCATGCGCCGCAGAACTCCGTCAAGTGTAGTTGCGCCCATTGCGCACTTTGTCACACCCTCACTACGGCGAATGTCAGTTATCGATAAGGCGCGCATGAGTTTGCGTACCCGTTCCGTGGATTCAGACGGATAACTGAATCCCCGTGTGCGATGAAGTTACGAGGTAGGACCTTGACCGACTCGTAGAAGATACGTGAACAGGAATCTAAGGAAAGTATTTTAGCCCTCCGAGATGCCGAAGGTCATCAACCACCTACTCAGTTTCATCGAGCTGCTCGTCGTCTGATTCTTGACGGGCTCAAGTAGCGCAAGTACATCCAGAAACCACGACGGCACTGGTCGGATGCGAGCTGAGAGGGCGTATTCACGCAGCTGAATGCACAATCGTTTCATCAGAAGCCGCCCAGCGCAATCAGTGAACTCGTACATCGTCGAGCGTAACTGGAGGGGCCCTGTGGCCCCAATGGCCAGCCGAGATGATGATTTCGCCAGTGGTGTCGCGACCTGCCAAGATGTTGACGCTGTCCACGTCCGCGAGTGCGCCCCAGAAGAGCCACCAATGGAACCTGCTGGCTGGGAAGCTCTCCGCCGGGTCATTTGCTACAATGACCCGTGAGATGACGAGACTGGGCGATACGAGGTAAAGCACGCACGATTGGTCACGATTATCCTTTCTAAATCTTGATCAAAGTTTGGTGGGCAGGGGATGCTGAGCGAACTAAACCGAAGCTGAGGATCGTACTCTTGGCGGATGTCGGCGAGCTTTGCGGCTTTCGCGGGTGGGAGCGCGCGAGAGAGCAGCTTCAGACCAGCCTGAGCGTTGCCTGTGCAGTCTACACAGAAAAAGTGGGATCAGGTGAAAGGCTGAGGCACGGTTCATGAATGTTGCGAGCTCACCCACAACCATGTCGCAAGGAATATCGAGCATTTCCTCCGTGCCAGCCTTCCGTAAAGCCACTGCAGTCACATTCGAAGAGTCTGTGGACAACTTAAATCCCGTGACAGTGCCATGGATGTATTCAATCTGTATCAGTCAAACATAAGCTTCGCGAGTTGTGCGAGGCAAGAGCATCACAAACCTCTGGTGCAACGTCGGCCGTGACAGCGCGGATAGTTGTCTCAATGGCTGCTCTGCTACAATGAATTCTGTAAGGCAAGGTCTCCGAGGGGTGTACGCCGTTCTTCGTAGGCATGCGCAAGTAGTGGCCGTTGAGCCATAGGTTCAGAGCGGCGGGTTTGATCCTGTGAACTAGGGTAAGAGTGCGAGGTCAAAGCGCTTTCAAACGACGGTCGTACTCGATGGCTTGTTCCTCGGCCCGCACGTCGAAGTTTGGGTACAGCTTGCGCAACATGTTGATCAGGATGAGTTGGTACCCTGCAGACCTTCTTTAGCCGATGGGGGAAGCAACTACTGCGCAGCAAGGGGCCTCACCGTGGAATGTTGTGTACTGCCAGATGCGACTGCGCTTATGGGTGACAGTCGTGTAAGTCCCATCGTCGCCGTGCACCTCGCGCGTCCCGGTGTATCCTCGGCCATGGCGCGCCTCGTCCGAAAGCGCCCATCCCTCAGGCTCAATGACGACGACGCGATCGAAATGGTCGGCACAGACGCGCGCCGTGAGCAATCCACCGATGCTGCCACCATGAACCATGTCAAGATGATAAATCCGACAGGGGTAGATGGAACGACGAACCTGCCACCGCAGATAATCGCCGTACCGTGTCTGCGCGAGGTGGGCGAGCCAAGGGCAGGTATGTCGGGGAGCACAGTGGCACGGAAGACTAAGCGCGCGCGCAGATAGCGCTTTACGAGCCAGAGTGTCGGCGCGGCGACGACGAGCGCGGTCGCCAGTGCGACGGGGGAGCGTAGCCAGGCCATGATGGGCTGTTGTTCTCAGTTGACCCTACATATATACCATATGGCGGCTGCCGCTCGTGATAACAATCATGTGCAGATTCGAATTTGGTGGAATTGGAACCGTCTGGCCGGATGCTTGAGATTGTTTTGGACAAATAAATCCCTCAGCGCGCAGGTGCCATCTGCCGGACAGCTGTCACCGGAGATTTCGACGTCCCTTTGCCCCTTGACTTGCGCAGGGTTGTGAATACTTGAAATGCAATTTCTAGTTAGTATTCTGGATATGCGAGGGAGGTGAGGGGCGGCGAAGCACCTCGGCAAGCGGGCAATCTGGTAAAGAAGGGCGAGCGCGCCATGGACGCATCGCAGGCGCCACGGGCCGGAGAATTGCAAGGACTGCATTTAATGAATCCTACTTGTCTGGGTACATTGAACAAAATCTCTCAATTCATCTTGACCTTGGATCTCGCCAGGCCAAATGTTTTTCTCTGACGTTGGCGGCGCCCAGTTTGGATTCAGGAAGGCTTTTCGTGGACCGGTGGTAAATGCACTGGTATTGGCGCGACTGCCTTCAAAATTGCCTGATATCTTGCCGGTGGGTCCAATGATGGTGCGGCCAAAGAACTTATGACAGGTGTCGCGGGTGCTGTTGATGAGGTCGATGTGTTGGAATTGGAACTTTACGCGGACGAGCTGGACGAAGAGCTCAAATCCGAGCCTGACTTTGAGTATAAATCCAGGTCGGAAGAGCTCGAGCTGGGTAATGAAGACAATGCAACGAGTTTCTTGACCTGCTGCTGTGTGTCGACTGCGTCAAAATGAACCTTGACCATTTGACCATAGACCTGAATCTATGTGTGAGATGTATCCCAACGATCTGTCAACGACTTATGGGAAGCCAGCGAGCCTTGCCACTAGCAACATGCCGTTCGACACACCGCGGATGCGAGAACCCTCACACAACCGTAACGAGGTCGCCTGCCTGCGCGCTTCGAGAACCACTACTGTGTAAGGCTCGGAGACGTTGACAAAAAGCGTAATAGCACTTGGGTCGTGGTCAACCAGCCCGTCGACAGTCGAGCACAACAGGTGTTTAGCGTCGGGCACTGTGACCGATACTTCTTTGCACAGCACTGCGGGAATAACAAACTACGCCTCGTGCACAGGCAGGGGTGTCACGCTCAGGTATTGGAAAATAGCTGGAGAAGGTTGAATACGGCTGAAACTCAGCTCAGCGTCTCAACAAACTGTTGCCGATTTGCCTCGAAAGTCTAATGGTATGGAAATTTCCATGTCCGCGGTCGAAGCGTCTCCACTGTTGACAACTAAAAGGTGGCCGTAGCTGCCGGTAATCGGTGCCGAAGAGCAGTGCAATGTTCGAGTGAAGCATTACCACTGGTGCTTGTCCAAGGTGCACGCTAATTTGCACGTGCCTCGCGGTACCAGCGTGGATCTGCGGGGAAGGCGACCAACTCGCTACGAGGGTACAGAGGGAATAAAACGTGGCCAGAGCAGCCTTGTGTGACATAAGGAGCTGCGGGAAGAAGACAAGGAAGGGGATAGGAGAAGGGTCGCGCCGGCATTGACCGACGGGCCGTCTTTTGCTCTCAGCTCAAACGGCAAATGGTGGACGCGGAGAACGTCGACGCACACCGGGGCGTGCGACAGGACACATTTGATTTGCGCGGCCGGCTGTCTATTGTGACGGACGAGCAGCAGCTGTCAGACTCTGAACGCAGCCAGGACGAGGACGAGGAGATGGTCGACGACGACGACGGCGACTTGTCGTCCGAGCTCAGCATCCCCGACGAAAGCATCAACTTTGACCTTGTCTATGCCATCCGAACTTTTGCCGCAACTGTCGAAGGTCAAGCCAGCGTCTTCAAAGGCGACTCGCTTGTGCTTATGGACGACACTAATTCGTATTGGTGGCTCGTACAAGTGCTCAAGACCCAGGAGATTGGTTATATTCCAGCCGAAATCATCGAGACCCCCTTTGAGCGACTCGCCCGCCTCAACAAGCATCGCAACGTCGCGGTCGGTCTTTGCAGCATGTATGTGGCATTGGACCCGCGCTGACGATTATTGTCCTAGGTTGCACTTGCCAACGAGGCCGACAACAACGCGCTGCCGGGCCCGCGGTCGCTGACGGAGCGTGTGATCCTGAACCGGCGGCGCGAGCGGCGGCAGATGGGCACACGGACGGTGTTCTTCAACGATATCACCGACGAAAACCGCCACCAGTTCACGCGGACGTACCCTCGCGCGCTCTGGGGTGACGAGGAGGAGAGTTCAGGTTCCGAGTTTGACGACGACGATTTGGTGGATGTGAATGCATTTGAAGACGCCGAGGACGACGACACCGGCGCAAATGGACCGGCGTCAATGGAGGAGGACGACGGCATGGACTGGGACCGCGATGCTGTGGCCGCCCAACGTGCATTACAGCAGCAGCAGCAGCAGCAACAACAACAACAACAACAACAGGCTCAGGTCCAGCAGCAATCCCAGCCCCGGCCTGCGGCTTCCGGCTCCGTCCAGGGCGCTCGCGAGTCGCTGCATCAATCGCGTTCTCCACCGCCCCAACAACAACAGGCGTCCGGCGCGCTGCTGCCGAGCGCTGTCATGCAGCAGGAGGCCGTCCAACGCGACGAATTGGCTACCCAGGACGCTGTCAAGCGGCAACGTCAGCAGCAGCAGGAGCAGCAACGCCAAATGCAGGTGCAGCAGCAACAGCGCCAACAACTTCAGCAGCAGCAACAACTCCAGCAGCAACAGCAGCAACAGCAGCAGCAGCAGCAACAGCAGCAACAGCAGCAGCAGCAGCAGCGGCAACAGCAGCAGCAGCAGCAGCAACAGAAAGATGCCGGTCAGCTGCAACGTCGTACCTCAGACCGACGCACGCTGAAGAAAGAGCGATCTGTAGAATCAGCCTCGACTGTTTCAACGGAACAGGACTCAAAGGAGGGCAAAAAGAAGAAGGGCGGCGTGTTCAGCAGTCTGTTTAGTAGGAAGAACAAGGACGACAAGAAACGAGCGTCCCTCGAGCTCGACGAGTCTTCGAAGAGTAGCTCTCCTGTGTCCAGCCAGAACGACTCCCCGCGAAGGCAGACTCAAAACGTCCAACAGCAGCAACAGCAACAGCCGCAACAATACACACGCCAGATGTATTCGCAGCAACAACCGTCTGGTGCTCGGAGCCCAGGATCTCAACAGTCGACGCCCCGTCCCGACCCGCAAGCGCAAGCGCGGTACCAGCAACAGTATCTGCACCACTCTCCGGCCGCGAGCTCGCCGGACCTGCACACACCGACGGGCCCACTCACGCCGTCTTCCGCACTATCGCCGTCGAGCTCGTTACGACCGGACGCGCCACTGACGCCGCGCCAGCGCCCGGGCTCGCTGGTGCTGTCGCCCGCGTCCGGCCAGTACGTGCCCGAGCTCAACGTGATGCGCATTTTCATCGGCGAGGGCATCCGCGTCGACGCGACGTTCAAGACAGTGCTCGTCAACTCGGGCACGACTGCGGGCGACCTTGTACGGCAGGCGATGCAGCGCTTCCACCTCGCCGGCGCCGGGACGGTCGCGGAGGAGGAGTACTTCATCAGCGTGAAGCGCCTCGCGGAGGGCGGGTTCGAGGAGGCACTGGCTCCGGAGCAGCGCCCACTTGCGGTGTTTGAGGCGCTCGTCGTGGCCAGCGGTGCGCTCGCGCGCATCGTGTTGCCCAAAGTCAAGCGCTCCTCGGTCGGCAGCATCAACTCGATGGCGAGCAACCTGAGCATGCACCCTGCGATCGGCCAGGCGATGAACGACTACGCGGACGACTCAGCCGTACGGTTCTACATCAACCGGCGATCGGGCACGGGCATTGGGATCGCTCACGGCGGCGAGGAGGGCGAGGACATGACGCTGAGCGCGGTCGACGCGGACTCGATGGCGCGCTCGAGTGCACATCTCGGCGTCGACGTGTCGCCAAGCCCGCGCAGCAGCTCCGGCAGCACGGGCTCGCGCACGGAGCGCTTTGCGCTGCAGCTGTTCATATTCCCCGAGGACCTGCCAAGCGGGCTTGTGTTTGACCCGCACTCGGAGGGACTCGTGCCTGCGCGCGCGAGGCACCAGCAGCCGATCCAGCAGCGCGAACGGCGCAAGGTGCTGACATATGCGAGAAACGTCACCGTCGCGGAGGTTATTGAGCTCGGCTTGGCGGCGTTCGGCGTCAAGGACGGCGTTGTGGATGGCGGCGACGAGGTGGAGGACAAGCTCACCAAGCGCCACAGTCATACAAAAGTCCGATACAATTTGACGATGCATTACGACGACGAAGGTGTGTTTGTTCTCTACAATTCCTTGTTGTGCTCACGTGTCTTTCAGAGCGCGAGCTTCAGGCCAGCAGTCGGGTTATCGACGCGTTCCCGCGCCAGCCACGATTCTTGGACAGCCTGAACGAGCGCATCCCATCGGAGCAGGAGCTACAACAAGACCCTGTGTTCGTCCTGCGGCGGGCAACGCGGTACCGCGAGGCGACCAACAAATCGCGCCTCTCACAATCGCTGGACGAGGTTGAGCTGCACCACCTGCATCGACGTTCGGCATCGATCGCGTCATCAACGGGCGACTCGGCCGCGGGGCCGGTCGTCGTGGTCGAAGACCACACGCTGCCGCGGGCATCTGCGAGCGCCGGCATGTCGAGGCAGGAGCTGATCGCTGCACAGCGCGCAGCGTCGCGCGCGAATCAGCTTGCCATCATCTCGACGCAGGCGAACGCGGAGCGCGGCGTCGATGTCGTGCTGCCGAACCGCGGATTGCTGCGCAGCTCGCGCCAGGGCTCGCTTGGCCCCGGCGGCGGCGAGTTCATGCGCTACTCGTACGTCGAACCGGATACGGGCGAGACATACGATATTGGCGAGATCCTCGAGGAGGAGTGGCGCGAGGAGCTCAACGAGGACTATGATGAGCTCGATGACTCGCCGTCCCGCGATGATTTGCTTCGCGGTGCGGTCGCGCAGAGTAAAGGCGCTCTCATCAACCGTGTCATCAGCAAGGTGAACAGCGGGCTGCTGCTCCCGAGCAACTCTTCAAACGACACAAGCCTTGTTCTACGGTCGGCGGTCGTGCCGACGGAAAGCTCAAACTCGGTGATGGCCTCGCTCGCTTCGTCGGCGTCAGTCTACTCGACGCCGGACTCGATCGCCACCGAGACTGGCCGATCGCTCAAGGGTCTACACGAATCACACGCGCCACGATCCAGGGAACGTCCTTCATCGGCGTCTGGGCACGGGCACAACAAGCAGCAGTCGTCGATCGAGTCCGCGCCGTCGCCGTCGTCAGGCTTCGACTCGTCTGGGCCGTCGACCCCCGCGACGACGATGGTGACGTCCGTGGCGCACATGCCGCGCGCGCGCACCCCACTCGTGCTGCGCGAACCGGACTTTGGTGTCGGCCGCATGCTGGCGCGGCTCGAGCTTGTTGCTGCAATCGAGAAGCGCGCGCAGACGCCTGCACCCGTTACTCCCGCCCCGGAGGATGATCTCGACAGCATCCTCTTTGGGCCGCATCTGAACCTCGACGGCATCCATCCCCATATTCGCGAGGCATATCAAGAGACATTCAGGCAACTGGATGACCTCGATTCGGTGAGTGACCCATCGTAATTGTGTGTTTGGCGCTAGTTCTGAACGCCTTGCGCAGAAACTCGACCAAGTCCTACTGTCTATGCGCGCATAGTCGCGTCTGTCGAGGCTGTCTGCTGCTCTTCCCCATTAGAAACCCACGCTCCTTACGTCTCTGTCTCCTATCTCTTCGCAACGTCGTTTCTTGGTCCAGTGCGAACTCGCTCTCCATCTTGCTTTGCTCATCGCTTTCTAATGTACCTCTCCCAGCTCTCGTCCCTCATCTGCGTCTGATGCGTCTGCAACAACTCATGACCGTTCCGCGTGACAACAGCAATAATTGTTTCTCGTGCAATTGTAGCATAACCGGCCCCTCCCTCGCATTCCAACCCCGCCACTTCGCATTTCATATGATCGCTGTTATTTCCCCGCTCGTTGACGCTTGGACGTTGACCATCCATGCAGTATGCTAGCTTAGGCAATTCGCCAGTGCAATAAAGCTTCACAAGAGCTGTCTGAAGTAGTGTGCGCGCAATGGGCTGTCGTTCAGGAGTTAGAGACAGGACCTTGAGGCTTCACCAAAAAAATTGTAACAAGTACATGGTTACGTGAAACGAACAAGTTATATCGATGATCTGGATGTAACAGTGTAACGCGGGCAGACGAGGATAAAGCTGTGGTCAGTCGTTCTTAAGTCCCCCTCTGTAGCTAATAGGAGGTTGTCACCGTCATCAAATAACCCATGTCCCTGGTGTACATTTAAACTGATGTTACTCAGCCTGTCAGTGACATAAATGAATTGAAATTTCCAACCGCTGATTACCGTTCCAGGAGTATCCGTTCTCCGTAGAAGGTCTAAACCAGGCCAACTCTGACCAATCAGGTCGTGGAACAACGGGCAAATTGCTCATCAAGGTAGCATAAATCACCAGATCAAATGGAAGCTGGCCTGACGCTGAAGAGTCTTGTACGAGTGAGAGTAGTAAGAGGCTTGTTGTAGCAAATACGATTCAAGTCGAATTGTGACACAATATGCATATCTGTAATTCGGCAAGTGCGGAGCTGCGACGTCGCTTAAACTCTCAAGAGAGATGAAGCAGTTACCTGGTCGCTTTCCTCGTGACTATAACCATACCTGGTGCAGAACTTGATGGGACAGGCAATATAAATTTTGCTTTCGGGAATATCATAACGGCCCGCGATCATTTCAGCTGCTGGAAGCTCGCCTCAACGAAGGAATGCTGAGCGAGTCTCGCGTTGACCCTCTACTTCGAATTTATATGATGACGCTGAGGCAATGGTATCATGCATTAATTCGATTTAGGCTGTTCGCCAAACGAAATAAAGCGTCACAGGTGCTGGCTGAACAGCGCGCGGATCTCCGTTTGGGAGTTTATCCGCACTCTCACGATTGACCGGCGCTTCGCCAGTAGTCATGAGACCACTGATTTCTTGCCCAGTATGTTTCCAAGTGATTTAAGCTCGTTTGGTCTCTTCTGTGGGAGATAGGGATGTGATAGCGCTTCAGGTGGCCATCGGAACGGCGTACAGCCGACGGACGGAGCGCCGTGACGCTTGACGAGCTTCTCCGTGCTGCGAAAGTCGCGCTGATGGCTCACGCTCGACTCGTGAGGGGTATAAGTAGTCTTTCCTGCGGGGGCCTGCTCGGCCTCAACTTTCCTCGCGTCATTCGTGCTCACATTCCGCCAACCGCTTTCTCCCTCCGTTGCTTGCTAATCCAACGACCGTACTCGATGGCGAATCTTCCGCAGACATTCAAGGCAATCCAAATTCATGAGCATGGTGGCCCCGAAGTCGTGAAGCTCAACGATGTGACGATGCCAAAGCCTGGAAGCAATATCATCCTCAAGGTGTGACCCTGAGCAGGGGTTCAACTGAAGCTGTTCTGAGTGTGTGCAGGTCGAATGGTCCGGCGTAAACTATATCGACAATTACCAAGTACGTAAGAATCTTATACGTATCAGTTACCTTGACCGATCTCGTGCAGCGCTCGGGCTTATATCCCAACAAGGCCGGATGGCCGCTGACCTTAGGTACCGAGGCCGCGGGGACGATCGTCGCCCTTCCCGACACACCTCCAAAGAACGATTCAGACTATGACGCGCGCAAGTACCATGTCGGACAGAAGGTTGCAGTGGTGCGTGCGCTGACCTGCCGTGGGGTGGCTGGCGAGGCTTGACGCTCCCCCTATCCTCTGTTCTCATGCGACATCCCGCAATCGCAGTACGGGGGCGGAGCCTACGCGGAATACATGATTGCGCCTTGGCAAAAGATATTTCCGATCCCTGATGGAATCGACACGCGGTTGGCAGCGGCGACGCTGACGCAGGCGTTGACCGTGCTTACTCAAGTCAAGGAGTCCTACGAGGCGAAGAGAGGTGACACCATCCTTGTCCACGCCGCTGCAGGCGGCCTTGGTCTTGTCTACTGCCAAGTACGTGGCTTCACTGTAATGTCTTTAACGCTCAATGTTCTGCAACGAGTACAGGTTCTCAGCGCCCTCGGCTGCCAAGTCATCGGTACCGTCTCCACAAAAGAGAAGGCCGAACTGGCAAAGAAGAATGGCGCAGCGCACACTTTATTGTATGCGGGTCCGGAAAAAGCTGATCTCGAGGCCGAGATCCTGCGTCTTACGGATGGCAAGGGCGTACATGCTATCTACGACGGCGTCGGCAAGGACACGTGGGAACTCGACTTCAAGGTCATCCGCCGGCTGGGTACCATCGTCTTCGTCGGGAATGCATCTGGTCCGGTTCCTCTCTTCCCTGTGCTCAAGCTCGCGGAGAAGAATGTCCGAATTTGCCGTCCGACGTGCGTATTGAGATCTCCTCGCAAGCTTGCTCATCCTGAAGATCGTCCAGGTTGGGCAACAGCTTGGTGGAGCCGAGCGAAGCGGTTGCGTACACGGACACCATGTGGAGAATGTTAAAGGAGGGAACGCTCAGTATTACCATCTTCAAGGTCTGCATGCACTGTGATCGTGGTCTCCTATTGTTGAACGATATTCTAGGAGTATCCGTTCTCCGTCGAAGGTCTGAATCAAGCCAACTCGGATCAATCTGGTCGCGGAACCACGGGCAAATTGCTCGTCAAGGTGGCGTAAGCTGCCCCAGCGAGTGGAAGCCG
Source organism: Auriculariales sp. MPI-PUGE-AT-0066 (assembly GCA_020744175.1). NCBI lineage: Eukaryota > Fungi > Basidiomycota > Agaricomycetes > Auriculariales > Auriculariales sp. MPI-PUGE-AT-0066. The sequence goes on along the minus strand of JAGTJP010000027.1, from coordinate 223,623 downwards.
AAGTAGCGCTAAGAGTTTTGTACATGTGAGATGATTATAGCCGGTGACACTAGCAGCAAATACAGTCGAAGCGAAACTCTGACTCTTCCAACACACGGTGCGCATTTCATAAGTTACCTTTTTCAGCGGCGGCGCTATGATAAGGAGCCGCAAGGACATTGCGGCCCACGATGCGGAGCGGCACTGCACGCAGCTCTATATGGTTCAAAGGCCATATCAAAATTGCGTCCTGCGATATTGAAAGTCGCATAGACCTCGAACGAAAATTGAAAATCGCGATACAATAGCATTTATAGCATCTTGTCTGAGTATAGATTGAAGATTGGAGAAGTGGATGAACATTGAAAGAACGCTGTCTTTGAATATAGAGCGAAAGTTTAGTATTGGCCAAAAGATGGCAGCGTTAGGTATAGTGAATAAATGACCACAATCGAAAAGTTGTCATCGAGGTGGGAGAACTTCGTTCCACAATACAGGGCTTTCAGTAAAATCATGATGTCAATTGCGCAGGTGAACGGGGGTAGAGCTACATCAAGATAGTCACGTCCTATGTGCGGATTTATGAAGGGTTTCGAAATCCTCACTTTTGATGCACATGTCATGGAACGTGCCGCCATCGTTGTCGATGAGCTTGGCCGGGGTATCAAACTCGACCACCTTGCCTTCTTCAAGAACAAGAATGCGGTCACACTCGATGACGGTACACAGCCTGAGGTTTCATGAGATTTGTCTGCAGTAAGGCTTGGCTGTAGAGCACGAACCGATGGGCAATGATCAGCATGATGCCTCCACGGAAGCCCTCGCGAATTGCATGTTGAATTTTGCGGTCGGTCTCAAAGTCTACCGAAGCCGTACTCTCATCTAGGACAGTGATTTTAGTCTTGCGAAGAAGAGCGCGTGCCAGCGCAATCAACTGGCGTTGCCCAGCACTCCAATTATTTCCGCCTTCGCTGACAGCAGAATTCAAAGTGATGACAACACTTGCTGCTTCTGGTGCTGAAGTTGAGTCGCCTGACAAACCCGAGTTGTGTACGAGGATGGCAATAGCAGATTGGTCGGCGCCTTCGGCGTCGGGTTCGTTCCTGAGCAGTTGCACTGAGCGCAATGCGCTGTAGCATTCGGCATCCGTATATTCGTTGAATGGATCCTATCTAGAATTATCAACAATGCTGGCACATGCAGGGCTCCACATACCAAGTTCTCGCGAAGACTTCCCTTGAACAGCACAGCATCCTGCGGGATGAGGGTGAGACGGGATCGCAGGTCCTCAACTCCAATGTCCGTGATAGAGATACCGTCAATCTCGATCTTGCCTTCGGTTGGATCGACGAAACGGAAAAGCGATAGGGCTAGGGTGGATTTACCGCTCCCAGTGCGGCCGACGATGCCCACTTGCTCATTGGGTCGAATCTCGAAGCTGACTCCTCGGAGCACGGGGTCGAGATCCGACGCATACTTGATGACTGTGCGGTCAAACTTGATGCCGCCGCGGGACGAGGGCCAGTCTTTCGGTGGGCGAGATCCCTCGATGGTGAGCGGCGGCTCAGGTGGGAGATCTATATATTCCTGAATGCGCTCTACAGCAGGGCTTTATCAGTGCTCTACACAAAAACGAGTCGATGCATGCTACTGACCGACGCTGTTGAATGCATTTTCGGTATCGACGTACGAACGCATCAATGTGTAGATTGTACCGAGCATACTTTGAGCCTGCATGATGACAATGGCGGCCAAACCAGCCGACAGACCAAACATAATGGCAAAGAGGGTGGCGATGAAGAAGGTTATACCGCCCAGGACGTTAAAGCGGAATCGGAGCCTGAGAATCCATCAATCAGTTCGGTGCTGCAATTTAATTCGATCGCAATGTCACGGACAAGAAGTTCGCCATCCCGTTGTAATAATAGGTCGCCTGGAATCTGTCCAGATGTTCGGCCATGGTCTGGAGTAAACGCCGCTCCGCGCCGAAGGCGCGGACTGTGGCCACACCTCGAAGAAGTTCGCCAAATGTTGACAGCACCGGGCTGCGCAGTGTGTTTTGGATACGATTTAGGTCGCGCGAGGCTGAGACGTAGCCGCTTGCGACAAGGTAGTGCAGGTAAAGAATAACGACCGCAGCGATGAGGAAAGGCGGTACACCATAGGTAACGGTCGCGATCGCGATGGCCATGGACATACTCTGCTCGAAAAGAGCAGTGATATCCATCGAAAGGCCATCATCAACGTGATCAATGTCTTGAGATTGTGCAGCGTTAGAACCACTTCAGGCGTGTAAGTGGTCTACATCGCACCTACAGAGAACCGGCTTAAAATGCGGCCAGCCGGAGTTTTGTCAAACCAGCGCGCCGGTGAACGTACAACAGATTCCAGCATCGCGCGGAACAGTGTACGAGCTGCGCGTATTGTACTAAAAATGCTGGGAAGCTGGGCGACGACTCTGAGTAGCGCGTTTAGGGATTCTGCGCTGATGATGAGTCGTAGAGCTATGTAAAAGCGATGTCACATACGAATGCCTATGTAGACGAAAACATAGGGTAGTGGGTTGGAGGTCGCCGAAGGGAACCCGAAAGAAGTCTTGACTGGTCCTTCTTTAGGCTGACTAGGGGCGTCCTCGTAGCTTTCACTCCATATCTTGATCCAAATTTTTTGAAGCAGATCCACTGTGGGCATATTATAAGGAACCTAAACTCACGGTGACTGTGCCACTGACTGTTGCGCTGTGCAAATATGCTGGCGACAAGCAAGACAATAACCCATGCGCCAACAGCGCGGATATCTGCGACAGTATGGGTGAGATTTGATCATCAGACAGAACACAAATCATACAAGTGAAGTAGTGCTTGCGATTGACCGAACCGCTGACAAGTCGTGAGCTGTATGAACTTGAAGCGTGAATCAGCGAAGTACCTGTTCTTGGTTTCCTTGTCATTAAGTTTCTTCGTATCTTCGACATCCTTGCCCGCTACCTCTGCCAGATCGTCGTGATTGGAATCTTCTTCTTCGATGCCGAGTTTAGCGTCTTTGCCTTCGGGAAGCTCGCCACTGGTGCGCAGGTCATTGACCGGACCTTGAAGGTCAATGGTTCCGTTTGACATTCGCACAACGTAGGAGCAGTGGTTGATGACGGCTTCGACGTGGTGCGTGACGAGAATGAGGGTGCGCCCATTCATAAGCGGGCCTAGCAAGCATCGTTTAATGAGGATGGCTGCGGTGGGAGCATCAACGGCGCTGCGACGCGTGAGCGACTAGTGAAGCGACAAGTCGAACTTGTGCCTACCTCAGGACGTCATCTAAAACAACCGTCTTGGTGTATGCATATATCGAGCGAGCAAGCGCCACACGAGCCTTCTGGCCACCTGAGAGGGTAATGCCTTTGTCGCCAATCTCGGTCATGTCACCACCTTCGAGACTGTGACTGTCGTTAGATGGATGTACCGATAGATAGAGGTGCGGCTCACAAGTTGAGATCAGGAATCAGAGCACAGGCTGAGAGAACCATGTTGTAGCGATCCCGTGCGTATGGTGTACCAAAGAGGATGTTGTCACGGATGGTCTCTGTGATTGAAGTCAGGATGACAGTGAAACTTCTCTCCGATAGACGTACTGTTTTCTAACCATGGATGTTGGGCGCAAAAGCTGATAGCCTCTTTGAGACCAGTTTGTCTGTCAATATGATTTGGAAACTTGGGTAGATAGACAGTGCCTTCCAGACACTCCATCTCGCCGAGGATAGCAGACAGTACTAAGCAATAATGGTAAGTCGTGAGTCATGGATGCTGTGCTGAACGCACATGAAGACTTTCCAGAAGCCGTCGGACCATAAATTAAAGTCATACTGCCGCGAGGAAAGACGATGTTGATGTTGCGAAGTCTAAACTGCTCCGTTATAGACGCTCCTGAAGTGGTAATTGATGGAGTCGCGTCAGAGATTTCCTGAGGTTTCCTCCGTATCGTCCTCAGCGTCAACGTGTCCCGCCAGGACCGCTTCTTCCGCGCTTCTTCCGCCTTCTTCAGCATTTCTTTGGCCAGTCGTTTCTCCGGTGTGACAGCCGTGATGTTCCAGACAAATGTAGCACCTTGACATCCGATCAGTTCGTTGAAAGGACGATCATCGTACCCTGGTAGGAGTGAGGTCACTTCGGCGGGAACCTCCCGCTCATCCAAAAAGTCACCGATGCGTTCCACGCTGCCGTATACGAGATTGATGAAGCTGAATACTGCGGGCAGTGATGTGAGCTCGTCGGTGAGTATCTGAAATGTGAGCAATGCTGGAAAGGCGATCGGAATGCTGAGTTGATGGCCGGCAAAGTAGGTGAATGACGAGAGGGACACGCTGGCAACGACTATCGGGATCACGTTCCACACAAAATCGAGAAAAAATATAGCGAACTGGGTAGCACAAGGTTAGCATAACAACGAAAAATCGGAACAGCGACGTACGCGGTTCTCAATCGTCGTCTTCAGCTCTGCATTTCGTTGCTCCATGATACGGTCGATCCAACGCGTCTCCCACGCCGAGAACTTGATAAACTACATCGCAAAAAATAGTCAGCAAAGTGAAGCGGCAGTCACTTGAGCGCGCCGACCTTGATGGACTGGATGGCCTCGTTCATGACTCGCATTCGAACGTCGCGCATCTCCATCGTGCGCGTATACATCTTGAACTGCCACTTCAAAATCAGGGTATTTGCTGGAATGGCAATGAAGATCGCGATATAGCCCAAGAAAGCGCTCCATCCCATAAGTCGATACAGGAAAAGTGCGGCCAGGATGATTGAAAGCGGCGACTGCACCAATATTTGGTAGACTAAAGGGGGTTAACAAAAGAGAACCACCTCAGGCCAAGCGTACCCACCTAGTATGAAGAATCGCAAACGATCCGTGTCGGTTGAAATGAGGCTAGCTATCTACGAGTTATGAATAATCAAGAGCTGCATGAATGGTTCGGGGGTTGTACGAACCTTGCCCATGTCGGCGCTCCCAGCGGTCGGCTGCGAGTCTGCGCCTATCTTGTCACCGCCAGATCCAACGGCACCGCTGGTGTCGATGCGCTTTAACGCCTTCTCATAGATGGTACCAATTGACATCGTTTTGGCACGAAGGATCGCCCGTCGTCCCGTGTATGAGTTCTGCAAGTCAAGCTCGCATCTGACGAGCTGCAGAACAAATGCCACAAGGGTCCACAGGTACGCGTCCCGGCGACCGCGCGAGGCTGAAGACTCTTCCTTCATCTGAAGATAGTGGTTTTCGAGACCTGGGTCCGCAACCAGTACGTTCAGAAAGGCCACCGGGTTCTGGCTTCCCGGAGCCATGGGCAAGGTTGTGGCAGTAGCTGCGTGAGCGATTCCATTGCTGTGAGAAGCTGGTTCAAAATAACTGGTTGAAGAATCGCAATAGTCGATGACATGAGCTGTAAAGCGTTTAGCGTAGACTGGGACGAGGAAATGAAGTATGCACAATCAGGACGGCCGTGACGAACAAGTCTCGCGCGTTCGCCTTGAGCAACCGCCACATGAAGGATGTACCTCTGCGAGAGTCGCAAAATGTTGAGCTTACGCGCTACCTCCGACTCGATCGATATTGACTCGCCTGACACCGCTGAACTTCTTCAAAACGACGCGTGCACGGAGATTGCGGGCTAATTGCCACACATCGGACTCCTCCAACGCCATCTTCTTGCCTTGTGTAATAAGAGGATCAACCCATGTAAAGGTCGCCCACTGCCAGACTGTAGCCCACTCGTCCAGTGCGGGGTTTTGGCCGTCGGAGTTCTTCATAGGCGGGCCGCTTGTTACGCGCGTCGGGGTCCCGAGCACGAGAGCAGTGCCAAGAAAGAATAGACAGATATGAAATATCGCCAGAAGGTTGAATCGAAGCGGATTGGGCACCAGTGCTGGGCCTGGTAGAGACTCTGGATCAGCGCGAAGCGCAGAGACGAAAAGGTCGACGACGCTGCCGAGCATGTTCAAGATGTAGATCGTGAGGAGAGAGTAGTACGGCAGAAGGGATGGCCTGATCAGGGGAAGTAAGGCTGCATAGAGCTATGAAGAAGTTGATGAGGGCTGCACATCAGCTTCTAAACATTTGAACGGCATTCACAGTCGCCACATACCCATACGGTAAGAGGGATGAGCGAGCTGAGACGAACGTCCGCGGTTTCCGTCCAGATCGGCTTCCGGAGAGTCATCACGATCAGTATTGTCAGTTCCGCAAGCCCGATGGCCACGAGGGTCCAGTTCCGAGCATTGCGAGGATATGGTTGACCCATATCGTCCGTTCTCGAGAGTAACGGCGTTTCTTCGCTCGTCATGCTGACAAGATGATCCCCAGCGGAGTTTCACTGGTACCTTGCGGCTTTGGGTCAAGGAGCTCGTCTGCGCGTTCGTCCTCGGCGGCTGTTGAGACTGGTCAGTCTCGCCATCTCAACAACTCGTAGCCGACTGACAAACGAGGTCGGTCAGCAGCATATCAAAAGGGTGCAATCTGATCACAAAGTGGCCAGCAATCGCGCCAATGATGGTGCATAAGGGCAACCAGTTCGTGAGCACAGTTTGGATTCTGCATGTGAGATCCTCCTGGCACGCATCCCACGACATCCTTGACTACTCGAGAGCTGAAACAAGAGGCAGGAGGTGCGGAGATGTGGCCTATCTGCGTCTTCATTTTAACGGACAGGCTTTATGATAACGGCGCTGTCGCAGCCTCGCGGAGGTAGGTGGAGAACGCAAGGATATCACCGGCGTTGCCCGCTTCTTGAAGTTCGCAGACCCGAGTATCGAACGTTTTTGGTATGACTCCCAGGCACAACGCCGCGCCTGTGTATTAACATCACGGTGAAACAATTTTTTTACCCTTGTCTGCACGTTTTAGCTCGCGAGACCGTAGTGATAGCACATGATGGCATCTTCTGACGCTGTGAAAAAATATTTTTGTTCTTCGAAACATCTGCCTTCTGAATGTTGAGGTGGCCCGCCATGGAGAGTTGCCCATACCATCGGACGCTGACAAGTCATATGATGACGATAGATGTAGAGGCTCTGAGTCTAGACTTTGGTTCAGGTTGCGTTGCCACGTGTTGCGGTGGCGATTGGTTGCGACAGGAGAGCTGAGCTGAGTTTGAAGCGTGTTTCGGCTCTTGAACCTACAGCCATGCGCATTCGCGTCAGCACAACGCCACCACTTCCCGCGCACAAGGCGTGGTCTTTGATACCTCCATCGATAGCCGAAGACACGTCCGCAACGGTGCGCGAAGCTAAACAGTTTCTGTGCTCCTCGGTGAATGCGCTGGATGGTCACGAGCTTGGCGACATTGCATTATTTGTGGACGGATTTGAACTTCTGGATGATACCGCGCTGGAAGTCTTGCAGGCTGGCGACCTGGTCGTGTGAGTCTACCCCTGCACTAGGTCTCGATCTAGCTGAGCGTGCGTTGCAGCATCAAGTCCATTCTGCCACGCACAGGCGATAAGAGAAAACGGCGAGACTCTGAAACCCTGTCTTCCCGTGCGTTTACCTGCTGTCATGACGGATCGGTCTAACCGCAGCACAGAATCACCCGCAAAGCGGACGAGACTGCTCTTAACCAATGGCTCAGCCAAGTCGGCACCATCACAGCAAGTCAAGAAACCTGTTGCACTTTCATCAACAGCTTCCTCGTCTTCTTCTGCCTCTAGCTCGTCCGAGTTAGACTCGGACTCGGATTCGAGTTCTTCAAGTTCATCTGCGGCGAGCTCAAGCTCCAGCTCATCGTCCTCCTCATCGGCACCCTCAGTGGCACCTACAACACGCCCAGCAACCACAACAGCACTAGACCCGCTCAAAGGTTACTCGGGTGCTCAGAAGCCCGTTGCGCCAGCGCAAGCGCATGTACCACCTGGTCACGGGAAGGCTGCCACACAGGCGCGAAATGCGCGACGCCGACGTCAGCGACAACTCGGTCAGCCCTCTCTTTCTGGCGACACCGGTTCGGACCTTCCACCCGCACAGCAATTCTCAGAGCCGGTAGCCCCCAAGCCAGCTGCGCTGCCCGTGCAGATCACCTCGACGATGCTCCGCAATAAGACGAACCGCAAGAGCTTTCTCTCCGACGCGCCAAAGGAGCTCCCCACAAAAATTACATTTGGTGGCACCCACACGCCACAGGGTTCGCGGAGAACTAGCGTTGCTGTCCCTCGACTCGTCCCGCTGTCCGAGCGCAACAACCTCCCTCAGAACCTGTTCGTCACCAGTGTCGACGTTGAAGCCGACCTCTGGCCAAAGCGCAAGCGCAAGAAGCAGCCCGATCATTTCAGCTTTACCCGAGACCACCGCGAAGAGCAGGAACAGCAAGAGGAGTTTCCCCAGCTGTCGTATGGCGAGGAGCTCGACATCACCGACGCTGCGCCGGCGGCTCGTCCACGTGCGGCAGTTCCAGAAATTTCTTTGGAGGTCAAGTGGCCGACACTGAAACGCGTTATTGCTCCACCGCCGGTGGGCACGATGCTTGCATGGCAGGCAAGTTCAAGTGACCTCCTTCTGAACATCTGACTGAACGTATTGCTCAGGAGTTGGGGATCAATCCGACAACACTCTCGCCGGAGATGCTAATTCAAACTGGAACTGTCGTGTCCTTGGATGCGGTTGCGCAGGTTGTCAGGTTGTCCATCACGCGTGCCGACATCGCATTCGGAGCGACGCTGCAGCTAGATGACGAAGCGGATATCGGTGAGGTCGAGGACCGGGACGAAATTGAAGAAAGAGATATCCCATTAGCCGATATGGTTGGGCAGGATGCATGGAGAGTGGTCGCATAATCATTGTACAGACTTTGTGGGAGCTCCGCTCACACTTCCCACACCAATCGCAATTACACGGTTCAAGTTCATTGTGTTCCTTTCACCTTCAACGACCGATTCTTATTGTGGGCTCTCAGTCCACTCCCGTGCCCGGACCAGTCCTTGTTCGATGTGAGGTCGGCCTCATCAGAGACAACTATTGTAGTGCTACTGTGCAAGACAAGTCACAACCAACTTTAACGTGCCGAACATGAACCTCTTTACATGTGTCTCCTTGCTGGAGCTATGGCGACTAGACTAGAACGCTGGGCTCGATGCAATGAGCCACCCATGCCATGCCGCGTGTCAACGATTGCACTCGTCGTTATGCGATACATTGGCGCATTCGGAACCTCTAGCTCAGGGTCTGAACAACGTCTGTGTGCTTACCAAAGAGTGCGGCAGACCCTGGGAAGTCTGCAGCGACCGAGACCTGGGCTGTGGCTACACGACCCGAGTTGCGGGTTTCAATGAACGATAACACGTCGTCCACAATGATTCCACAGCGCGCGCCCTTGCTCCGAGAGTGCTGTCCAAAGGTAATCCGCTCGAGATTCGGCCAGACTACAATGTCGTCCTCGCGTTCGTTGAGTTCCTCCAAGACCTGAGGTTGCAAGTGGTAGCACCTAGCTGGCCCAAATGCTTTGGTAACTGCGGCGGGTCGTTGAAAGACCACGGTGCGGGTGCTTTTAAAGGGCTCCAACGTAATCAACGATCGGATGGTGCCCCAGAGAACCAAATGGGTGAGAAGCGGTGCTCTGTGTGCAAAATGCTGCACAGCGTCGCGAGACATGTTGTTAAGGTCGGAACAATTGATCGCGAGACGTTCTATCAGCGGTGCAGTGATTTTATCGATGAATAAAGGGTCGTCCAAGGTCAAGGATACGAGGCGAGGGAATTCCCAATTACCCGAATGGTACATATCATCAATTATGCACAGGTAGGTCAATTGTTGTGCATGATTGGCGCAGTACGGTTGACTGTACGTGAACTTCTGAGACCAAATGATGAGACGTACGAGGCTGGGATGTTGTAACGGGGAGATAAATGAGACGTCCGAGGCATCAGAGTCTAGGAATATTTGGCGAAGACGAGGCGCCTTTGGAAGTTGCGGCACATGGCCTCTAAAGATTATGACAAGACTCTCAAGGAATGGAGCCTCGAAGTCATGCAGTTGGCGCGATCCAAGGGAACACTTGAGATGGTCCGATTTGTACTCGATCTCAGCATATCTCCATCGTGGGCACATCATGTGCAGCTTCGTGATAATGTCGAATGAGGCCGGGGTGTCCTCAAACTTGCACTGTGACGAGGCTCGCCAATTGAACACGACATCGATCGGCGCATTCTTGGAGTTTGTGATGAGCAGTTCGAGCCTGTAAAGATGCTTCTCATGCTGGGTTTCCTCCGAGGGAAAACCAAAGTAGCTCCACAGATTGGAAGTTTGTGTGACTAGATGTCTCCAGCGAGAGCACACCGCAGCAAGCGTAAATGGTGCCCGTGCGCATTCTTTGTTGTAGCTTGGTAGCGGCCACTCGATAGATTCGAACGCTAAGACATTCCCGAAGACCACAATAAGGATATCTTCAGGTACCCTATCGTCCATGGTAAACGTAAGAAGACAAATTGCGGCTCTGCCGGATCTAACCAACTCGCTCCAACCCCTCCGCTTTCTCCCTCTCCTCGTAAAAATGAATCATATCCACGCTATCCAATCATAGATAGCCACACCTATACAGGAATACAGCTTTAGTGAGACTTTTTCTGGGGACCGTTGGGCATGATATTGGCCGGGTCGATACTATGCTGGATTCTCCACTCTCCTGAGAGCTTAGAGCAGGCCGTTGTAGCTGACAGCCTTATCATGAGCTGACGCCGGTATGAGAGGGTTGAATTAAAGGTTGCCGACCGCCTGCGATTCTTACTATAGCATCGAGCAATAATCAGACCAGCTCCACGAGATGCAGAGTATCTACGGGAGTACATTCAGTATTGAATCAGGCTGGACAGGATGAACCCCAGGCGGCCGTCCGCCTCTACTCAAATGCCGCTCGAGCAGCTGTGTAGTAGACAGGGCGAGCCTAACGGTCTCTTAGGTCGGCGCATCGTGAGGGCAAAGCTCTTCCAGGCGCGCTGTGAACCATTCTGGTGCCTGTAGCCCTAAGGGTAGAATTACTTTCTTGATAGAGCTTGGTCGAGCAGTCCACTCCGCGCGACCGCCGCTTTGCCCGCGGGCCAGGTTCCGGCTCTCGATAAACCCAAGAAATTGTTGGAATGGGATAGGGAAAATCGATGACCCAAATTCCACGCGTTCAAGCGCCGGCCACACAGGGGGCTGAACTAAGGCCAGCTCGGTAAAAAACGCTGGCAAGACCTCGTAATAGGATGCGCTGCTATCAACTATTTTTCGGATCGCCTCGGGGACCGAAAATGAGAGCGTTGAGATAGATTGTATATGTTCCGCGTTGTGAATTACTTGTTCGTTCAGCGACCCGAACAAGATCAAGTGCTCAATGCCAACGTGCCCTAGTGGATTGATATTGATGCCGTGCATGGGGCCCCCCTTAACGGCAAGAGTCTGCAGGTTTGGCGTGTCGAGATGGGCGAGACGCCGGCCATCTTGGAGGACGAGTGTGGATAGACAAGGAAAGCTGATCAGCGCGGCCGGAAGTTCGCCCCACGGAATGTGCCTATAAACATGACCCTCTACCATGGTAAGCTCTAAGAGATGCCCGGAAACCCTCAGACATAGGTCTTTGATTGTGGTATCCGTACAGGGTCCGCAAGAGAATGCCATGAGGTCGGGCATGTACGGCACCCGGTGATCAAGATCAACGCCATCGCAGCTGAGATGCAATCGCAGCAGTCGCGGCGCGTTGAAGAGCTGCAACACCCCGTAGCTGAAAGAGAGGGAGAGTTGTTCTAAATTTGCTAGTTCTTCAGATATGTCTTTGAATGGGCTCGTCCTGCGATTGTCTGAGATGCCAATTCCTAAGTCAAAGTCGGCGCTTCTCCACTGAGTCGCAAGCTGGGTGAGAACTTTGAGGATTGATATAGTATCCGGGTGTACACGGTCATACTCCCACTGGTTCCTGGTGAAAACGACGTCCACGAGTGTATGCTTCACCAGTGGGAGCAGGATCTGTAATCGTGCGAAATGCTGCCCGTGTAGCTTGGAATCAGGAGGGAATCCGAAATAAGTCCATAGCGTCGACGTAGATTGAGCGAGAAAACGCCACCGACGAGAAACTGCTGCTAGAATAAATGGCGCACAAGCCCTCTCGTGAGAATATGTATCCCGCGGCCATTCCAGCAACGCAGGACCTGAAAACGAGTCAAAAATGAGTAGAAGGATGTCTTCAGACACTTTATCCGGCATTTGCGCCAACCGGTTGAAGATGGGGGTCGGAAGCGAAATCCCGAGCCAGCCGTTGCCATACCATTCTGCCTCCGCCCATCGGCGGCGTCAATGATCCGCATTGCTGGGTGAGCGGTACTAAGACCAGAAGCTCACGCGCAGTTCGTGCGTCGCAGTAGTCGGTCAGTGCTGGCGAAGCCTTGCACGTTCAAATTCCTTCCTATGCAGAGGTCGTTTCTTTCTGTCTTAAGCGAAATTCAATTACACACCACACATCTGTTGAAATGAGCACCTCGTGCATTGTGCCAAATGAGGCACCAATGGATTTGGCTATTATATTGTTCGAGCGCTGCCATGATATCTATCTTGCGTAGCTAGTCGTACGAATTTGCAACGATTGAATGCCCAAGTAGGCAATAATGTAACTGCCGAGCACAAAATTTTGGTGCGGTTACAAGCATTTTGGTTGGTTGCGCAGAACAAACTCGCGGCCAAGCGAGGAGTGCGTAGAGTTGCCAATATTTACATGAGCTCGGAAGCTGATGGACCTCGTCATCGCGCCTAGAGAAATGCTCCAGATGTCGTATGATCCGGCAGCAGGTGAGGACGACAAAATCAGCTCGAACTCTTCCGTGATGAGCTCTGCTGTGTTTCTATCAAATGCGTAGCTCTTGATATAAACCTTGCTTGGCGAGAGACCGCGTCGAACGGCAACATCGATCCTCCCTAACAGTGAGTTGGAATTGGAGGTGCACGAAGACGCTGCAAAAAGCACCGTATCGTCGATAGCAAAGCCAAGTCCGCCTTGGTCTTCTTGTTGACCATTAACGTTAAACACCAGAGATCCAACGCCGCGAGTCTCGTCGATGATGATGTTTGACTGCTCCTCGGGGAACCAGTACCAGGCGGTCGAGACGCGCAGACCGTTATGCAGAGCAGAGCCGGTCATCCACGCCTCGTGCTTGAGCTCAATAGTGTCGTTGCTCGGAGTGCCGTCACGGTCCTTCCGTTCCATCCTAACAATAGGATGGTCGAGGTCAAGATTGACATCCCAGAGCTGAATGACAGCTTTATGAGTAGAGTTGCAGTTGGAAATGAATAGACATACTCTCAATGCGCCGCGGAGGTTGAGTGCGCCACCGGCCGTATAGAGCAATTCTTCAATCTCGGGTTTGATGCGCAGAGGTTCAATGACGGGCGTCAGCTCCACAGCAGCGGGCACAGTTTCAATCATGCGCGTTAGCAGATCCGAGCAGGTCGACCTGAAATGGTCTGCGTTACTGGCAAAGCTGCGTAGAAGGCGATAAGAAGTCAACTTCCGCATCAATACCCATACTCACGAAGTCATAGTCGCATTCCCGTCACTCGCAAAAATTCTTTTGTCTGAGTTCATAGTGTCGTTGGAGTTGACGATAAGAGGGTTAGTAGTTGTTCCTGCGATGTATTCCGACGCGACATTATTGTCAAAGGTGACGAAGGTCGAGTCAAACGGTGCATTGGACTCCGTGTTTTCTGGGTCATTCAACTCTGGCACTAGGTCAGGGAACGCTGTGTGTTGTACGCCACCAAATGTGTGACCGCAGGCGACAAGACCGATCATCTCTGTTGCGTTGAAACCTTGCTTCGCAAAACTCGCAATATGCGACTCGAGATCTTGTTGGGGCTCTGGCACACCAGGGTCATTCGGAGCGAGAGCATCAACTCGACCGCCGCGGAATGGTATCTCCGGGCCACCACTTCCATCCAGAGTAAGGAACAGCTGCACCGTGAGTTGCAGCGGCGTACCATTGTTCCACAGCAAGAATAAGGCCGAGTGCGAGCATATCGGCCACTGATGGCCTACATAAGTCGCATACAATAGCTTTTTGGTGATTCAAGACGTACGAGAGACATATTGATCGGCGGGCACGCCCAGGAAGCGAACTGTTCTTGCAAAGTGATCGCCAGGATTCTAACAATATGAAATTAACAATGAGCCTGGCCGTCGAAAATATCCTTACCTCCGGGCGAGCTTGTTCTTCAGCGAAGCGAATGGAGCCATCCAGGCCTCCTTTTCCTGTGGTCACATCGTGGGTGGCCATGTCATCTGCAAGCAAAGGTTGGTACATGCAGAAAATCGTTGTTTCAACTTACGGAAGGCCTGGACATAGAAACCTCTTAGCGGCCATGATATGTGCAGCACCCAAAAGTAAGCTCACCGTCCTAATCCAATCGCCGGCGTTGGATCTTCCAGTCCCAGCACCCGATAGATGAAAGTCGCAGGGCTGTAGGATACCGGTCAGGTCTGCGGTATTGTAGCCCTCCTGATCAAAGCGCAGCCGCTCCAAGTAGTCGAGCTGCGGGTTCGGCCAGACGTGCGGGACCGCGATTGTGAGGCGGATGAAGATGAAAAACGCGGGACTGGCTCCGAAGCGCATTATCGACAGGACCAATCGTTGAGCGGAAAAAGTGGAAGGGAAAGGTAGACTTGTTTTAACACTACTTTATTGGCTCGCATTACTTTTATTTGTCTGCCAAGAATAATTCCGGAATGATGTCGAGCTGCTGTCAAACTGTCGTGACTGTCCGCAGTAGGTCACGTAGCAAGTGCCAAGGCGCAAGTACACGTGCGGGATCCAACGGGGCCACCGCGCTTATACTTATTGACTCGCGGATGGATCCAGCGTTGCGAGATGCTGCGCAGCGTGAGCGTGATGGCAGAAGGAAGAAACACAACCCTGACGTCCACGAGATATTCCGCAGCAACACCTCCGAATATTGCATTTCATCCACAGGTTCAGTTATAGATGATATCTCAATTTCGGGGTTTTTTTAGCTCAACGGCTCAGCTGCATTTGTGCTTGGCTGATTTGAATGTGTGGCCAGGTTCGCACCCTCTTGCAAGTCATACCATTTTACCATCCGGTTTTTATTGAAAATATGTCTGCTTATCTGAAGCTACTAAAAATGACAATAATGCTTCGCTCAGAGTCGATGTCCGCGCACTGACGAAAAATCATGAGCATTGATGCTACAGACAATATATTCATCCCTTCCCTCCACGTCTCCGCATTCCCATCCAGCGACGGAACAAATGTTATCTCGTGTGACTTCCTTGACACTTGCGCCAGTCAGCGGCTCATGTCAAATCATTCATCTCGGCTCAACCAGTCACGTTGAATGCACTATAAGGCGAATACTTCCACCGCCTGCTTGATTGTCAGTGCGAAAGTTTTATGAGGGTGTGCATACTATGCTTACCCGCTATAACGCAGTGAAAAGATCGGCAGCATGACACTGCTCACAAACCAGGGCAACTCGGGAAAGTTGCCACGGTATTGGTGGCGCGATGTGGCTGATCATAAATGGTAGCTCAGTCCAGGGGTTGGCATGCGCTTGTGCATATTGATCTAGCTTGTGAATCATATCCTCAATTTCTTGTGGGGAGAAGTTGCTCTCTATGTTTTCGCGACGGATATGATCAAGTTCGCCGTCAAGGTGTTGGAACTACAGCGGGAAGTAGGTTAGCATCGTCATTTGACCTACTCGCCCCACGTACGAGAGGATCCCTAAGGACAGTCATTTTATCGCGCAGTATCTCTGAATTGAACGTTTGAGTTATGGCAGGATCGTTGACATAGGCAAGTATGCCATCCAAGTGATCATGCATGACTTTGTGTTGACCGACCTCTCCCGTCATATTCATGCGTGGAGACAAAAAAGGAAATAGCAATGTCTCTGCGGTATAGATTGAGATCCGTGTGACTGCAGGGAGAACATTGGGTACCTTCTGTATCATGATGAACCAAGACGCCTCCTGCCCACGAGCTGCAGTAGCCTAGAAAATTTGGCAGGTCCTGCTGCAACTTTTCCGGTTCCTCCAGGTGCTTTAGAATGCTCTCGTGACCAAGCTTGAACACGTTATGCGCTAGAAACAGTCGTTATGGCCAACTCTGAGTTCGACTGTTCCTTACGTGCAAATACAACAACTGACCACGCTCCATCATCCATTGCATTTTGTCGAATACGTGGACCTCGGACAGCCTCACACCTATGACCGACGTCGAAGGGTTTGTAGTATCCATCACCAAATTAAGTCTGGGAGCAGGACAGGTGGCAGATCCGCATCGGCAAAAACCTGTCGACTCCGTTATTTCAAATCACCGGCGACCCGGGTGGCTGTGAGGCCAGAAGCACTTGCCCCATCCGGTGTTGACACGGGCCGCACCTTGTCTTTGACCCCGGCCAGGATATTCTACTAACATGTTCAGTTGCTAAACTCCTTAACTTGGAATTGAGTCTCAAGAACCCAACCGGAACAACAGCCTACGACTCTCACTTCGTATTTTGTTCTTTATGAACACTAAGAAGTTTGCATTGCGCCCCTAGGTCGTGCCAGTCCCTGTCTCTTACACTTGCAACGGTGACTTCGGGGATCGCATCAGACGCGAGGTTCAATAACCCATCACTAGCCCTCTAATCGAAAGAAGGGCTAGAGCTTGGAGGAAACTGAACTACTGTTCTAAAAGTAATGTTTGCTAGGTGGTGCTAAAGGTATTGGACTATTGGTGAATCGGCGATGTATACGTGTACGCTCCTCCAGAGAGGAATAAGTCGAAATAGCAGCATGCTTTCATTAGTGTAACAGAACGGACGTGTCCAGAGCGAGTTCCCGCCATCTGCGATAGACTGATGCCAATTGGAATCATCCTTCGTCCCGGCTTAGATCCTGCCAGATGGTCAAAGACCAAGTGGAAAATATCGCCAGTGACATTGGTCGCCGTATATGTCTGGCGTTGGTGAAACGTGAAGTCGGGTTGCCAAAGGAGTTTCCGGTGCCGATGCAACCTACTGCTCGGCTTTAACGTGTAATAATAGCGATGTGTTGCGATATGAAACTGAAAATGCGAGCAGCACACTTCATACCTCCGAAATCCACAGCATAAACTATCGAAGCGATAGGCATTTGCTTGCTCCAATTTCCATATATTCAACTCTTGAACAAGCTTTTTTCGAGGCATTGGAGACGCTCGCTGCTGAGCGTCTCATAATGGATATTAGCAGCTAAGGGAATCTAAATCGATCTTTCAATGGGATGAGTGGGTGTATGCTGTCAACTCCCGAAGTTTTGACCTGAGAGTAATCATAAACTCAACTCCACGTCTTGAAACTTTGTCAATTCGCTGATTCTGAAGGTTGCAAACGTCCCCTGCTTGTGCTACTCATGGTAGTAGTAAGTCGGCACCGACGTTCAGGCGAGTGCCGAACTCCGCGACACCAACTTTGGACTTCGTGACATCGACTACGTGTCCTGCAGGATAGAGCTCGACAGCCACAATGTCCTTTCGAGCGCGTAGACCGCCCTCACCGACCATATCGCACGCGCCCTTTGGCTTGTCCAAAGCGCCGCCGCGAGAGCACATGGGCGCGGACGCGCGACGGGACGCAGCGCTGAGAGACCCTGGGACATTTCCACCCCGCAAGCCGCGCTTCTCGTCTGGCGGCCCGCTCGGCTTGGAGGATGTCGAGTGGAAGCTGCTAATCGCCGTCACCGTCCTCGCGTCGTTCATTCGACTGTATCGAATATCATACCCAGACAGCGTCGTGTACGTAGCGTGCAACTGCTTTGCTTTTACGCGTCGCTCATACTACGCTTGTAGCTTTGACGAGGTCCACTTCGGCAAGTTCGCAGGGCGATATATCCAGACAAAATATTTTGTAGACGTACACCCGCCTCTCGCCAAACTGCTCATCACATTCGCCGGCTGGGCTTTTGGCTACGACGGCCAATTTGATTTCAAAGAAATTGGAAAGTAAGTTGCGCGCGTTGTTAGTTGTGCATTGTCTGACGGTTGCTGTGGCAGACACTACGACCCGTCGGTTCCGTATGTTGCGATGCGCATGCTTCCAGCAGTCATGGGTATCGCACTCGTCCCATTGGCATACATGACTCTCCGTGGTCTTGAATGCAGAGCAACCACGGCGCTTGTTGGTTCCCTCTTCGTCGCTTTCGAAAACGGTCTTATTACACAGTCGCGGCATATCCTGCTCGATTCCCCCCTCATTTTCTTCGTTGGCACCACCACCTTCTTCTGGGTCGGATTTTGCAATGAGGACAAGCATGCACCATTTACCGACGAGTGGTGGGCCTGGCTTGCTCTCACAGGCTTCTCACTCGGTGCTGTCCTCAGCTGCAAATGGGTTGGTCTCTTCACTGTCGCAACGGTCGGCCTCAGCACTCTCCGTCAGCTCTGGATCCTTCTCGGTGACCTACGAGTGCCCCCGCGTCTGTGGGTAAAGCACTTCGTCGGTCGTGCCATCTGCCTCATCGGTATTCCCATCGCGTTCTACATGTTCATGTTTTGGATCCACTTCGCGGTCCTCCAGAACTCGGGCGAAGGTGACGGATTCATGAGCTCTGAATTCCAGCACAGTCTCGGCGGCAAGGGTATGAAGGACACATTCGCGGACGTCGCGTACGGCTCCAAGATCACCTTACGCCATGTGAACACTCAAGGTGGCTATCTTCACTCGCACGAGAGCACGTACCCCACCGGTAGCAAGCGTGAGTAGTGCCACCGCAAAACTAGTAGGCCTTCGCTGACTCTCTGCAGAGCAACAAATCACGCTGTATCCTCACCGCGACGGCAATAATGTTTGGGAAATTAAGCACATCAACCGCGACGGTGAGGACGAGAAGAAGTTCCGCGACCACCCCCTCGAGTATCTGGTCGCAGGCTCGATGATTCGTCTAGAGCACGCCTCCACCCTCAAGCACCTGCACAGTCACGACTTTCGCCCGCCAATCTCCGAAGTGGACTTCCAGAACGAGGTTTCCGCGTACGGCTACAAGGGCTTCCGTGGTGACGGCAACGACAACTGGATTGTGGAGATCGAGAACGGCGACAGCAGCGACTCGCAGTCCGGGCGCCGTGTTCGCACTTTGCGCACACACTTCCGCCTCCGCCACCAACTTCAGGGCTGTTACCTGTTCTCGCACAAGGTCAAGCTTCCAGACTGGGCATACGAGCAGCAGGAGGTCACCTGCAACAAGAACGCTATTCGCGAAAACTCGATCTGGTTCATCGAGACAAACACCAACGATCTCCGTGCGTACTACACAAGCTTTGTGTCTCGCGCCGCTAAACATGTCTCCTGGCAGTTCCCGAGACCGCCGACAAAGTAAACTATAAGCGTCCCGGCTTCTTCAAGAAGTTCTTTGAGCTGCAGCGCGTCATGTGGAACACGAACGCTGGTCTGACCGATCGTCATACATTCGACTCGCGTCCCGACTCCTGGCCCCGACTCCGGCGTGGCATTGTGCGTTTGAGTACTGCATATGCGAGTATTGCCAATGGCTGACCTCTATTCAGAACTTCTGGATGAGGGAGAAGAGGCAGATCTACCTCATTGGCAATCCCTTCGTCTGGTGGCTGAGCACACTATCAGTCGTCGCCTATGCTGCTGTCCGCGGTTTCCTCATCCTTCGCGCACAACGCGGCTTCAATGACTTCAACAACAGTACGTTAGTCGTTGCACCTTGCTAAGCCTCTCACTCACTTGCTTCATCTAGCAATGGTCGTCAAGTACGACAATATTTGTGGATTCCTGGTCATGGGCTGGTTCATGCACTACTTCCCATTCTTCCTGATGGAGCGTCAACTTTTCCTACACCACTACTTCCCCGCTCTTTACTTTGCCATCCTACTCTCGTGTGGCGTTTTCGACCTTCTCACCACTATTCTTCGGCCGCGATTCCGCTTGCAGATCGCCGCTGTCGTCCTGATTATCGCTATCCTCAACTACTGGTATCTCAGTCCACTAGCGTACGGCACACAGTGGACGCGTGCTAGCTGCAACCGCGCGAAGCTGCTTCGCACATGGGACTTTGGATGGTTCGTTTGGTTTGGCTTGTCGGTGTGCGACAGGGACTGATTATTTTATCACCAGCAACGAATTTCCTGAAGATTACGCCGCATACCTTGTCAAACCGTCCCCAAAGGCGGAGCCTGTCATCGGAGGCGGTCCCGCCGCCGCTCCCGACCAAGCGAAACATGCCGCCGAGTCTGAGCTGAACAAGGTGGAGCCCGGTCACGACGTGTTTGAAAAGCCGGTCGAGCCGAAGGCGCAGCCTTCAGGCGAGGATGGTGCGCCGCCGCCCGTCGTTGCACAACCTGGGGAGAAGAAGAAGGAGAAAGAGAAGGTAGCTGCGCCAGCGAAGGACGTTGTTGGCCAGAAGGTTGGTCAGAAGCCGACCGACAATGACGCGGTACCGCCAGTCGTGGATGGGGAGGAGCATGAGGAGGAGCCGCACGATGGGGACCACAAGGGAGTCGATTCGCCTATTCAAGGCCCAAATGTTCCGCCAGCGCCAGCACCGCTTGCAGACGCTGCAGACCAAAAGGTAGAGAAGAAGCCGGATGGACAGGCTTGAGTGGTTTCGTTGTATTTGTCGTCTGTGCATTGCTATATTTGCAAATGGACTCGTACTGGATTCCCGAGATCGCGCGCCCAGGCTGCAAGCAGCCAGTGGAGCTCAGCAGAGCAAGTTACAATTGCCATTCCAGGTATGCACAGCCTGACTTTGCAACGTCGAGAAAACGCTTCGAACAGGAGTACCGGTCAAAAAGCGAGCAGAGCTGCGAGGCAATGTACCTCTAGGTTCGCTTGACTGCTATCGCCGCTCATTACCCGCATGAGCGATGACGGGTTTTCCTGACGAATGCCTCCACGGCTGCGCCCGCAACTTGTCTTCATATTCCTCCTCTGCCAGACAAATCTTGCATCTATGATCTCAACCGCCACGGAGGATATTCTTCTTATGATTTTTGATAATGCCGTTGGCCCTACTCGCATATCTTGGCCGAAGGATGAATACGACATTGTGCGAGCGCGCGCGCCGTTCCAATTGGCCGCCGTTTGTCACAGATGGCGAGACCTGGCTCTAAAAACGTCAACCTTGTGGGCATACTTTGGATTTCCTTCCCCCCTTGATGACCAGGAACACCATTTGGCCAGGTTGCATGTGCTGATCTCACGGTCGAGCCACGCACCAATCGATGTCCTCTTCGCTCATAAAATTGGTGCTTTCGAGGCTGTAGACGGTCGAACGGATGAGCCAGCGATATCTGTGCAGATTATAGACGCTCTAATTGGACTTGTCTTTCGCTGGAGGAGTGCCCAGGTCCGCATGCCCAGTTTACCCTTTAGACACAACCTAGCTCGGGATGCGCCACTCTTGGAACAATTATATATGACCGACCGTTCATCAACTTTGGAGATGCCACGTGCACCCCGTCTAGTACGACTAGGTCTTGACACTTACCAGAAGGGCGATCTTAGCTTCTCCCCCTCGTTGTCCAGCCTGCGCTCGTGCATTGTCTACTCTTCGGACGCAGTACTCGCGGAGCTGGTATGCACAATCTATGCCCAGAGCTTGGTCGATTTGTGCATTTCCGATGATCTTTGGAACGACAGTTTTGGCCTCATTGATTTTCCTTGCCTAAGGGTGCTCACTCTCGATGATCCAACTTATCTTGAGGGCATCCGTGCTCCCAAATTGAAAACATTGGCTGTCAACGCCGGAAGACTGAAACATCACATACCATCATCACCTCCCCGGTTCCCGGACCTTGACCACCTAATTCTGTATGGCAGTCGTATGGTGTATTCTGAACTCGAGGTACTTGGGGACTTGTCCTCCATATCTCGGCTCTCCTTTATCGTTCCAGCTGCAATAAAAGCCACAATCAAAACGAAGCGGCGTAGCCATATTTCAAGAGGATTTTTCGCAGAGTTTTCAACATCGACAGCGTATCCGCAGCTTGTGCACGTCAATCTTTCGTCCGACGCTGTGTGCAACACTGGCCGGCTGGACTTCGACGAGTTCAGTGCTTTTGTTAAAAGTCGCACCCTGCAACTTGACATGGCAACAGAATGTGCACTCGGGTCTCAGCTGCAGCCTCGTAGGCTTAGCTCGGTGATCATTGAGGGCGATTCAGTACCAGACAGGTTCCGCAATGAAATACAGCAGTATATCCATCCACCTGCTACGCTTAGAGATGTATAGACACCTGCCAAAATTCAGGCATAGGAGGCGGATGGAAGCGCTTACCGGCGATTGGATGCTAATGGGATGTAGTTCACTGCAGCATTGTCAGATCTCACCGCATCCAAATCGTAAATATTGTAGCTCTGGAAAAATTTGTGCTCTCTTGGAGTTTGTTCTGTACACATAGAATAATGATATTTCGCAGCAAGTCCTGGTGCGGAATTCAGCTTGTTCCATCAGCCCGTGCGGCCTATCCTTTCCATGTCAATGGCTGCTACTACCCCTTGACGAGTACTCACTGTCATATACTGTTGTAGAAGCTCCTGTGGAAAAAGCTGTGTCAAGGGGATCAGGTATTGACCTACGTTCACAATTCAGTTGAGCGATAGATTGAGATACTCCGGAGTATGGTGCTCGATTTTCTCACATGTTCCCGAAAATGCTCGCATAGAAGGCTGATCAGATTGAATCTTCAGGCTACTAGCACCAAAGGCTGTCGAGAGCTCGTAATCACGCATGTACACAGTAGGTTACGCACTGGCAGCATTGGAATGTGCGCAAAGTTTGCAAGCAACGGCCGTTATTTAGAATGTCCAACTTCATCTCCAGGTTTTCAAGCCCATTCTGAGACTGAGTTGTCAGCGTGCAATCAAAGCCGGCTTCGTACTATAGTACAGTACTTACATGTCGTCGGCGCGGCTGCTAGCGGATGCATCTGCAACTTGTCGTCACATTTGACCCTTGGCGGAGCTCACACGTCTCAATGGTCACTAAAGCTACTGACGATGCTTTGCTTTTGATATTCGACAATTTTTCAGGTCCTGCGCGCATATCCTGGCCGGATGATCAATACGATGACATACGTGCGGGAGCGCCGTTCCAACTGGCATCCGTCTGTCGCAGATGGCGCGAGCTCGCTCTCGAAACGTCAACCTTATGGACATATTTTGGGTTCCCGCTTCGTCACAATCTACACGGACCTCATTTGATTAGGTTACAGGACCTGATCCTGCGATCGGGTCAAGCGCCAATCGACGTTTTGTTCACGTATAGGCTTGAAGGTTCTGCTGATGACGGCGACGAACTACCCGCGTCTGCACGCATTCTCGACTCTCTACTTGCACTTGTCTCTCGCTGGAGGAGCGCACGGGTGTGCATGCCTGATTCGTTGATAACCAGTTACCTTCAGCACAATCTCGCCCAAGAGGCGCCGATTTTGGAACAATTATACCTAACGAGCTATGCATCAGTATTGGAGATTCCCAGCGCGCCGTTTCTGGCCCGGCTCTGCCTGGACACTTTCAAGAAAGGCGATCTGCAATGCTCATCCGCGTTACCCAATCTGCGCTCACTGATTGTTTTCTCGGCGGACGGGATTGTCACGGAGCTGATGTGCAAAACATACGCGCATCAGCTGGTTGACCTTTGTATTTCCGACGACCTATGGAATGAAGGCTTCGGGCCAGTTGACTTTGCCTGCCTGAGGAAGCTTTCACTCGATGACGCGAGTTACCTGTCACGCGTTCGTGCTGCGGGTCTGCACACGCTGGCAGTTAACACGGGAATGCTGAAAACACAAACGGCGCCATCACTTTCTCAGTTTATGAGCCTTGACCACCTTATTTTGCATGGCCGCATGCGGGATGGTTCACTCACGGTCATTCAGAATTTCAGCACCATTTCCCGACTCTCCTTCGCCGTTCCAGCAGAGATATCGTCCACCATATTGTCGCGGCATGGTTATGCTATCGCCAATCGATTCTTTGAAGATTTTTCAACATCCTCGGCGTGTCCGCAGCTTGCGCACATCAGTTTCTCACCGGATGCCGATCAACTGGACTTTGTCGAGCTGGATGCCTTTGTGAGGAGTCGTACGGTTCAACTCGATACAGTATCGCAGGGTGAGCTCAGGTCCCAGGTGAACCCCAGAAGACTCTGCTCTGTCGTGGTCGACTGCGAGAAGTTGGTGCCAGACGGGTTTCACGATAAAATACACCAATATCTGAATCCATCGGGTGTCAAAAGTGATACAGTGCCAGCAGCCTCCATTCGTGAATAGACCTCTCAGCACGGACGCGGCTGGCCGGCGATCTTACTCTCAACTTCACACTGCACATTAGAAGAGAAATGCGAGCTTAATGTCGCCTCATCGGTGCCTGCCACATGCCATGGGTGCTGCATAAGGTTGAGCACAGGGTCGGTAGAGCCGTGGGAGAATTCGCTTCGGCGAAACATGAACATCCTGGCCACGTTTCCCAATCCACGGGCATGTTACAAACATTTGTGTCATCCACGTATATCGTTAGCCGAAAAGATCGTGTAGCAGGCGGACCTCGACCTCGTCGCGAGTCTAGTCCGGCCCGGGAGCATCTGATAATTCCAAAGCGGTGCATCATGGTCAGAAAGGCTCGAGATTGACGACGCTCTCTCCGAATCTATGAAGAGACGTGTTAGAGGGAATAACTTTCGGAAATTGTTGAAGATGGGTTTGAGAGGTCGGCTCGCACGTGCACTTTCCGAGGGTACCTCCCTTGTGCTTAGCTCGCGAGTTCCGATTGATTGATGTGAAATATCGGACGTGGCTCTAAAAACGTGCAAGACGTCAGTCGTGTTCGCCAAGACACGGTTTGTGTGTCATGCGAAGGCGATGTGACGATGTCGTACCATTTTGCAGCCGCGCGGTAGATTTTGACATGCAGGTCCGCGTATCTGATGATCTAATCTGACCGCGAGGCGTTCGCCGTTCGGCCTCCGTGGTTAAACCCCCACCCCACGCTTTCTTTAATGGGAGATTAAATCGGCTCCCGTTTCACCCGTTCCACGGAAGGATGTGACGTGATGACACTTTGTGGGCTCGCACGAATTGCGTCCAGACTCACAAACACTCTCGCATGTCCCGCAGAGCACGCAATCCGACCCACTTACTCTAGCAAAGAGATCCGTCCGAGAAGCAGCAAGCCCCATCGATGGGGCGACTGGTGCATGAGTGTGCATTCAAGCAGTGCTCCGATGTGGCACTCATTTGCGGCGCAAACATGCGAAAATTTTTCTACGACCTTCCGGAGTCGTGCTAAATTACATAACACGTCATATTCTATCTCACCCCGAATACTCGCGCTCAGAAAATTGAATTAGGTCCTTTTGTTCCTTTGACAAAGCCGAGGCGTGGTGAGACGGCGCGGGAGGCGTGGTTGGACATCAATCAGACGATGGACCTGCGCTCCGGCGAGCTCTCAGACTCGGGCGTCAGGGTGCCTGTGGGCTGAAATGACTGAAGCCGTCCGCGGACAATCCCGCCGCTCGCGGAAGCGAGAAGCTTGGGCGAACATGTGCCGTCCAGTGGTGCGAGCGTCCGCACGACTTCGCCCGCCCGCACCGCACCGATGCTGAGAAGCGTCTCACTCAGCCCGTGGGTCTTTTCGGAGAAACCGAGCACAAAGAGCTTCGCCTCCTCCGACCGCGCAGTCGCCGGCTGCATGCTGTAATCACGATCTACTTGGAGGATCGGGGTCTGGCCGTCGAGGAAGCGTTCCAGGGCAGGGTAGTGTGAGGCGAGCTCCGACATGAAACCTAGGCTCGAAGCTGGGCGGTGGTAGCCTGTACCGAGGAACACAGCGGCGTAATTATTGGTCGAGGGCGGTGGTCCCGAGCTGAGTGTTGAGTTGACCGTGAGACGGATGCCAGAGCCATTTTCGAGCGGCTCGACGGCGGTGACCTCAGTGTTGGGCACCACACGATATTGAGGATCACCACCTCGGACGGTCTGCATGTACGTCAACTTGTACATAGAATCAATGAGCTGTGGCGCTGTTAGTTTGGTGTCATTGGAAGAGGAACGTTTTTTTTTGAGACGAACCTCAGGGGCAACGCAAGCGTAGTTCGCGCGGCGGAACTCGCGAAGCCTGTCCGCTCGCTCGTGGTCATTCAGACCGTGAAACTCGTCCGTCATATTCGGATCAAACGCCCGCGAGTTGACAAAGGGACTGTTGTCCGCGGGAACCAGAGCACTCGCGCGGAAAAACATGTCGATCTTTGCATTTGGCAGCTTGCTCATGAGATCGTTGAAGACTTCGGCGCTCGACTGGCCGCCGCCAATGACCGCAATACGGCCTTTAAACGTCGCAGTGTCGAGCGGTAGGCGCGCCAGTGTCGTGAGATAGGTTGCTGTGTGTGCGATTGCCTGAGTGATGGGCTGTACGGCGGAGAAGATGGGCGGGACGAAAGGCGTCGAGCCTGGGGCGATGGAGAGGTTCCTCGCGTACAGCACTCTAAGAGCGTTGGTCTTGGGATTGATGCTACAGAGAGACACGAGTTGAGCGACACATAAAGATAGTGCTGCTTGACCCAAGTCTCACCGTGTGATCTTGAAAAGAGATAGTGCGCCACCGTCAGCGAAAACAGGCTCGATCCCGATCACACGCGATGACCACTCGACGAAACCGTCGCTCTCGAGCCGTTCAGCCGCCCAGGCCAGGTAAGATGCCCATTCTAGGCGAGAGGGAGTCCACACGCCGAGGTTGGTGAAGCCGACGAGGCGACCGCAGGCGTGAAGATACGAGACGAAAGAGTAGGACGATTGGGGATTGCGAAATGTCTAGATACACACAGTCATGGATCAGGGTCAGCGCTTGCAAGGCTGTAAGCGAAGCATTCCCCGTCACAACTCACGGCCAGGTCCTTTAGGAAAGAAATTTGCATCCTGCTGGCGGGCAACAGCAGTGCGGGATGCCATGCAAATGCATCACGTTGGTCAAGGAATAGCGCTCGACCTGTGGGCCGTTCCTCATGAAATGCGACCGCCAAGGCGATATGACTAGGACCGAGACCGATGCCGACGAGATCATAGACGATGTCTTGCATGACGGGAGCAGGATGAAAAGCGGCCGCGGACATTTTGGGAGAGTTGAGAGGAAGAGCCGGAGAGAGACAGGGAATCGTGACAGTCAGGGTATGGGAGAGCAAGCACACGGGGTTTTTGAGTGGGTTGGAGCTGGGGGGGGGGCCTGGATCGGGTGGTGTCAGTCTGCGACTTGTCACTGAGCTGATTTTTTTCATAAGAGAAGCAAGGCAATCTTATCACAATCAGATTAACCGGTTTCGTTCGGCCGTTCGGACTCGGAGAAGCGCGGTGCCGTCACGTTGTCACCCGTTGACCCGACTCCTGCGAATTTTCTGCGTATATCGAGCAAGGCTAAGACCCCGCATGTCACTATGGCACGAGCAGTCTCATCCCCAGCTCGTTCTCTTTCACCCTGCTGCGCATCTTGACATGCCTACGCCTTGTCGAAACGAGGCCGCTGGCACTCCGCGCGCCGACTGCCGTCTCGACCTCACCCTTGGTTTTGAATACAGGCGCGTTGTTATACATGTACTAATTGGCGGGCCCATGCGCTGACTAGATGTAATCGACAGGGTCCTCACGGGATACTACGGCGCACTGACTCTTCTTTTGTCCACCCTGGCCGTTTACTCAGCCTTTGCCCACAAACGAGTGACAAAAAACCATCTCGACGCGCTCGCGCTCATCAAGCTCGTCTCCGCCGTCGCAGGCATTTCGCTGGCCGCCGCGATCTGCGCAGCCTCTCGGGTACTCATTTCAAACTCTGCTCTTGAGGACTGGCAGGCTGCCGCTTACGTTCTTCAGCTCGCCTACGCGGTCAGTCTCCCAGTCAGTGCGCCGCTCATGCATAACTGAAAAAAAAGGTTAACTCTAGATCTCTGTCGCGCTGGCATCGATGGTATGGCACTCGCGGAGCATTGCGCCGAGCACGCTCCTGCCCATTGCGTTGTTGCTTTCAGCCTTGGTCGGTGCAGCACACCTTCGAACCCTCATCCTCACCTCAGCTTCAACCGCAATCATCGCGACTATCGCCGCATTTGTTGCCTGGCAATGCGTGCACCTTGTTTTCGAATTGGTCGAAAAGAGGAAGTGGATTTTGGAGGACTGCAAGCCGGACTCTCATGAACCTACCGCCTCCCTCGTCAACCGCCTGAGCTTCGCCTTCCTCCTTCCACTTCTTCTGCGAGGCAGAAAGCAAACTCTCGGCATGAATGATCTCAGGCAGTTCGGTCTCCCTCCCCAGATGGCTGCGACCCTGGCGGGTGGAGCACTCGCAACCGAACTCGTTGCGAGCAGTGGCGCACTGATGAGCGCGTCTCGAAGAGCACTTCTCCCCGCCCTGTTAGCACCGATTTTTCCTAAACTGGTCCAACTCTGCGCCACCTTTGCGCAACCGTTCGTCGTGCGGTGGATGCTCGAGTTTATTGCTTCGGACCCTGAGACGGGTGCGTCACGCGTAATGTGCTACCGATGCTGCCCACCCCCGCTCACCCTTTTTTTTTCCGCAGTGGAGCCTGCACGAGGTTGGGCACTTGTTGGCGCGTACGCCGTCATCTATTCTACACTGGCTGTCAGCACCGCGTTCTATCTGGACAAGTTGTATGCGGCGGCGATGCAGTTTCGAGCGGCGTTGTAAGGCGACTTTTGCAGCACGTGAGAATTGCGCATGCTGAAAACATGTATCTCCAGGGTTACAGTTATCGGTCAGAAATCTCTTCGTCTCTCTGCCAGTCTGGCAGAGTCTGAGGGCTCCGGCGCCACGGTCTACATGTGAGTCCAACAACACGTAAGGAGGGGATGGGATGGCAACTCACACCAGCATTCTAGGTCCCTCGATGTCGAACGCGTGGTAGAGGGGACTGCGTTTCTGCACGAGGCTTGGTCGGCGCTTGTTGCGCTCGTACTTGCCGCCGTCATCATGTGGTTCCAAGCATCCTTCGCGGTCCTTTCGACAATCGGCGTCGTCCTCTTGTTTCTCGTCATCACCGGCTGGGCTGCTGGACGCGTTCAAATCGCCCAAATGGCGTGGATGGAGAGCACAACGGCTCGTGTCAAGTTCATCGTACGTCTCGCGACAAGTATTGGGGCGGCCACCTGATGAGGAGCTTACCGTTCACAGACGTCGATGCTAACTAGTATCGTTTCCATCAAGCTCTCTGCAATCGAGTCGCGCTTCCCAACTCCGGCATCCAATCTCAGAACCCAAGAAGTTTCCAGGATGAAGTTGCTTTAGTACGTAGACAGTCGTGCTCGTAGTTTCAGAGGACTGATGGTACGCAGTCGGCGACTTATATCTGTCGCTGTGCTGTCTTCTGCGACCGTCAATGCGGCAGGGCTTATGGCTCTGAGCACGTACATTGGCCTCGGCATCGACGGAGGTCTTGCCCCAGCCGATCTCTTCACCATCCTTACCGTCGTGGTAAGTCGCAATCGGCCATGGCCCTCCTCGAAGACCTCATCTGAAGTTGCACTCAGAACCTTCTTGCGCTTCCGATCAGTACGATCGGCCACGTCGCGCCACAGTTGCTGGCGAGCTTGGCGAGCTTCAAGCGGATCAGTAACTTCCTTGCTGCAGAGGAGAAGGCCGTCCCTTCACCTCGTCGACCGGATAACAAAGACGGACATGCGAATGGCAACGGACACCCCGCACAATCGGTTGAGGTGTGCTTGACTGAGGCTAGCTTCGCTCTCGAGTCTGGCGGGCGGTCCATCCTCCAGGATTGGAGCATCCATTTCAAGATTGGCAAGGTCACCATGCTTGTTGGGCCTGTTGGTTCGGTGCGTTGCCCGGACAATCACAGCTCTCAACAGAATCCTATAATGAATCGTTGGTGTAGGGCAAGAGTGTGCTTCTAAGGTCACTGTTAGGAGAGACATACCTTGCGAAGGGTGTTATGTCCGTCACGACTAAAGGCACGGCGTACGCGGCTCAGGACGCCTTCATTTTACCCGCCACCGTTCGCGAGAACATTGTTCTTGGGAGAAATATTGACGCAGAGTGGTACCACAAAGTTCTCACTGCGTGTTCGCTCGACTTCGACCTCGCGGCACTGCCATCTTCGGATCTCACAGTAGTTGGCGAAGGTGGACAGGATCTCAGCGGAGGCCAGAAGCAACGGATCGTGAGTGGGGCGTCGTGCCGGGTCGTTTTACAAGTTCTGATCATCTACGTGTGTAGGCTCTTGCTCGAGCGGTGTACGCCAAGGCTGATTTGATACTTCTGGATGACTGCTTCTCCGCGCTGGTGTGTAACATTGTGGTGGTACGATGGGTTCAGGTGAACTGACCTGGCTCAGGACTCTCACACGGCACGCGCGGTGTTTGACTCGCTCCTCGGCCCGTCCGGCCTTCTGCATGGCAAGACGGTCATTCTTGCGACACATTCTCGTGGGTGGAGCTCTCCTCTGACCTACCACAGCTCACTGACCGCCATCTATAGAAACGCATCTAGAGACGGCAGATGATATTGTCGTGCTCAAGGATGGCGCAATTATTGCGCACGGCGACCTTGACACTCTGCTCGAGACCCACACCGGTGTTGACCTGGGCATCCGAAAGAGCATAGCCACGAGCGTTGCTGCCTCAGGCGCGAGCACGCCACATCCAGCCGAGCCGCTGTCCAGCAGTCAAATGGACTTGGAACTCGACATCGAAATTGCCGACCCTACACCTCAAATCCGGCCGGAACCGACCAAGACCAACATCGTGGCGGACGACCTCGACGAAGATGCCGGCGCTCTTTCTCTCGAAGGCTGGGGCGCGTACCAATTCTACTTCAGCTCGTGCAACAAGCTGCGGATATATGGCACGGCTGCGATCATCGTGCTCTTCAGCCTCTTCGAGATCTTCTTGCAGGTATTTTTGAAACAGTGGTCTGAGATGAAGGGGACTTCGCATGGGCCGTGGCTCGGTGGGTATGCAGCGTTCGTTGTTGCCGGCGCGGCGACGGCAGGACTCGCCTTCTCGGCATACTCGCAATGGGTCACGCCCAAAGCGTCGCAGGCGATACATTCGAGCATGACGGACGCCGTTCTCGCGGCGCCGTTGTCATATTTCAATGAGGTCACCCCAAGCCGCTTGATCAACCGCTTCAGCAGTGACATGAACATTGTCGATTTTGTACGTTTGCTTTCCCCTTTGGTTCGGCGAGAACAGCTTTTAATTGAGCAAAATTCGCAGGCTTTCCCAGTTTCTCTCCTCGACTTTTCGTTCTCAGCCACCTTTGTCGCTGGAATTCTCGTGCTGTTCTGTGTCTCTGTGCCGTGGATTGCCATTGCGCTCCCGGTCATGCTCTACATATACTATTACATCCAAGCGTTTTACTTGGTGCGTCTAGTCCCAGCTTTCCCCCATGCGTCGCTGATGGCCCCTTCTTTAGGCTACTTCACGACAATTTCAACGACTCGAGATGAGTTCCAAGACTCCGCTCTTCAGATCGTTCAACACCGGTATCAGGTCTGTCCTCGCTCGTTTTCCGTGTGATCGTTTTCTCATCGTATATCAAGCGGTCTTGTGACTATTCGTGCTTTCGGCGCCGAGGAACTGATCGCCAAGCAAACTGCATCGCACTTGGACAGCAGCCAGCTCCCTATGTACTATCGCTACGCTGGCATTCGTTTCCTGTGAGTTGCTCTAGAGTGAGGATAATCCAATTTTGGTGCTTACCCCAATTTACGTTAGG
The DNA here is from genome assembly GCA_020744175.1 of Auriculariales sp. MPI-PUGE-AT-0066. NCBI lineage: Eukaryota > Fungi > Basidiomycota > Agaricomycetes > Auriculariales > Auriculariales sp. MPI-PUGE-AT-0066. The sequence goes on along the minus strand of JAGTJP010000027.1, from coordinate 191,901 downwards.
CGCACGATGCTCGCCTACTGTACTCTGGTCATAGCCGTGCTCGTTGCCTCACTTGCCGTTGGGCTCCGTTCGTCGACCAACGCTGGGTTCCTCGGTGTCGCGCTCAGTCAGCTCGTCAGTCTGTCACAGGCGTTCCAGAACCTCATCCTTGCCTGGACGCGGGTCGAGAACGGTGCTGTCTCGGTAGAGCGTGTGCGCGCCATCACCCAAGCGCCAGTCGAACTCAAGCGTCTCCCTGCACCGGGACAGCAACAACTGGCGGGTGGCCCAGTGTCGGGAAGATCGAGTTTCGTAACGTTACTCTCAGGTATAGGGCAGATTTGGAGCCCGCACTCAAGGAAGTGAGCTTCAAAATCGAGCCTGGCACGAAACTTGGTATCTGTGGAAGGACAGGCAGCGGGAAGAGTACTATCGCGAAGGCACTTTTGGCCGCGGTGGACCAGTCCAATGTCACTGGCCAGATTCTCATCGACGATGTGGACATTGCTTCCATGTCGACGAATACGTTGCGTTCTTCCGTCAGGTATGTGGTCTCGGCTGGATCGAGATGCAGTGGTGTGCTGACTATTACTCTCGCAGCTTGGTTTCTCAGGATCCCGCTCTGTTCTACCTCTCAATCCGCGAAAATCTCATTATTGGTCTGGATCGTGAATATTTGCCGTCTGACGACAGGATCTGGGAAGTCTTGGATCAAGTCGGAATGAAGGATGCCGTCTCGAAGTTGCCCGAGCAACTTGGTACCGTACTTTCCGTAGAAGGGCTTGGATTCTCCCGTGGCGAGGTAAGCCCACGGTCTTTTAACACATATCTTTGAATACTCACGCGAGCTCAGCGTCAATTGTTATGCATAGCGAGGGTAATCCTCGAAAAACGCAAGATCGTGATTCTAGATGAGGCCTCGTCCAGCATGGATGTCAAGACGGATACCCGTATGAACGCATTGCTCAACACTACGCTGAAAGACTGCACCTGTCTTGCCATCGCACATCGCATTTGTGAGTTGCATGCTCTTTGACAGGACACATGGCTTAGCGAGATCTCTCAGCCACTGTCTCCTCATTCGACAACATTGCCGTACTTTCTGCCGGCCGCATCATAGAACATGGCAATCCCCAACAGCTGCTCCTCATCCCATCTTCCCAATTTGCGCATCTTGCTAGGAATCAAGGGATATGTACATAGTCTGACCAATGCCCGACATAATGTCAAAATCAAACGCAGGTGCCTTCTAGTGTAACTCATTTAAGCTTGGAAATGACATGAAAAGTACAATTTGAACTGCACGGACTACATGGCAGTCTGTGTGCTCGCGTGACTGGTCTGGTGAGGAATCTGATTCCGCGTCTTCGTGCGCTTATTCGCTCTCGCCTCCCTCTTCACCTCGTTTGCTTCACGCTTCCACCATGAGCGCCCTTGAACACCCGACTGCGCAGATGTCGCCTGCGAGCATCCCGCCAAATGTCTTCACGCTCAACCGGACGGCACAGCTTGAGGCGTTGTACACAATCATTCGCGACAAAACGACATCGCGCGGAGACTTTATCTTCTACTCGGTATGGCTGTAAAGTGCCATATCTCATCGTATGGTACAATTCTGATTGATATTGCTGTTAGGATCGTATTATTCGGTGAGACAGTTTCGGAGCGGGCATGAGATGAAGCTCATGTTTGCATCGCTCCTCGTCCAGGCTCTTGGTAGAAGAAGGCCTTAACCATCTGCCTGTTATTCCCAAGTCGGTCGAGACACCAACAGTGCGTAATATATGTCAAACACGATTCTACTACTCACATCTCAACGCCAGGGCGCGACATACGACGGCGTGGGCTTCGAGGGCCGCATTTGCGGAGTATCGATCCTGCGTGCAGGCGAGGTCAGTCATCTACATCTATCTGAACATGTATGCAATTCACCTCTGACTGTGGGAACTGTGGGATTGCGTAGGCTATGGAGGCTGGTCTGCGCGAAGTGTGTCGCAGTGTTAGGATCGGCAAGATTCTCATCCAACGCGTGAGTCAATCTTTGCTTGCCATCTTGAACATCTCATCTGACATGTGTCTGCCTGCAGGATGAGGCAACGGCGCAGCCAAAGCTGTTTTATTCGAAGGTCCGACAAGCAGCACGAGGTGAACGGCTTGCTGAACACAAGTGCAGCTTCCAGAGGACATTGCATCACGTTACGTTCTCCTTTTAGATCCCATGCTAGGTCAGTACTCTCACCGCTAGTAATTCGCATCTATCTGACTTGATTCAAGCGACTGGCGGCTCTGCCATCAAAGCAGTTGAGGTACTCCTCAGCCAAGGAGTGTGCGCTTTAGTCCTTACTCGAGTTCTTCGCCTAGCTAACGCTATGTTTCAGTCTCGAAGAGCGTATAATCTTCATCAATCTCATCTCGTGCCCGGACGGCCTTCAACGCATGGGCGATAGGTTTCCCAAACTGCGTGTCGTGCGTCGCTTCGCGTCTTTCTTCAACATTGCGCTGAAGACTGATAACTTCCCGTCAGATTACGGGTTGGGTTGACAAGTCGCTCAACGACAAGAACTTCATCATGCCCGGTTTAGGAGACTTTGGTGATAGGAGGTGCGCCTTGACTTCGCCACTATTCATTGTGCTTACAGTAGTCAAGGTACACGGTTTGAGCTACGTCAAACATCTCAACGACTCTCAGCAGTCTCGTGTATCAGTACCACGACCTGAATGACACAACTTCAGCGGATTGATGTACTGAATTCATGTCACTTGTAAGCTTGTGGACAAGTATATCCGGAACTGCAACGAGCTCCATCGGTTACAAATACTTCAGGAACCAGTCGACGGTCGCCTTGAAAGCACCTTCCTTGCCGGCCTTGACCTCAGGCTTGCTCAGATCGCCGCGAACCTGCACAGTTGCTTATCAACCACCGGGTGCATTTCGAAGAATGGTGCCTGCTCACTGCGAATCCATGGGTACATCCTGGCCAGTATGTGCGCAAATATCCCGGCGCATACTTGCCGTCGCCGAGGATTTCGTCGCCTTTCTTCTGCTTCTCGACTGGGTACATGTAGTCATCTTCACAAGTATTCATCAGAACGGGCACTTTGCTCTTCTCCATCAAAGCATGGTGGTCCTCGGGAACCTTGAGGAGCGAAGGATGTGCCACAGCGATGGCCTTCAACCCAGGGAAGTTCTCGATGGCAAGGTCGAAAGCATACCGCGCCCCATAGCAGTAGCCAACAACGGCGTACTCGGAGACACCGCGCTCAAGAAGGCCCTTGAGGAAAGAGTCTATGTGTGGCCGGGTCTGAGCGGCGCCGTGACGAGGCGCCCAGTCGCGCATGAGGTCAAACTTAAGTGCGGGGGGCATGGCTTAGCATCAGAATGGGACGGAAAACGGTTGTTTGACGCACTCCAGGCTGGTTCATCTGCTCCACGCCAACTGCATCACCTGCGAACAAGTCCGGACAGAACACCTTTGAAAACACGAATCTATTGGTGATCCTGTTTCAATCTGATTGCGTCGACTTGCCTGGAAACCATTGCTGGCGAAGGAATCACACTGTCAGGAATCAGCCGCAGGACGCAGAGCTTATTAATCAACAGACGATGAGCTTGGCGTTGTTCAACTGAATCCCGAAAATATCTGGAATGTGTTGAATCTTCGGATAGCTCGCATGCTGGATAATCTCACCAGTGAAATAAAGGACCGCCTTTTGCTTTGGATAATCCTTTTCGGGAGTGGCGATATACGTCTCGATGCCATTGATCTTCTCGATCTTGCCTGTACTTGCGGTAGTGAGCCAATTGGGATCGTGCTCGCAAGTGGGGGAGACTGCACACCCGTTGCTGTACCCTCATGGACGACGCCGGAAACGCAGTGTTTGCAAAAGCTCATGGCGAGGTGAATGTAACTGGTCAAAGAGAAAGAGGAGCTTCTGGTTACTGGCCGAACAACCATCGGAAAACGGCGTCGATGACAAAGCTCACGTCAGCCACCGCCTTGCGGCTCTCGTGATGTCATTTAACTGCTTCAGTCTGTTCCTTGATGGGTGTTGCCTGTACATATGTTTGAATTTAGTTCGATTGCTGAATACGGGGAATTCTGATGCCTCGTCCTCTTCGTCCTCTTGCCTTGTCCACTTCGTTCAGCACGCAATGAGCTCTTCGCTCACGGATCTTGTCAGCAAGTTCAATTTCCTGCCACGGCGTGCTCAAGCGCCCTCTGGTCTTGTCTCCAACGAGTGGCATTTTGACATTCGTTATATTCCACTCGACCCACCATTGCATTTGCTCTTCATCGTTCAAGCCGAGAGCGGGTACATTCATACTGAGAGGCTCCCAGTGGGGCATGAATCTGCGCGGTCGGGTGTGAGCTTCTTTCCTGAGACGGCGGAAGATGCTGCACCAGAGATACTCCACGCAATCCTTCATGCCTACGTTAACGGAATGGGCCGTATGGAGGACAACCCACCGCCGGGACCTTGGAAACTCACAACGGGCGAAAGATCACTTGCCATTGCCATCGGGAATGCAATGAAGGCAGCTGGCGTCTCCGCTGTTGAGCTACACACGATCCGAACGTCGTCCAGCCATGTCACCAAGATCGCAGATGAGAGATTTGCAAATCTTTTCAAGACAATCAGCGGTCCGCCTCAAGCCAACATGCCCGCTCCTGACATGATCTTCTACTCTAAGCACAAGCCTGGTATTATCAGCAAGGCATCACCTAACGGCTTCGAATTCGCCATCGCGTACTACCAGCTGCAATCAAATGCGACACCTCCTGATGCCAATATCGACAAAAGACCTGCATTTGATTTCTCTAAGATACAGACGGTCGCTAAAATGCTGGATGATTGTCCCGAGGTTTCGCCGGAATTGCTTAACCTCGGTGACCCGAGGCCACTTTTGACCAGGCATTGCGGTTAGTCCAGGTTTTAAAGCATCATCCACTGCCCGCATACTCATAGTTGACGGTTGAGCTCAGATTACAGCTAGGTTATAAAGGAAAGCAAGACCTCGCGAAATCTCGTGTGCAACTCGTTGCTGTAACTGAGATGACGGATGCCAGCCACGAGCTGAGATCCACCGCCCACGCCATTCTGACCCAGTGGTATATGAACCGCGGTGGAGATCATATCCCGACCCGCTATGTCTTCTCAGCAGCCTGGCACGCCGAACAAGCTCTGCGGCACGCCGAGCACGTATCGCCTTCCGGCTTCAGAGCCAGTCCGAGTGTACTGCTGTTTCTCACCTCGGTTTTTGCCAAGAACCATCAACTATATCCGCCACTTCTGATGCTCAGACGCTGCGACGCTGCTCTGAAGACGCGTCAAGATCAAATGGTCGCCCAGGACAGCGCGGCGATGGTCAAGAGGCTGAAACACCCAAACAGATACCGCTGCGCGAACGTCGGGTGTGGAATCATGACGAGCTCTGGTCAAGCACTTCAACGCTGTCAGTACAACTGTTGACTTCTCAGTCCCAGTCTTGATGACTAAAACTCGTTCGTTAGGTGGTGGAAAATGTGATGAAGATAAGAGGCCGTACTACTGCTCCAAAGAGTGCCAAAGGGCTGATTGGAAGGTCCACAAGCCGTTTTGCAAACCAGGAATGCCCTGCTCGGTCATAGCTGACGACCATGACGGGCCAGGCTTTGTCACTGCTGGTGCCGGCGGCGGGACTAGTATTAGTACGCGCATTCCTGGCCAAGATGGTCGTACTCACCTCGTGTCGAGCTCAACTATGAGCCCGGAGTATCTTCGCGATTTCCGTGCTGCCGTCGAAAGGCTTGATGTATCTAGTGACTCTTAGTGTACCAGGAGGGTCATGTACAACACGCGAAGTATGCGCTACGGTTCCTCTGGCTACATGTCTATGTCACAGTCCTCTTCTTAGACGCGCTACTATTTTCTTTGCATTGTTTACTTGATCTGTCCACCCTGAGCTGCAAAAGGTTTAATTGCAATGATGCGCAGCTTCCACGAGCATGACGCAATAGACAGAATGGTCAAAAAACGGCTGTGAGGCGGGAGAAGGTCGTGAGCCGGATAATTAGAACAGCGGGACACAGGCGAGACGAGACGAGAAGCGAGCGCTCTACTACCGGAGCGATACACTCGCAACGCAGCAGGCCAAGCAGTCATCTTTCACGCAACGTAGATCTTGCCGAGGCTCGTGAGTTGGCCGTCAGCGGTGAGCATGTCCCATGCGCCGCCAGAGTGGAATGCGCCAAAGAACGCGTAGCTTGTCACAGCGGACTCGCCATCAAGGTACTCTGCCCGCGGAGGATCAGTTCGATATTCAGAAGCGTAGCGACAGGAAACGCACGCAGTGCGAGAGGCAGGAACTCCTCGTAGTTGGCGACTTGGGCGTCCCAGGAAAGAGCGAACTCTGTAAGATGATCAGTCCGACGAAATGATTCATCGGACGATCTGCTCACCGGTCAGCCAAATCGGCTTGCCATACTTCTTGCTAGCATCAATGTGCTCCTTGAGGTCGGTGGTCCAACCGCCGTACCAATGGACGGCTGCACAAGTATGAGCGGATATGAAGGGTTTGCATGAATCGAGACCTACCGGTGACGTCCCAAGTGCAATTGGTACACGCCTTCACAAACTCGTCCATCCAAGCAACGCCCTCAGGCGCACCAGCGTTGGTGTAGGCGGGAGACCCAAGTTTGAATCCCTTCTGACGAAGGGGTTCGGCATACTGCTTCCAGTCTTACAAGTGATGTCAGCCCAGGCCGTGAACAAGGTTTTACGTGGGCGGCGTACATTTAGCGGCATCCGCAGCGGAGAGGTTGGCCTGGCCACCGTTATCTGGCTCGTTGATGAAAAGCACGTACTCGGGGTCCGCCTTCTCGACCGCGGCGTTGAGCTTGTCGAGACCCTGCTCGTCCCACTGCATAACGTAGAACGGGAAGGTCGTGCCGAGCTTCGCGGGAGGAGTGACACCCCAGTCGTACAGCCAGGTGACCTGGTTCGAGCTGGTCTTGAAAACGGCAGGATCGAAATCTGCGAAGGAGGAGTTCAGACACTCATTAAACCATGTGAGGATATAATACGCACTGTTGCTGCAAGAGGAGGTCAGTATGTGCGTGAACCGATGGAAAGATAAGCACTCACTCAGATGGCCAGGCTAGACCACGCTTGCCACCTACTCTCGTGGCTTCGCAGCCACAAGTGTCATTCTGGGCGGCGACCGACGCAGCATAAAGGGCGACAACGGCGAAAAGAGAGGACAAAGGGAACATTGGAGAAAAGACGCAGAACGAACGGACAACGACGAAAGAAAGAAAGACGAGGAAACCTGGGTTCGCTGCTGCGCGTCGGGGTTAGGCCTATATAACGGCGTGGCCGGATTTGTGCAATGGTGATGATGAGAGTGCGTATAGGATCAACACCTTGATTGATGCAACGCTCGGGGCAACGGGAACCGTTGGTGGTGGTGGTGGTGGTGCCGCAGCAGATGGATACGTCCGCTGACTTATATATGTTTGCCACCGTGACTTTGGGCTAAGTCAAAGGCAGAGGGTAAGCTGGTCGACGTAGACAAAGAAGCCGGTCATCTGACAAGGCAGCGCATGAAGAGTTGCACTCATCCAAACTGAACACCTGAGAGAGCGCGCATGAGATACCCTGAAACGCCATCATGGTGTATGATAATCGTCTTCCCTCCTGACAAAGGAGGCTTGGAGAACGGGTGGAAAGAACTCGGAAGCCGTGGATTTGAACCATATCCAGAGGCGCGAGGCGTGTAATTGTAAGCTGAGAAACGCTGTCGCCACACGTGCAAAGTTGACAATGGACGTCTGTGCGGGCAAGCGGGCGAGGACAGTGTGCTGCGATGGTTTCACACTCGTAGAAATCCGATCCCGTGTACCGAAACAGGCATCGCAAACTATCAAATCGATTCGATGATGTTGGCAGATGTACCAAACAGTTTGAAGGTTGCTAGACGCGCGGAACGTGGCGTCGGCAAAGCAGGATGAAAAGGTATGGTGCGGACTCTAGCGTAGTTCGAATTGGGACGCCGGGACTTTTGGTTTCATGCCGCTCAAGGTCGCTTTCATTCACCCTGACCTTGGCATAGGCACGACCGTCTCGCAATTCAGCTTGTATATACTGACGCTGCAACAGGTGGCGCCGAGCGACTAGTCGTAGATGCAGCTGTCGGTCTGCAAAAGCTCGGCCATACCGTCGATATCTACACCTCATATCACAACCCGAAGCACTGTTTCGAGGAAACACGCGATGGTACATACTCCTTTCTTGCATCTTATACTCGAGTACTCATTCCTTAGGCTAGGTACCCTCAGAGTTCACGTAAAGCCTGCGCTCTTTCCTCGGTCACTTTTGGGCCGGTTTCATATCGTCCTTGCCCACCTGGCGCAACTTCAGCTTACGCTGCAGCTTGTGTTGGACAATCAGTTCGCAGAGCATGACATCTTCTTCGTCGATCAGTTGTCGACATGCGTCCCCATCTTGCGCGATGCTGGCAAACGTGTCGTGTTCTATTGCCACTTCCCGGATAAGCTGCTGGCTGCCGGAGAGTACGTCGACGACGACTCTAAACGAGCTCCCGTGCAGCGACCAGGACGGTTAAAACGGTTGTATCGTTTGCCTATGGATTGGCTAGAAGAGGTCACCACTCGTACGCACGCACGCTCTGGCTGTCCCTCTTCTGTAATCTCATCTGCTTTACAGGTCAGGCTGACGTCTTGTTGGCCAACTCCTTATTCACTGTCGGCGTTTTCAAAAAGCACTTTCCCAAGATTCTCAAGACCCCACGAGTCGTCTATCCTGGCATCAACGGTGCCCAATATGCGCCATTGTCTCAGAGCGAGCTCCAAGCCGAGGATGTCCAACGCGTTCTGTCAGACAGGCCAACCCTTTTGTCGATCAACCGCATTGAAGGGAAGAAGAACCTTCCACTCGCAGTTCGTGCCTTCGCTGGCGTCAAGGCGAGCGGCGAGTTCCCAATGCTTCGACTGGTGATTGCTGGCGGCCACGACCCGAGATTACAAGACAATCGCGCCACCTTGGACCAATTGCTGGCACTCTGCGACTCGCTGCAGCTCACTACTACAATCGTAGGATCTTCCCAAGCCTCCCATAATGTCGACGTGCTCTTCCTTCTCAACTTCAGCGCGACCCAGCGCCGAGCCCTACTCAATTCACCCAACACTCGTGCGTTGCTTTACACGCCTACAAATGAGCATTTCGGCATTGGGCCTGTGGAAGGCATGCGTGTTGGTTTACCCGTACTCGCATGCCGCTCGGGGGGGCCAATGGAGAGTGTGCATGATCCCGACCCATTGTCCCGCTCTGCAGACGCCACGGGATACCTTCGTGCGTCAAACGACAAAGAGTGGACTCGTGCCCTTTTCGACATCTTGCGCATGAGTGACAAGGATCGTCAAGCTCTGAGCTTACGGGCAAAGCGGCGCGCGGAAACGATGTTCGGACTCGACACCATGGCGCATGGAGTCGAAGCGGCCCTTCAGCAGGCCGTGGACCTTGGCCCGCTGCATGCCAGCAACACGCACGAGTTGTTGTTCGTGCTGCTGGTGCTGACAATCGTCTTCGGTCTTACCTTTGCCCTTTGGCTTTATGAGAGGTATCATCGGGGAACTGCAGCACCGAGGTTCCGACCATGATCCCAGCAAATGCTGGTGATGCGGCGCAGCGGTACTGGAGCGGTTCTCCGCTTCCTTCATTGCACCATACCTCGATGCCAGGTGATTGCTCGTTTAGACTTACAGGATTGCCCTTCTCTTATATGTTCTTCATAGCTAGTCATAAAGAATACAATATTCTCCGGCACCGCGAAGCTAGACCCGACCGAACGATGGGCGATCCGCTTGGGAGGCGGCAAACTCCGTACTGCGTGATTAGCTCCCGGTTGATTGATCAGTGTGTGCTCTGAGTGTTGGAGTCTCTCAAGACCATCAAGATGCACGCAAGTCAGATGGTGCGCTTTGCGGTGCGCGGAGCTGGGTATTACCAGGATGGTTCCATCCGCCGTCGACACGGCAATGGAAGCAGCGTCGCCACATGGTAGCAACGACCACGTCCTTTGGCGATGCCCGACGCACCTGTGCTTTGCCGTCAGCCCGAGGTGCTTCGCGGCTTATCGCACGTAGTATCATGTGTCGATGTCCGTACGCGCTTTGCATAAGAGCGCGGCGTTCGCGGTGGTGGATTTCTTAGGCTTCGACCCCTTGTCGTACCCGTTAGCCTGACCTTTCTCCTTGTCGTGACACCCTCTGTCAACCATGAAGGCCGCAACTCTTCTCGCTTTTTGCTTTGCAGCTTTCGCCGCTGCGCGCCCTGTCGAGTCGACCCTCTCACACGAGGCCATTGTCGCGAACTCGGCCGCTGGTTTGCGCCTCCTCCGCTTCAGTCTCGACGCGCCTCCTCAATGGTACACTGAAGAGGCCAAGCTCGACTTCATGCGCCAGGAGGTCAAGTTTGTTGACGTTACGGAGACTTGGGAAACCAAGATGGAAATTGCGGCGACGCAAGGCACCGTAGACCATCTGTCCGGCGCTAGGGTCAGCTACCCTGCTCCGTCGCACCAGACCGCGGTGAACGCTCTCATCCCCAGTCTTTCGACCTCCCGCATGAACACGACGCTGGCGACGCTCACCGCACTGAACAACCGGTATTACCGCGCGTCGACTGGTGCTCAAGCGTCGACGATCATCCGCGACAAGGTTCAGAGCATCATCACGTCGACCAGCCGCGCGGCCGACGTTAGTGTTGCGCTTTACACGCATAGCTGGACACAGAGCTCCATCATCGCCAAGGTCGCCGGTTCCGTGAACAATACCGCCCCCATGGTCATCATCGGCGCACATATGGACTCGATCAACTTGAGCTCGCCCACCAGTGGCCGCGCTCCAGGTGCGGATGATGACGGCTCTGGCACTGTCGTATGTAACTCGGTTCATACACCATAGTATCAGTATTGACTCGCTACACAGACCCTCATCGAGCTCGTCCAGGTCCTCCTGACCGCCGGCTGGAAGCCCTCGGTTCCCGTCGAGTTCCACTGGTACTCCGGAGAGGAGGCTGGCCTTCTTGGCAGCGATGCTATTGCCACCGCCTACAAGGCCAAGGGTGCTCTGGTGAAGGCATTCATGGGTGTGTACGACTTGAAATCGAAGTTGCGACGAATACTGACAACCTGCTGCGCAGAGCTTGACATGACCGCATAGTAAGGGAATATGGCCATTAAATCATGGTCACTGACTTTCAATGCAGCTTCCGCCCCGGCACGACTGAGGTCATCGCAATTGAAACGGATTACATTGACTCGGGTATGTCTTCGTTGTGTGGCACCCAGTGCCTTCGCTGACGGATGCACACAGGCCTCAACAGTTTCACCAGGCAACTTATCAGCTCGTACGCAACCATCCCCGCTGCCAACGACACCCCTGTGTGTACCTGCCTCCTCGTATATGAGCAACATTGCTAATCAAATATTTGCTTTCGTAGTGTGGGTATGCGTGCAGCGACCACGCGTCCTGGTACGAGCAGGGCTACCCCACGACCATGCTTTTCGAGGCCGTCACCGGTAACGATAACTCGGTGGTACGTCTATGATCATATCTTTTGCGAGAGAGAAATCTGTGCTCAACGTGCTCTGCAGATCCACTCCTCGTCGGACACCATCACTCTGTCTGGCTTCTCGTGGTCGCACGCCCTTCAGTTCGCTCGCGTCGCGCTGGGCTTCGTCTACGAGCTCTCTGCGTGATCGCTGGTGACTGACTGTCTGAATGTCACGCTCGCCACGAACATGGTGTTGCGAGCATTACGACTTTTCGTCTGTGGCTTCTTCGGAAAGCCTAGAACAACACACGCGTATATGTACTCCCATTTCGCGCGAATACCATTTGTTCAAAATTCACCGCATCATACCACCCTCGACTTCTGTAGTATTCAAGCGATTAACTACAACTGAGGTCCCTCCACGATGAAACTGGCCTCTGTAGCTCGGATAATAATGAGGCAGGGTCAGCGTACTCGATGATAACCTCCCAGATTTTCACTAGCCTAAGGTGAGGTCATCGCCCACATCGACGTCGATGACTTGGACTGCGTTATTACGAGAACCAATGAAGTCAATCAACTCCTTCGGCGCGCGTATGGCATCGGGTTCATCAACGTGTCGGAAGTAGATGCGTTCGAGCAATGGCCAGATTGGGGGCAAGTAGGTCCTAAGCGTGGAGAATACGCCACTTTTCAAACCGTACGACCTGAATGGCCAGGCCCGTTTTAAATAGCCATTAATATCGAAAGCGAGATGTGATATGTTGGATAGTTGGGCAAGAGTGATTATATGTCCTTTCTTGATGACACCCGACAAGGTGAGATGTTGGACGGTGGCGAGATGCGCGAAGGAGGAAGATTTATGCCATTTATGGTTGAGATCGCAGGTTAAAGCAAGCAAAGACGGCGCCCGAATATACTCGAGATACGATATGTGGTTGACAATAAGCGTTTGTAAGTGGGGAAAGATGAGCAGGTCTTGCATTAACCTGGGAACATCCTCAAGAATGCAAAGCTCCGTCAAGTGATTGGCGAAATTCAGAAAAGCCGTACTACAGCCCCATGCTCCCTGCCAGAATTTGATTTCTTGGAAACCATTAACGGCCAGCATCGACATACGCGGTGTGCGATTGTGTGGATCAGACCAGCTAACACTCTCGCCGGCCAAATACATACGAGTCGGTAGTGGGGCTCGTGGAGGTTTAACTCTGATGGCGCCTTCGATCTCAAGTGACAACGATTTGAGATATGGAAAGCGACGTCTCAAGGCGCTGGCGAATAGGTGTCCAAACGGTCGCGCGACATTGAGGGTCACATGCCTCCATCGAGGTACCAGGTTGTTCAGCGAGTGAAGTATCACTATGGGGGCCTGAGATTGGGCCGAGACTGACTGATCGCGTCGTTTCCATAGAAAACAATGTCGACTGGTGCCTGCTGTGACAGAACTATGAGAGCATGCAGTCGCGGCAAATGGGCATAAAATTCGCGTTCCGAGTCTGGAAACCCGAAGTAGGTCCAGAGGTGGGAAGTGGACCGGGCAAGAAGGCGCCACTGCTGGCAGACGGCAGCGATGATGAACGGCGCATGAGCGCGGTCATGCTCAAATAGGGCATTTGTAAAGGAGTAGGGTGCGTGATAATGTTGAAGATATATTGGAGGACATCTTCTGGGACCGTCGAACTCATGTCGTACAGAGTGACGGATGCGCAAGATCGCGCAAGTCAAAGTCTGAGCGCGGAACGCGAAACCGCTTGCCTTTCGCATCCTCTTGTCCTAACCCTTCCTCGCGGTCTCCAGTCGCCACAACCACTTACTTGCAATCACACACACACACACACACACACACATCTCTCTCTCTTTCTCTCTCTCTCTCTCTCTCTCTCTCTCTCTCTCTCTCTCTCTCTCTCTCTTTTTCTACTCTTGGTTGCCCCTCGCACAATGCAGCGCGCGACGCGCTCTTGTCATCCCGTATTCACGCGATGTTATAGCGCCAGGTCCCCACCGTCGTCGTCGCGCGTGACGGTAGAGATGGTGAGCAGCGCTTTTTGTCCCACTCTGAAACAATGCTCTGACTTGTGTAGCTCGACGCATCCAGACAGTCACAGACCGCGCCAGTCTACCTGAAATACAAGCACCTCGTCCAAGGCGGTTCAGACGCTGCTCCAGTTCATCGCAAAGGCCATCGCAAAGGCGTTGGAATTGAGGCAATAAGTGCCGCTCAGCCGCTACCTAGCGACTTCGAGTTGGATGTGTCGCCGCGAGTAGCTGCGTCTTCGCAAGAACCTGCGTTTTCCCTCCCGCCGCTCTACGTCATTCTCTCATTGGACCGCTTCGCGATACAGGCCATTATACATCGAGCTTCCCCGCCCGATCTCATGAAGTTGCCCATCAAAGCCTTACTTGCTGCTGGAACTCTCGACCTCGGAGGCATTCTACTCTTAAGCAGAAGATTGGGTCTTCCTCCCCAGGGTCGAAATCTCATCTCTGGCTTGACGATGGAACATCTAATCAATGCCATAATGAGCATGCCCGCAGCAGGTAGACAACATGCGGAACTCAAGTGGCTGGAGGCCACTGCCATCCGGTTGACCTACGAGATAGCTAAGAACACCCTCGACGGTTCGCCGGCAACCAGTTCACGGCAGCCTGCACCCGATCGCCGCATCATCATATTTCGGATCGCAGCATACCTCGGCCCACCTCAGTCCATTTCCATTCTGCACTGTCTTGTCGACTTAGGCATTGTTAGCCAAGACTACGTCAATTTGGCGCTGGCGCGCCTACAAAGCTCCTCCGATGAAGTGGACCCACATCGGCTGGTGCGTACTGCAGTGGCTCTATTCGCGCATCATCTCGAAATGCGGGACCTTGCTATCCAAGTTGGTGGACCCGATGCCTTGGTCACCGCAGATTCACCCGAAATGGTCAAGGCAATGGCCAACCTAGCAATCCATCCCAAAACTCGCGCGGAAGACGTACGACGATGGATGGACGATGCCTCGCGGTGGAACCAGCTGTCACTTCTGGCCGATGTCTGGAATAGATTGCGGGCCACATACGAGATGCGGGATCCGCGGATTCGGCATCGGCGGATTCGGCCTGCATTCGACAAAGGCCCCGTAGACGGCACCGCGATAAAGTTATTTCGGCATCTTGTCGAAGCAGGTGATTTAGGCGCAGCGCGGCTGCTCGCGAGCGACGTGCTGGAAGGTCCGCGCGAGCTGAGCTTTGGATTTCGAGCGCGGTTTATTGCGCTGGCGGCAAAGCACAGCTTTGCTAGCTCGGCTCGCGCAGGCTTTGAGCGGTACTTTGCGCGCGACAAGGACAAGGCCGCGCTGCCCTTGGTGGCTGATGGGCTCGTAGTTCCATACATGGCCGTGCGCCTCATCTCTCTCTACGTCGCATTGGCAGAATCGGATCAGGTGCCGGATGCTTATGGATTCGCAGTAAAGGTCGCCGAGACTTGCTTCCCCAAAGGCCGCGTCCCACCTACAAACATGCACGCTTCCTTGGCTGCCCGCGCCCTCTTCATCATCGCCGGTGCGACGCAGACTAAGCCTGAGGAGTCTGAGACATTGCGTATGCGCGCGCTCGATGGCGTGCGTGCCATGATGGAGTCAACTCCACGTACAATACCCGACACTCGGACGGTGAACGTGCTACTACTAGAGCTAGCAAAGCACTCGCTCTCGCGTGCGCGCACGAACCTCAGCCGCATGCGCAGAGTGGATGTGGGTCCAAACGGCGTCGCGCTCGCCAGTGTTGCATTCGAAGGTGCCGGTGACGTTCTAAGCGTACCCAAGTATGGCGGATTGCGCATGCTCACGGACACGGGGAGGCGCGGCGCGTTCAACAAGGTGCTAAATACGAAGAGTGGCAAAGCTGGGCTTTTGAACAAGCAGGCGGCCGAGGTCGTGCGAGGCATGGACGAGCCAAAGCTCAGACGCCGGATGCGCGGTCGGGCACGCAACAAAGTCTCGTGATTAGCCTGCGAGGCGTATATCTGTGAAAAATTATATTCCCTGAATCAAGACTAGAACCAGACTATCATGTTTTCGCGGGAACTACAAACAGCTGTCAGGAAAGGAACCAGTTCCCACTCCTGGGGCGACGATTCTATTCACAGAACCGCTGACGAAGCATGCCTCAAGTTCTAGGTGGACGCGCATGATTTGTGGGCAAAACGGAGAGACAAGGAACCCTGACGAGACAAGGTATCCCGCAATAGGATCTCAGCCATCGGAGAAAGCGCATGACAGCGCACACCAACGGCCCTAGGGCGGCGGTTTAGTGGACTGCGTACCAAACCAGCGGGTTGGCCTGTACCTGTAAACCAGTATCCAACGACCGTATAGCCTCTGGATATGTTGGCCGCCTTGATGATAGAAGCGAAATCCAAGCAGCTACTCTTCCAACTCAATGACAGAACCACGCCTTGCTTTGGATCGAATCCCAAATTACAGTGTCCTCAAGATCGAATGACAACAGAAATAGCGATAAATACACGTCATACTACGAAAGAGAATCGTAAGTATCACCATCAGGCACTAAGGTATCGATGGCAAGGCACTCACTTAGTCCAGCCGGTGATTGAGGTGCGCAGGCACATAAACCGACCGGTCTTCTCGCAAACACCGCCTCAACGCAGCATACACCAGCACGAAGAACACGCCGAGGGCAAACAGCGAACTCGTCCAGTTGCTCTGGACCACGGCGTAACCAGACTCAACCGAGTCGCCCAGATAACGCACCCCACGCTCAGCAAAGTTCTCCGAGTGCCGCCATTTGATCGCGTCGCGAAGCGCGTCGTTGACCGCATCCGCAATATCCAGCGCGTGCATCTCGACCGGGCGTCCACCCGCGTCTGTGTCCGCATATATCAGTTTCTGCGGACAGGTCAACATGCAGGCATTCAGCGAACGAATGGCGACTTGCCGAATGATCGACAATCACGATTTTGGGCAGACCGCTCTTGATCCCGTACATGCTCTTCAGCCATGATGCCCACTCGACGCCGTCCATCCACACAAACACGACCTCGCGGTAGCCGTAGCTGACACGTTGTGCGCGCAGCTCGGTCGCCTTCTCGCGCCATCTTCTTGCGGCGTCGAAGATGATCTCGCGCTGCGCTGCGAACGTTGGAGCGTTCGTATCGACAGCGGACAGGACAACGAGCGGGTGCGCCGGGCTCTTCATCACGTCCGCAAAGTTCTCCGGGCCGAGCTCGAGGGCGATGGGAAGGCGGTTCGCGAGCATCCAGTCGGACACGTCGTCCATTGCGGGCGGCGATGCAACATTCATTCGCATGCTGTCGCGCAGCTTGCCATCCTTGAAGACCATTAACACCGGCGGCTCGATAGTGCCGTACTTCTTGGTGATGTGCTCGTCCGTTGACCGATACACGGACGGGTTACCAACGAGCACTTTGGCAGCCTCTTCGACGATGTGTGCAATCTCCGTAGCACCTGCAGGGTAGTCCAAAAGGTAGAACACATCTTGTGTTTTGAGAACCTCCTCGAATGCTGGCAGAGCGATGGGTACGGCGGCGGGCATGATCGCCTTGTTGGCGTATGCGGCAATCTGCTCAAAGGCACGCTTGCCAATGTATTCGACCCTCTTTCCGTTGGAGAAGAGGAACATCTGAGGATAGCCATCGATCTTGTACTTTTGGCAAATTGGCTTATTTGCTTCACAGTCGACTTCAGCGATGGTGAGCTTGCCCTTCATGTATTGCGCAATCTGCGCCCAAACTACGATATGTCAGCATCGATTACACGGCAATTAACTGTGAAACTGACTCGGCGCGAGCTTCTTGCAATGGCCGCACCATGGCGCGAAGAACTTGACAAAGACTGGACCTTCCGCCATGACGGACTGCATGTTTGCGAGGTTCAATGAAATGACTTGTCCTTCCGGATTGGGAACATAAGCGGGAGTGACGCTTTTTGAAAGGTCCTCTTGAGCGTCTGCCAGTGCCTTCTGCTTGACTGCAGGGTCTGCAGGTGGTGGCGCAGGTACAGCTGGTTTCTGGTTCGCAGGTTTTCCAGCTGGCTTGAATGGCGGACGCTGTGCGGCACCATCTACAGGTGCTGCTGGAGGTGGGGCAGGCGCTGGAGGCTTGGGTACCGCAGGAGCAGCTGCAGCTAATACTTTGGCGTCGTTGTTCTTGATGTTGGTGGTGACCCAGGAGCTGAGCTTTGCCAGTAAGCGATCATCGTCGAACTGGCCAATACGTTTCCCTTCGTAGAAACTGATGTCCCAGTCAGTGAGCCTTCGGTGCAGCGGACGCGCGTTGCTTACAAGTTCAACTCAGGATAACCTTTGACTTCGAGGTTGCCGCACAGGTCTGGAATAGGCGGCTTCGTCAGCGCGTGATGTACGTGGATGCCCATGTAGTATCGCGCACCTCCCTGCACAAGGCAGTTAACTTGAGCAAGCTGTAGTCCAGGCGTGTTCTTGATGTCGCTTTCCACAAACTGCTTCCACGTCGGCGCGAACTTCTTGCAATGCGGGCAACTGGGCGAATAGAATTCTACAAACCTATAAACGTATAAATCAAGCCGCCTGGTAGCCGAATAGGCCACACACCAGTAACCCTTGCGTATCGTGGCGTCAAAGTCCTGCAAGGTGAGCTGCTTGCCGATCGGCGGCGCAGGCGGCTTCTTGGGTTTCTTGGCCTTGGGCTTAGCGGGTGCCTGCTCTGCAGGTGCTGCTGCTACAGAGACAGAGAGAAGGATGGAGAGCACCAGTGCCCATGTTGTGAACGTCAGCTGGTGCAGCCGCATGCCGTCAAGCCAAGAAACTGAAAGAGAAAGCTTATCCGGCGTTTGCCAAATTATCCTTCTTGCGTTCCTATCAACTCCTTGTTACAGTAAAATATGATACTCCTTTCAGAAGACGTCTTCAACATGATTTTACCGTCTTTGCTCGGCCCATGGCACTGCCGTGGCCCAAATGCCGAATATAATCATGAACGCGCTCGAGCGCCATTTACGCTCGCCGCCGTCTGCAGACGCTGGCGCCGTCTCTCCCTATCCATGTCCCATCTCTGGACCTATTTAGGGTTTCCCATATCCGACGATAAGTTGTACACGCATTTACCGCGACTGCATGCCCTCGTAGTTCGGTCACAGCAGGCCCCAGTTGACATCGTCTTCTTATGGGGCCGCCGGAACGACATCTCCCCTACTGAGGTACCCAGAAACTATCCGATCTCGGTAGAGATCCTGGACAGCTTGAAGGACCTCGCGCCTCGATGGAGGCACGTAACGCTTAATATCGCGCAACCATTTGGACAGATGCTCGCAGATACTTTGCGAGGAAACTTTCCATTCCTCGAGTCGTTATCACTCGAATTCGAAGGCGGCGACATGGAGTTTCCACGAGCGCCGCGACTGACTCGTGTATATCTGGCTGGTAACAAATTTTGCCCATTCACTGCACAACATTGCACCCCCTGCCTGTCAAAGTTGGCCGTCTGCGGGTTTAACTCGGACAGGCTCGCCCTTAACGCTGAAGGCTGGAGAGGCAGTCCGGCGTTTCGGGATTTTACAAGTCACTTAACAGAGTTATGCATTTTGAGGGCATTGGTGAACGACCTCACGACCCACTCGTGTTTTCGCACTTACGAGTACTCGTCCTCGAGGAACCCACATACCTTCGACTTATCAGGGCACCTTCTCTGCGTGCTCTGACTTTGAATACTACAAGACTACGAGAAATCCAAGATCTGACCCTGACACAATTTGTCTGCATTCAACATCTTGCGCTGTACGGTCGGGTCGATCGTACAGCCATACCGGCCCTCGCACAATTTTACAACATTACACAGCTGTCCTTCGAGGTGACACGCTATGTCCAGCGCACCTGGCCGCCTCGGAGTTTTTGGCACAATACGGGTTGGGACACATCCTCCGCGACCGACCGGAACGTTCAGGTCATGAGCGGCACATTATCCGCCATGGCCAAACACTCACCACTAATCTGGCCATTGCTCGAGCGCATTTGCTTCGGTTACATGGGCGTTCGCACTAACTGGCCATTCATTCCACTGCAAGAGCTGATTGACTTTATAACTCTCCGCAATGGTCAGGCCCGTGTCACGGATGTCAAGGCAATTGACGGATCTCCACCATCCCGACTGGCAAAGATAAGAGAAATTGTTGTCGAGAAAATGTATCCAATATCCCTTGCGTCGCAACTTCGGATGATGTCTTGCAAGACGGCCCAGATTCAAGATTCGGTGCTAGCATTGTAGAGAGCGCACACTCTGTACAACATGTACCTCAAAAGCGCGTGTTTTCGCAAGGATTTATCATTTGAATTCCTTAAACCGTAGGTTCAAAGGCTCCCCTCAGTGTTCTCCGCATCTGCGACGAAGTGGCCAAGGCGTAAGTCTAAATCGAGCAATATCGCCTAGGAGAAATAAAATCGAGTTGCGCAAATGGGAAGCAAACGGCTGCGCGGATGCGAGCGGAATTTTTTTATCGTGCGAGAGTGCAAAGTGATTAACCCTGCGGCCTTGGGCCGGTCAACGATCCGCTTCAGCCACCTGACAGATCTGTTCCCACGGCCGACATCGTCGCATCCGCCTCGCTAATACGCCGGACGTAATTGAGCTAAAGGCGAACGTAGCTCGAGTCCGACTGATACACATTGCTCCCGAGCTGGCACTTCGTGATTTTGTTTTTCGTCCACGACCACCGCGATGATACGTATTACTTCTCTGCACGAGCTGTGTATCTGCAAGCGTGCAGCTACATTATCCAGCGTTCAAGTTCAGGGTTTGTGCAAAGCTGACGTGCAAGATTAACGCCTGAATCCTGGGTTCTCGTGAGCGCCGGCAACATATCCAGCGCAGTACGATCCGAGCACGACATGGTCCAGCTCGACCTAAAAGCTTGCTGGTCATGCGAGCAGTTGAGAAAACTTGAAATACGGGTATTTCAAAGGTCAAAGGGGATTAGCGGTTTTCAGGTGAGTTTGTGGTATGCATGGATGCATTGAAAACGCATGACGGAACGTCACGGTTTCAGGATCGCGCATGACCGACGTCGATATCGTGATGTCTTTGTGAGCTTCCTGACCAAACGGAAGATATATAGGTGAGCTGCAGTAACGTACAGTCTTAGAGTGACAGTGTTCATGGGGAAATGCTTGGTATCTAGGAATCCGCTGTCTACGTTGGAGCGCAAATCGTACTACCAACCTTGAGACACGATCTCTCACCATCCCAATACGCCTTGAAAAGCGCCCATTTATTCCGTGCGGGCGATTGAAGGCCACAACGAAGAAGACGATAATGCGAGTGAACCAGTTGCCGACACCGAATGCGACAATGCGCAGCGTCACGCCGAGTGTGAACGCGATGAACTTGAGGATAAACGCCGCAAAGCCCATGAGAAACACGAGTATGAGGGCTTGTACTATTTGACCAGATATTGATGAGCAATGGTAATTGCTCGATCCGCGCGAGAAAAGCTCACCAATGCGCTTGGCCCTGAACGTGATCGACTGCGGAAGCTGGTGGACGAATCGGCAAATGTCGCCACTGAATGGGACAGTGAGAACGAGGCGGACAGCATCATCTTCATTTGCGATTTGCACCCTTGGAGCGGGCGGACGACTCTCGGGCTGCGCCGGCGGGGTCGACGCGCGTTCTTCGGCAAGACGTGCCGCCGCTTCAGAGCTAATGTGAGCGATGGACAATATCATCTCACGGGCTAGGGACTCACCTGTATCTTCAGGTGTGTCTGGCTTCTCGTACAGTGGAGGAGGAGTGACCTCCACGAAAGAGGCGTCGTCGCGTTTGACATCTGCCAGATGCGTGAGAAATAAGTAGTGTAGTGCTGCTAGCCCATACCGGATATTGCACCACAGCTCTCGCAGGCGTGAGAGGGAATAGGAGAGGAATGCATATGATTGTTAGGAGGAATGCTGGTAGTGCTGACTCCTCAAGACCCCGCTTGTGAGCTTTTATAGGTCATGCACATTCATAGAATGCGCTCGCGTTCTACTGCGGAGCGACTGCCCTTCAGCCGAAGTGACTCGCGGCCACGTACGTGTAGGCTTCGGCGAGAGTACGCAGCAAGGCACACGCATCCGAGTGGTATTGGCTTACCTTGAAAGAAGATGCTTTCTTTGATGAGATTGGAGGTGTGGGTGTGCATATCAGGTGAGGAACATCGATGTCGATGATGGAAGTTGTCGCCTACTGCGGGTTGGCAACATCATGTAGAAGATAATGGATAGGCTATCAGAAGCCAATGCCGCTTATCTTCTCATTTCTCAGCGCGTCAATAATTCGGTACATCTGCACATCTGCGATCGCACTAATGAGATAGTGTAAAACCTTCGCACTGTTGCAAGTTGGGCCTTGCCCCCGCCATGACAGTCATGACAGTTACTGCAGCAGAGTGCACCATTTACATCATAAAAAATGAAAAATTTCTACACATTCAGAGCACGCACACATGGACATCATGCACGCGGCAACGTGAACTATAATGAATAGACGGATTGGCAGGCATGGATGATGAGGTTGATTGGCAGTCTTTCACACTCGCACGTTTCAGCGAGATTTTTTCTCCATAAATGCCGTTCAGAGAACGTGAGTCGAGAATAAGATAGGACGCCGTGCGTCAGTGAGCCCGTCTGCATTCGGCCATTGCCCGCGTAAAGCATGCCTCTCTCCACTACAGATTTCCAGAAGTCACATAGTTTCTGGGTCTTAATAATCAAAAGCAGACAAATTCGTGCAAGGTGGCTTTAGGTTAGCGTGAAACTTTCGGTAGTCTAACTCTCGTGAGACCAGACAGCGCTATTGACACAATGTCTACCGTGATGAACACGATTTATGGCTAGAGGTCTTCAAGTTGGAGTGCACTAGGGCCGGACCGCGTAAGGGAAGCCATTCTCGCTCCGTATTCACAAGACTTTGTCGCGCGGCGTTCGCCCGCGCTACCGTGTGCTCGCATTGGCGTCGCATTTTACTCCAGGACCCCGTGCTATGATGTCACATATATTTAAACCACGGGGAGGAGGAATTTGCCCAAATGTCGGAACGCGTTCAAGTCTAATGAACTCGCGCGCTCGGAGACCGTATGATCGATATAGTTAGCCGGACCCTCTGAGGAGGAATACGCAGGATTATCTCGCGCCCCGGTTATCAAGAAATGTAGGAGGCAAATACAGACGGAGGATGAGTCATTGGACGAGCAGAGCGACGGCAATGAGGGATTCAAGGTTGACATCTTGCTCGAGAGCGCTCTGGGCACTCCCGCATCAAACACCGGTTCACTGTTTTATTATCTAAACATCTGTGAAATAGCTATGAAGCGAGGGTGGAAATAGAGCAAATTGGGGCCGGAGTGTTTTGGTATAAATTCTGATAGCTCTTTGAGAGAGCGCGGCTAGATTCCGATACGTGCATGCAGGGAAAACATGGTCAGCCGCGCATGACATCGGGCTGTTGAGGCTCAAGAAATCAGGCTGTCAACAAACGCTGCAGATCTCCACGCGAGCTGTGACATTGCTCTAGAGTGTTGATTTTTCACTCCAGAGCTTTGACCCGACGCTTTGGAAGCGTCAGAATAGGAGGGGGTTGGGCTACGTGGGTGAGTGCTATAGTTCTCTGGAGCCACCTCCTCTTTTTGCAGATGAAGACGCCTCAAAAGATTCCCACTTAGCCTGTGTTCCTCGTTAAAGGTCACAAAGAAGAAGACGATAAAGCGAGTGAGCCAGTTGCCGAGAATGACATGCGACAATGCGATGCGTCACGGCTAGCGTGGACGCGATGTACAGGATAAAGGCCGCGAAGTGCATGAGGAACACGAGAATTAGGGCCTGTCCTATATGACTAGACATCACTGAGCAAGATTATTTGCTCGGTCCGCACGAGAAAACCTCACCAATGCGCTTGACCCTGAATTGTGACCCACTGCGGGAGCTGGTGGACGAATCGGCGAATTTCGGCACTGTATGGAACAGCGAGAACGAGGCGGAGGGCATCATATTCATTCGCGAGCTGCACCATTGGAGCGGGCGGGCGACCCTTGGGCTGCGCCGGCTGGGTCGACGCGCGTTCTTCGGCAAGAGGTACCCATGCTTCAGAGCTAATGTGAGCGATAGACACTATCTCTTCACGGGCCGTGCACTCAACCGTATCTTAAGATGAACCTAGCTTCTTGCTCAGTGGAGGAGTAGCCTCCACATAAGGGGCGTCGTCGCGCTCTACACATGCGTGAGAAATGAGTAGTATAGTGCTGCCTGCGGATAATGCACCGTAACTCTCGTAGGTGTGAGAAGAAAGAGGAGATAAATGCATATTATCGTTACGAGTAACGCTAGTAGTGCTGATTGATAGAGATCCCATGCGCTTGTACGCTTTTGTAGTTCATGCGCAATCACAGAAAGCGCTCGCGTGCCGCTGCGGAGCGATTGTTCTTCAGCCGAAGTGACTCGCGGCCACGCTTCGTCGATGTACACGTATGTGGCACGGACCAAACCTCTGCACCACAGCAAGGTACTCATCCGTATGCATTGAGTGGCTTCGGTCGCCGACGGGCAGAACTTGACGCGGAAGGCCGTCGGCGTGCCCTTCCAGACGTGGAACCCGCCGCTCTTGTCGTAGTACTCCCAGGTAAATTGTGCGTCTGGCGCGGGTGGTACGCCCAGCGCGGTCGTCAGTGTCGTCCATACGGACCAGCCGGATTAGTTTCGGAGGTGAATGCCGGACGGGCGCTTCGTGATCGGCTGCCGGCGAGCCGGTTTGCCACAACGGCCGGCATTTGCCGTCGATGCAAATCCTTGGACACCAACCGCGAGGGCTCATGTTTAGAATGAAGGAGAACCTGCTGCGAAAAATTGGAGGTTTTAAGCCGAGTTGGAGGATGGAAGGGCTCGTTAGGCACTGTCATTGACTTGCCAAGCACTGTAACTCCTTTCATGCACCAAGCAGCATTGAAATAAAGGGGAAGCATCGAGAGTGATCAGTAATTCGATCGCTCCCGTACCAGATGTCCAAAGCTTGTGACTCTTGGGGTCTCGTTGCAGAATTCATTGTTTAGGGGCATTGTTTTGAAGTGTTTCCCCTCGTTGACCGATTTCTCACCGCGTGGCTGACCCCTCTGACACTCCTAAATCTCATCCATCTTCTGACGTTTGCCCCAACTTGAGATCACACGCCCACGCACCATCACAACCCCTCCAGTCACGATGGCCGCTCGCGCATGCACCTTTGTCACGATGACAGCCTTTTCTGCCCTTAGCACCCTGTTTGTGGGCATACACAGTTTATCCCGCCAACACAACATAGGATTGGGCTCCACGCCTGTATGGGCACCCGGACACTTCGGGGATCCTCCCGACAACAACCTATACGAGTGGTTTGCGCCCACTACGACATTGAACGACACACCCTCCCCCACCCGCCTGGCCGACACCACCTCGTCTTCAACGGTCCCGATTACAACTCTACTCCTACTTTTGTCATCGTCTTCGGCAGCATCCTCATGGGGGGCTCATGGCTTGCAAGAAACATCGACAGGCCGGCCACCAGCATGATTACATGGCCGAGGATACGATTGGTCTCATTGGTGCTCGCTACGACGGTCTCGCTGACTCGCGGACCTCCTACGGCATCCCCTCTACACCTGTTACATCGCTCTGCCCGTCTCCTCAGACCATGGCCAACGGCTTCACCGACATTTGCTCCACATTTGCCACACCAGTCTCGCGTGTCATGGACACCTCACTCAATGGCAAGATGTCTCCTGGCCAACAGTTTCAACCTAGCACCGGTATCAGCACGTCCAGCAGCAGCGACCTGTCGCCATACACACAGAACTTGATGCGCAAGATCCGGCAGGAAAAGAGGGCTCTTTTCCGGCGCTGAACACATGGGACCGCGAGAGCTTCTCTACCGATCCAGCGGCAACATCATCGTGAGTTCAGCTTGTGGTTTTTACCTATGTATGGGTCCTGACTGTCGTTGCAGTTGGCCTCAGGACAATCATTCCATCAACCTCCCGGCTCCATTTAACTTCTATTCTCTTTCTCACACGCTGCGGACCACCAGCAGACCGTCCAGCGGCAGAGCACGACTTTGGCGAGCCTGACGACTATGAGGACGACGACGACGACGCTCATGGCAACCCCATCGATAATGGCACCGGGAATGGAACCAGCAGGGAGAGCAAAGTCGCCGTTGTAACCGATAGCGATGCCCAAAGGGGCTCAGATGCTCCTGCTGGCAGCCCAGTCCCGGTGCCCGATCGGGGATTGGAGTGCATCACGCACTTTCTCTCTTGCCAGTGAGTCCGCCGCCCCATCCTCTGACGCCTCGGACGCCATCTCAACCTCTGCCGCCCGCCGCCGCCTCGACTTCTACGTCGACTGCCGCCGCCCGCCGCTGCCGCACCGCCCCTAGCCAACCGCAACGATAAACCATGCTTGCTCCCACCTGGGAGCGCAAAGAGAGTCGTTATTGGCTTGATGTGCCAGGTGCGCGCCATTCTGCGCCATACTCCTTCCTCGCCGCCCGCCGCCTCGACTTCTATGTCGATTGCCGCCGCCCGCCGCTGCCGTACCGCCCCTAGCCAACCGCAACGATAAACCATGCTTGCTCCACCTGGGAGCGCAAAGAGAGTCGTTATTGGCTTGATGTGCCAGGTGCGCGCCCATTCTATATACCCATGCTCCATGCCGTCCTCGTCCCTCAAATCCATGCTCCCTGTACCTATGCTCCATGCCATCCGTGCCCCATGCCTTCTCATTCCTCGAATCCATGCTCAAAGTACTATATCCATGCCTGTGCTCCAAGTACTATATCCATGACTGTGCTCCAAGTATTATATCCATGCCTGTGCTCCAAGTACTATATCCACGCCTGTCTCCTGCTCTGTGATGATTGTGAGGTGTGTACGTCGCGTTCGTTTGCAATATATAATGTTCTACGCAACTTGTCGATGCGCATGAGCACCAAACGCGGCACCACTACGCGCATCAGCCGGCTTACCAAAACGCGCAAGACTGCAAGTTGAATGGGGAGAAACGGTCGGCGCGTCGTTGCGCTACAACACCAGCAACTTCGCCGCGCGCAGGTGTTCGCCACACTTCGGCGAATCCCGGAGCTCCTCGACCCCCCGCTCGCGCACGCCGCCTCATTTTTGCGCGTGCATGCTTGGCGCATGCGCGGTTCGGATTTTGCATGAACACTTGTCATACGCGCATGCTCGCCTGCATGTCTCTCACCCACACTCTCGCTCACCCACCTGCACTTTTACTCGTGCTTGCTCTCTGGTGCTCCTGGTCTCACACAAGATTCGCGCATCCGCACGCTATATCGCTCAGGCTCATTTGGTTATGGGAAGGCAGCCGCGAGTTTGCCCCTGACTGTGTCGTGTACAGGTGCAGAACGCTACAATGAACACGATGCTGTCACACTTGCCCAAGTGTCTCGTGACTCGTGACCCGCGGCCACCCATGTCGCTGCCATTTCCCCATGTTTCGGCCACAAGGCTTGTACTTATAGCCGAACAAACGACCATTCATATGCCAACCTAAGACTCTGATTCCCATCTTGAACGTGTCCCGATGTCGAACGCCCACGGCCAACCTGAGCCCAAGAGCATATCGCCTGTGGCGGCCATATCTCCGGCTACGGGTTTTTTTTCTCCTATGCATCATCATTGAACATTTCCCGTTTGACGAGTTGTGTTGGTTTGAGCCTTGCATCGACATCAATTTCGACTGCACGAGCCCGCACACAATTCGCATAACCCTCAGCTAGTTTCCTCTCCACCAACGTACCTGTCCCAAGCTGTATTGCCCGCGGAACGCCGTTTTCAGGGCTTCGATATCGCATCGGGGTTTTATTTATTTATTTTAAAGTTGCACCCCCTGGAGATGTATGGTAGCTACGCCAGCTCAGCTTGCCCCTGCTGCGCCTGAACCGTTCACCCTCAAGTGCGGCTGCCTCCGCTCAACATGCCCTGATTGATCTCTACTACAGACAGGCTCTGGGAGACTTAAACGTGCAGGGGAGGCACGACGACCGTTATGACCATACATACCGTTCCGGCTTCACCCACAGCGAACCGATGACCGAGACATAGGAGCGCAATTGATCGAGAACCGAAGGATTCACGGTCCCGGGCTTGTGGGACAAGACTCTGAACGATTCGGCTTCGGATGTACAAAAGAGCGTTACGATGGTCACCCCACGGTTTGTAGTTGTTTCGCGATGAAGGAATGAATTTCACGCAATTCTACGGCAGTAATAAGCAGTAGCAAGGTGCAGGAGCGTCACTCATTTTTTATGTAAGGGTACTGTAAAAAAAAAAAAGTTGAGGTTTTATGTACAGTAGTGATTAAAACAAGGCACTTGTGATTTGCTTTGGAAATGGCACTACAGTATCACATTGTGCTCACATCCGCTCATGTGCTACTATCATCTCAGAAACTCATGGCATCCCTATAGTGGATATCTGCGGGTATATTTTTGTAGCGGATCCTATTCTGTTTGCTCCCGTAGATACAAAAGCCGGTCCCGGCGGGACTTTTGTATCTACGGGAGCAAACAGAATAGGATCCGCTACAATTTTCGAGTCTGATCCTGTTCCTTGCGCACAATCAGAGGCCAGTGGCCAAAAGATGAACCATCCTGACAGGTCAACCGTTGCCGACTCAATCGCCTCCGTTCCCTGAGACCCAGGCCCACCTCGTTAGTCATGCCAGTAGTTCTTCCACATGACATCTTTCTTCACATTCCCGACGACGTTAGCTCCCGGGCACCCGTCGAGTGACTCGGTGCCGCCATTTACGATCATAGGCTCGCCCAAGAGCCGTTTGTCCTCGCAGCGGTCTGCAAGCGTAGTCTTGCGCGTTCGACTTCCCTCCTATGGACCTATTTCGGATTTCCATGCGAACTGGAAGCTCGCGGTGAGCATCTAGCCCAGATAAGCACTCTAATCGGGCTGTCCAACCGAACAGCGATTGATTCAGTACTGAGGGTGAAGCATAATGATCTCACCAGATGGGACCACGCGGAACCTTTTGTGGAATTAGTTTAGACTCTGCTCAAGCTTTCGACTGTATACCG
The DNA here is from genome assembly GCA_020744175.1 of Auriculariales sp. MPI-PUGE-AT-0066. Classification (NCBI taxonomy): domain Eukaryota; kingdom Fungi; phylum Basidiomycota; class Agaricomycetes; order Auriculariales; species Auriculariales sp. MPI-PUGE-AT-0066. The sequence goes on along the minus strand of JAGTJP010000027.1, from coordinate 163,265 downwards.
GTAAGAACACAGTTTATTTATACGATGTCAGGAGTCAACGCCTGTCCAATTGGGCGCAGGACGGCTTTGAGACGAGTAAAAAACCATGTGGGAGGGTTACAAAATTCCTGTGCGCCGATTGTCACGTTCTTGATCATACTCGTGTGGCTTTCTTCGATGCCCTTGCCAACGAGCAGGTTGCGGCTTTCGACGAAAGCTAGAAGCTCCCCGTGCTCAAAATGTCCGCACCCTGGCGCCAGTTCGATGCGATTGAGAGAGGGCCATACAGGCTGTTGAGTGTCGGTAAGCCGGGTGAAGAATCCAGAATGGATTTCATAGGAGGGCTGACGATATTCGCGGACTTTTTGGAGAAGGGCTGGAACCGTGAATGTGATCGTCGAAACCCCAGCGAGAGGTACGAGGGCCTGAACCACGTCTTCGGTGAGGTTCCATGTAGAGTCAGGTGTCGTACGTTAGAAAAGTATGGAACTGTGTGGGCCTGATTTTCTTCCTGATTTTCTTGGAGCAACTGATCTACGTCGAGAGCCAGATTGCACAACTTTGGCGCCCGAATGAACTTTAGAAAGCTGGGATCGAATAACGCGAGGGTGAGTAAACAAGGCATATCCAGGGTCTCCTCTAGCCAGAGGTATTCGCCGATGCAAAGCTCGACGAGCTGAGCGGCATAAGCAGTGCCAAACCTTTGCGCAGAGACTCTGTAGTACACGCACGAGCACCAACTGCTGACCTTCGGGAAATGAGATAGCGGGTCCGGCACAGCAATATTTTTGCAGTTCACATAAGCTCGCACTAGCTGCGGCGCTTGCGGGAGGTGCAGCACGCGATCAATGGATGTGATAGAGAGCTGCTGCAGAATTGGCGCCGTGTGCACCGGTTTGTGGCTGAACATGCCGCTCTGCTCTTCTAAAGGCATTTCAAACTGCGCGCTCCTCCATTGCGAAAGGAGAGAGGTAATTTGTCCCAGGATCTGCATTGTGTCCGAGCTGAGGTTTGGTTCATCGCATCCAAATAGGACATCGATCGACGCGCTCTTCACCAGCGGGACGAGAGTCGTCAGTCTCGCCAGATGGACCCCGTGTGAACCAGACTCAAAAGGGAGTCCAAAGTATGTCCATAATGTGGAAGTGGACTGGGCGAGAAGCCGCCACTGACGACAGACGGAAGCCAACACGAATGGTGCGCGGGCCCTCTCGTGGTCGTATTTCGAGTCTGGCCACTCCAAACAGACGGGCCCGGACACCGCGTCGAATATGAGTAGAAGGATCTCATCTACAGTGTTGACTGCCATATGTGCGGGATAGATCAAAAATGGGGAGAAGGAGAGCCAAGAAAGATAGCATCCGGTGGCTCACATCAGATCGCACCCAATAGACACTGTCACCGCAACAGACCTGCCCCATCGGGAGTGACATAGGACCGATCTTCTCATGAGCATGTGCAAAATGTAGGACTCGTCCACGAGGCTTGTGGACCTCGCTGACATGCCTTCTCGATCAAGAACACGGATCAGTTGGATTAGCAAATGAGAGAAAAGATCTACAAGGGACAGATCAGTGAGCCTCGCGTTTCCGCGGTGCCGACCTCAAGATGGTGTCTACCCGCAAGATCATCTCCGCGGCCTCGCTAGCGCTAACGACGACCTGACGCTTGAGCTTGTAGCTCTCGGTGACGCCGAGCTTGTGCATGCTCTCGATGGTGGCGTTGTTCATATCGAGGCCCGCATCCTTCTGGCCTTGGTAGTGCGCGGCGCGGAGGCGTGCGACGAGATCGGACGAATCGTAGCCGGCATTGTCGGCGAGGATAGTGGGGATTTGGCGCAGCGCGCGGGCAAACGCCTCGACAGCGAGCGCCTTCTTGCCCGCGACGCCGCGCGCAGCCTCCTCCGCCGCGCAGCTCATCAGCATCTCGCTGCACCCACCGCCGAGCACAATGCGCGTCTCGCGCACCGTCTGCGAGAGCACGGAGAGCGCGTCGTGCAGCGACCGCTCGGCCTCATCGATCATCTGGTTCGTGGACCCGCGCAGCACGACTGTGCATGCCTGCCCCGCGGCAACTCCAGAGAACTTGATCAACTGGAGAAGGTGAGTGCCAGGCGAGCATAAAATCGCGGAGATTCGCGCACCTTATCCTCGCCGATCATGATCTCCTCGATCAAATCGCAATGCCCGAGCTTGACGAGGTCTGGTCGCTCGAATGTGCTCGCAATTTCGCCGCCGGTGACCAAGGACAGCCGCTCGACGCCCTCAAAGTCGGCGTGCTCAATCGACAGGATACCCTTCTCAGCAAGCAGGTTCTCCGGGAAGTTGTAGATGAGCTGACGGTTCACAAAGCAAGTAATGCCGTGCGCGGCGATTGCCTCGACTTTGGCTTTCATCTTTTCACGCTCGGCACGCTCGAGCTCAGCGAGTTTGCCGGTCGAGTCGACCTTGATACGCGCGCCAAATACCTTGATCTTGTCTGTGTCCATGGATGTGTTGGCAATCAGGATTTTGGCATTCTGGATCCGTTTTGGCGAGTTGACGGCAATGGTCTTGTCGAGGATGAAACCTGCGAGCGATAGTGAGCGTCAAGATTATGTGAGAACCGAGATCGGGCGCACCCTCGTCAAGATACGAGTCTGTAAGCTTGCCGCCGGCTTTTTTAATGATTTGGATGTGCTCGAGGTCGGTCGAACCCTGGGAATGGTGAGCGCGGTACTGGAGAAGATGTACGCAGACCGACCTGCAACCGCAAGACGGCGTCTACTGCGAGATTTGCAAAGTAATCCTTATCCTGGGAGAGAACTTTGGAAGAGAGGGTGGTCTTGGCAATATTGAAGAGATCGTTCCTGAACTTTGCGGGGTCTGCGCCGTTGTCCTCTGCAGCCCCCTCGAGGGCCTTGAGTGCAGTTGCGCTTGCGATACGGAAGCCCTCAACGATAGTCTGTGGGTGAATCTTTGCCTGAACGAGCTTCTCCGCCTCACGCAAAAGCTCTGAGGCAAGCACGCAAACCGAGGTGGTGCCGTCGCCAACTTCATCGTCCTGCACTTTGGAGATGTTGACCAAGATCTTTGCCGCCGCATTGTCGAGGTGGATCGACTTCAAAATCGTCGCCCCGTCGTTCGTCACATTGATCCCATCACCAGACGCTGATTGCAGAATCTTGTTCATGCCCTTTGGGCCCAGGGTGCTCTTCACCAGGTCTCCAACCGCCATCGCACCCACAAACGACGTTAGCCGCGCCATCTCGGCCTTTTCTTGCGACCCCTGCATCCCAAGCCAGCTTAGAATGGCATGCAACTGGTTTGCGCGAAGGTGCGCACCTCTGCTGCGAAGATCGGCTCCATGACGGGTGCGGGAACGAGGTTAAGTTGCGCGCGATCGGACTTTTTCAGCCACGCGTCTGGTACCGCGCCGTAGCCTAAACAAGCGCCTCCTTTATTGCTTCGTCTCCTCTGCAACGAGTAAGCTACATCTTCAACTCGACAGCATATGATTTCCGGAATCCGAGAATACGTGGACTTCTACTGGTAGGCCCCAAGAATATTTCAAGCTTAAGAAATCGGGACTTGAATTCTACCCTTCGCGCCTCTCGCGCAGAAGCCTTTTCTTAATACTCATTGAACAAGTGCCCGAGGCATTGGAGATGCTTGCTGGTTGCCTCTTCAAATTCGAATGTGACTTCTTGGATTTTGGAGACAGTAGGCTCTGTGCAGTGTGTCTTCGCCAAGTCAAGGCGTGAAATGAATTGTACATTCCGTTAGATACAATCCAGTAAGTATAGAGAGTAAATTTCGGCTATATATATGCCTTTTCGACCAGAATTGAGTGGGTGCGCAGGCGAGCTCCGGTTGACCGCTCGAAATTCGCCCGGGAGACGAATTCCTCAAAAGAGGAGAAGGATACAGTGCACTAGAAGACTGACATAGTATCCATCATATCCATCACGTCGTTTATCCCGTCTTCTTCGTCAACCCACAGCCGCTCAAGAAGTTGAGCAGCGGACACAAAAATCTTGCTCGAACACCCGTCCTTCGAGCTCCGAGCATGCTATGGTGAGAGCTCATGCTAAAGGGGGAACTCTCCTCCTCCACGCTTCCATCCACTGGCACCTTCTCCTCTTCAGGTAAAATTACTGTCTTAATAACGCTTGAACGAGCAGTCTCTTCCGCCCCATTGCCACATGCTCCGTGGTCCATATTTCGGCTCTCGATGAATGCAGATAGTCGCTGAAAGGGAAAAGGGCGTTGGAATGGATAAGCGTAGTTTAATGGCGCAAAGTCTAAGTGTTCGAGAGCCGGCCACACAGGTGGCTGCGCTACAAGTAGCTCGGTGAAAAAGGCTGGCATGATCTCGTAGGAGCCGGCACTTTGATCAAATATCCCGCGGATGGCGCCAGGGACGGAAAAGGAGAGTCTTGAAATAAAGCGCAAGTGTTCAAGGTTGTATACCACTTGTTCCCCCACCGTCCCGTACAAGATGAGGTGCTGGACGCTAGCATGTCCTGATGCGTAAGATTTAAGACCCTTGATCACGGAGCTGCCTTGAAGGGCCAGCGTGTGTAGGTTTGGCGCTTTGATATGGGCAAGAAACCGAGAATCATAGAGAATGAGTGTGCACAGACGAGAAAACATAATTGACATGGGCGGCTCGTCCCAAGCGTCACAGGCAATGGCAAGTTCCACCAGATTCTCCGAGAAACTGATACACAGTGCTTTAGTTGTGACATCCTGAGAGGTTCCGCAATAGAATGATGTAACGCTGGGAAAGTGTGGAAGTGAGCAGTTGAACCTGACCCTGTAACAATTATAATGCAGCCTTTTCATGTTATGCGCGTTGCCAAGATCCTGGCCTCCGTTGGCGCATGTAAGAGAGAGCTGCTGTAGCTGAGGGAGTTCTTCTATCAAGTCGTAAAACAACCTCACGTTGTTATCACGTAGGTCAAAGTCGGCGCTTCTCCACTGAGTTGCAAGGCTGATGATAACATCGACAATTTTGCATGTCTCTGGGTGCATGCGTGCACGTTTCCTCTCATAACCTGTGTAGAATGTTGAACTAACGCCTGATCCCTTTCCCCCACCACGTACCTGACCACAGGTCAATGGCGAGCACGACATCAATAGGTGCCTGGTTCACCAACGAGACAAGAATCTGCAATCTCGCGACATGTCGTTCGTGCAGATAGTACTCTGAAGGAAAACCAAAATAGGACCATAGCGCCGGGGTAGATCGAGCGAGCAGCCGCCACCGCTGACAGACTCCGGCTAGTACAAACGGCGCCTGAGCTCTTTCGTGACTGTAGAAGGCGCGTGGCCAATCGAGCAAAGCGGGTCCTGAAATCTGGTCGAAAACGAGTAGAAGAATGTCTTCCAACACTGATTGTGCCATTTGCGCTCAAAGGAGTGACGAGATGATGGTAAGAGACCAAGGAGCAGGATTTGATCGGCGCTTCGTTCCTTCTGGAGCGACGACTGCCGCTGATGCCCTTTCCCCAGCGTCAACCGTTCCTTTCTAGTTTTTCCTGTAGCTTAACGAGGATTATCTAGTGCGCACTAATGGCTGAGTTCGGGTGAACAGCTTAAGTCAGTTTATCCCTCACTACTGTACCGGATCCAGTATCTTTGTTCACTCGAACGACCACAATTCTCCCATGAACCGCGCTGAATAAATCAGTGCACAGGGCTTTTCTGGTCAACTCCGAGTTCATGGAGGGTCCTACTTTACTGTCTCCGTCTCGGACCGTCATCGACAAGCTTTGTTGAGAATCTCACCAACTCTAGCGGCGAGGCTCTTCAATCAACCGGCGACAGCTCAACCCCTGTTTGGCTTGCACCTGAGAACTTTCACTTCCGGCCGGCAGGGATGTGCTCCTCTTTCAGTCATCCATCAAATTTATTGTGAGTCCCCTGTGTTGAAAGGGACAATCATATTTGAGGCGACCGAGCGTCCTAAATATGTGAGAGTGGCTTTGAACCTGAAGATATCAACGTTCTAGTCGGGAAGCCAAGTGCCTCCTGAAGGCTGACCCATCCGCAGCCAGGTTCAGTCTAAGCAATGCAACAAAGTGATGATCGTGACCTTCTCACATATATTTATTTGATTCATGTGCTTGAGCGTTGTTATGTTTGCGGGGAGAAAGGAACAACTGTATGCTTCTTGCCGGCCTGCGTTGTACTCGGGCATGCAAGGTTCGTTCAACCAAGCATCGGATGCTAATACATCTTGCCTTCCACCATCGCCATCCCCGAATGGCGAGGGCGGCAGATGACATCCTTCAGCTGATCTTCGAGGCGGTTGTTGGACCCGCACTACTTCCGTGGCCGGCCACGAGATACGATCGTGAGCGGGCTCTCGCGCCGTTCGTGCTCGCCGCGGTCTGCCGTTACTGGCGGATCATCACACACTCGACTCCCACGCTGTGGACGTACTTTGGCTTTCCCCGTAGCCCGACTAATCACACGGCCCACTACGAGCGGCTCCAGATCCAGGTCGTCCTAGTCAAACAGGTGCCAATTCATGTTGTTTTCAGCTGTAACGATCGGAGCCCTCCGAGTTACTATCGCGCAGACACCAACCGGATATTTGATACGCTGATTAAGCTCGGAAGCCAATGGGGAAGCGGAGAGCTCAACGTCGCTGAGACTGCCGTGTCTCGGTTCTATGCTGGGCAGCCGCAGGAGTGGACATGCCTGGAGCAGCTGTCTCTGACATGCAACATAGGACGGTTCCGCATTCCCCGCGCGCCGCAATTAAAAAGGCTGCACCTGGACTGTCACACTATGGATAAGGACTTCACGGACCTGCCCAGTCTGAGTGTGTTTAGTTGTTACTCAGCGGACAACGCAGCGACGAAGGACATTTGCTGCAGTTATGCCGCGCAGCTGGTGGAACTGTACATCCTTGATGACTTGTATGACCACTCTTTCGAGCGCCTTCACTTCCCAAGTTTAAAGACTCTGGTACTGGACGATGCCAACTTTTTGCCTTATGTCGACGCGCCGAATCTGCGGACGTTGACGATCCAAGCGAACTCGCTGGCAGCTGAGCATGCGAAATTTGCGGTGCACTATGCGTGTGTCCAACATCTCATCCTCTATGGCCTCCTAGAAAGCAACGTGGTGGACGTTTTACGGCATTTTAACTCGATCTCGAAGATAACATTCGAAGCACCCGACGTAATCTTGAAGGCGTTCTCCCACAGGAAGATGAAGCTAGCCATTGCGGATGGCTTTTTTACCGAGCTTCTCAATGGCCAGTCGCGGCCGGCCTGGCCACTGCTGGAGCACATTTGCATTCCGCCAGGGTATGGATACGTCGACTTCGAGGGATTCATCGCGTTCGTCGAAAGTCGCACCCGTCACCACGAAGGAGCCAGCAAACAATCTCAGGAGAACAAGCCGCGCATGCTCAAGCGCGTTGAAATTGAAAATGAACCCAACTTGCCCAAATGGATTCTCCCCGCGCTAAAACTGCTGCTGCCCTCGAGTCCAGCGCCGCCGCGCTACCCCTGGGAAGGCACACCGAATATCCAAATTGCACCTTTATAAAGGGATACTAATATATTGGGACATTGTTGTGGAAAATCCTGTACTTTTTGAGGGCCTGTCAGTCAGGCGGATGTGGCGCGGCAATGAGCCGGGTGCGGACGTCGGTCTTCGAGTTCACTCTTTCTCTTCTGCCATCATGGCGCAGTATTCCTACGATGAGGGCGGCGCTATGTCGTCGTACTTCATCCTCACATTCCTGTCTCTTATACTGATCCCATTGACGATCTCGCTCGTTGGCTCGAGAACGAGTGCGTCTTCGCGAACACGTGTCGTGTCGTGTCTGCGCCGAGCTCACCGCCGCGCACCGCAGAAACCATCGACTTTGGGGGCTGCCAGTGCGCACCCTGCGTGGAGAACCGCGCAAAAGTCAAGGCAGCGGGCAAGCGCAGTCTTGCGCACCCTCAGGTCGGCGCAAAGTATGTACACGACTCCGACTACTCGCTCGCGCACTGACGCGCCGCAACAGACTCGCGTTGTAAGCGTCGGCTGGGCAGCGTTCGCATTTTTCCTATACAAGGTCATGACTACAAAACCGAATCGGTTATGTGGGACCCCTATGAAATTTTGGGAATCTCGCGCGTACGTGTCATGGTCTACATTGTTGCGGCTGCTCACTCGCACGCTTAGGGTTTGGCAGAGTCCGAAATCAAGCGTCATTACAAGCGCATATCGCTCAATGCGTTCGCCTTTTTGATGTCTGTGTTTGCGCCGCTGACACTCGCTCCAGCCACCCTGACAAAGTGAAGCTGGCAGTCAACGAGACCATGGAAATGGCCCAAGCTCACTTCATAGAAATCACCAAGGCGTACAAATCGTGAGTATTGCCTTAGTCTTGCTATCAAGTCCCCTTTCGCGTATGACTGTCGCAACTGCATTGAGGTGACGAGCGAACACGTACGTGGCGCCTAACATCTCAGCAGCCACGCCAGCGCAACGTCAGTTCGCGGCAGCTGTTTATAGCTGTGCTTGCCCTTTCCTGAGCTGTCGAGTTGTGATTCCACATCCTCGCATGCCCGTGTCCCCGCAATATCAAGACCCTGACTTCGTTTCAGGCTTACTGACTCGCAAATCCGCGAGAACTGGGAGAAGTGGGGTCACCCGGATGGCAAGCAGGAATTTGGCATGGGTCTTGCCATCCCACCATGGATCGTCGAAGCCAAGAACAACATCTGGGTGCTTGGTGTCTACGGCCTGGTCTTTGGTGGTGGTCTCCCCTACCTCGTTGGTAACTGGTGGTTCGGTTCCCGGCAAAAGACCAAGGATGGCGTTCAGAATGGCACTGCAGAACAGTTCTTCAAGGGTGTTCACGAGGATAGCGGCGCCGGAGTGCTCTTTGCGCAAATGGCCGAAGCATGGCAGCGTGAAAGCCATGCGCAGCCCGCACCGAAGCTTAAGGCGGACGTGAATCTTCTTCGCGAGAAGATCGACCAGGGTCTCGGATCCCAAGAATGGCGCGCCAAGATCGACGGGCCAGTGGCTGAACGTGCACTCGTCCTCATCTACGCCCACCTTATGAGGATACCGGTCAAGAACGCGACGCTCGCGGAGGAGCAGCGCCGCCTGCTTTTGCACACCCCGACATTACTGACCTCGCTCTTGTCGATGACGATGTCGCATGGTTGGCTCGGCCCGACGCTGACCGTCCTGCACCTGCACGCCCTTCTCGCTCAGGCGATGTTGCCAGACGCCGAGAAGCTCACCGTCTTCGCTGGCGTGGATAAAGCAACTGCGGACTCTGCCAACAACGACCTGAAAAAGCTCGTCGAGGTACTCGAGAAGAAGAAGGCACCGCAGGCAGAGGTTGTTCGCGCCGCCGCCCAACGCTGGGGCAAACTTGAGATCGCGGGTGCTGGCTACAAGGTCATTGCTGAGAAGTCGGTGACACCATCAGCCATCATGCAGCTCGTCTTCAAACTTCGCATCGCGCCGCCGCTCGCAAAAGCCTCGGATAAGCCCGTTGCTGAGAAGGAGACGGCCGAGGAGGAGGATGCCATCGACCAGAAGTTCATCGCGGGCAAGAAGGATGCCGAGGACCTGGCGCCAGGTGTGCAGCGCTCCGGCTGGGCGCACGCGCCGTTCTGGCCGGGCAACCGCAAGCCGTCCTGGTGGGCCGTACTCGCGGATGTGCGCACCGGCAAGGTCGTCGTGCCGCCCATGCGGTTCACGGACGTGCCCCTCTCGGACCCGAGCCGCAAGCGCAACTACCGCACGTACAAGATGCAGATCCAGGCCCGCCGCAGATTGGCCTCTTCCCGTGGCGCCTGCTCATCTTCTCCGACACATACGTGGGCGAGGACGTCGGTCGTGATCTTCCTGTGAGTCTATGTGGGATATTAGCATGTTCTGTCATTGACTATGTCTGCAGCTTCGCATCGAGCCTGTTTCGCAGGAGGCGGCAGAGGAGGTTCGCGAGGACGAGATTTCGGACCCTGACGAGGACACGCTGGCCGGCCAAATGGCAGCGATGCGCGGCGGCAAGGTCAAGCGGCGCGAGGACGGCGACAGCGAGGAGGAGACATCCGACACCGACGGAGAGAATGCCGCCAACAGCTCGTCTGACAGCGATAGCGATTAAACAGTTTCCGAGGCCTGCAATCTTGCCACCTGCTTATCAGGTAGATATGTTTCTGTAATTCAGTGTTTATTCATCCCTTCGAGTCGATGCACATTCTATGTGGGGCAGACTTCCTGATTCAGCGGGTAGCCGTCCTCAGTCGATAGTCTGCTGCGTGCAGGACACTTCACATCTCTAAGCGTGACGAAGAAGTGATACGAAGAAGTGGCTTTAATCGGCCATCGAACCCAAGTGTCATTTTCATGAGCATGTTCGGCTGAAGTTCCCTTAGTTTTGTGCGCACCGAGGCTGGTATTTCTGGGCCGATGTCGCATTCTAGCAACACAGTTAGCCGTTTACTTAACCTTTCGCGGTTCCTGCAGTTTTCGGCTTCTAGAAACTGTCTGCGATCATGAACGAAAGCTAGCAGTTCCTTGTATGGGAGTGAACCTGGCCCAGGTCCGAAGAGAAGTCGGTCAAGAGATGGACAAACGGGTGGATGCCAACTGTTGAATTCCGTGAGGAACCCTGGTTCGATGGTGTACGGATGCCCGTAGGGTCCGAATGTCTTTTTTACCGGATCTGGGACAGTAAATGAGAGTGTCGCGAGGGCGCAAAAGCAACCGACAAAGTGGAGGGTCTCCTCCCTTATCTCATTCCAGAAGATGAGGTGCTGAACTCCGGTGTAATGGGCGGTGGCATCAAGGATACTCATAGTCAAGGAGTTCGCATTGAGACCCAGGGTGCGCACGTGGGGTGCGCGTATGTGCGCCAGGAACTTGGCATCATCAAGGACGAGAGTAGCTAGACGAGGTAGCTCGACGAGCTGAAACCCTTGATTAGCGTCCTCCTGAATATAGAGTTCCACCAAATGCTGTGAATAGCTGCTGCAAAGGTAGTCTGAGCTGTCGCCCACTGTGAAATAGCTTAAGATGCACAGCTTAGGTAGGCAGAGGAATGGATCAGGTAGATCTAGATCGTCGCAATGTACATGGAGCCTTAATAAGTGTGAAGCTTGGGGGAGGCACAGCGTAGCACCGTTCGAGGTGACGGACAGTTGTTCTAAATATGGCGATTGTCGTGGCAGGATGTTATTAAAAGGGCCTTGAACAGAGGGTGGTAGGTCAGGCATATCGAACTGTGCACTTCTCCACTGGCCCACAAGGCAAGCGAGCTGTTCCAAAATGCGAGTTCCTACTGATAACTGATGTTGAAATAAACTCCAGTCTTCGCAGCCGAACAAGACGTCGATGGGAGTATGCTTCACCAACGAGACGAGGATATGGAGCCTGTTAAATTGGCCCTCCTGCTCACTCGTAACATCTGAGAACGCAAAGTACGTCCAAAGTGCGGGAGTCGACTGCGCGATGCTTCGCCAGTGTCGACAGACTGATGCAAGGACAAATGGCGCACAAGCCCGATGGTGGTCGTAGGGAGCGTCCGGCCACGGCAACAACGCCGGTCCTGAAACAGCCTCAAAGATCAACAGAAGGATTTCATCGGGAGTGGTTTCCATCGGGTCGTTGTGTTAACCCGACGAGCGTTGCGTCGGATGTGAAGGCAAGTTACGATATGCTCCCGAGGCGGAAGACACCTCGGTCGACGGTTCTGGCTCTGTGTCAACAGTATCCCTTGCCCATGCAAATGCTTAAACCCTTATTATCGCTATCCTCAGTGGTGCACAGTAGATATAAACTGATTCGCTCAAACAAAACACGCACACCCTATGCCCTTCATGCCTTTCTTGATATCATTCCGCTTGCGATCATTGCTCGCTAATAACGCAGCCTCTTCCAACCCCCGTGTGGCATGAACTTAGTAGCAGTGGCTAGTACATTCTTGCCGTTCAGACGGCCGATGCTGTAGAAAGGCCACAACGACTGACGACGACGCACAAATCGTCAATAAGGCGCTTGCAGAGGTCTATCGCCGCAACGACCAGGACGCAGCGGGCTGACTGCCGCCGCGACGCCTCGGCTATGCATCTCAACCTTGAGATGACTATGAGTGCTATTCACGACATCCACCCGCTGGCAGCAGCCATTATAGATTACAGGTTCTAGTAGTGGTCACCGTTAGAGGCGGCGTTCTAGCTCTTAAAGAACTACGTAGGACGGAAATTAGCGATAGCGCCGAAGTCGCTAGCGCATGGTGCACTAGGAATCAGAATATCGGGGCGAGGCTACTGAGCAGGCAAACCTCACAATCTCGAAGCCGTAGCTCAAACACAAATCAAGATACGTACAATCTGAATGTCATCATGACAGGTGTCCGACATCGGTGTTTAGAAGGTGAGGCCTGGAGCAGAAACTTTATGTAAGATATAGAGCTGACCAGCGCATGTTCGGTCTGGTCCTCTCAGACGCTGTGTAGAGGAGGCGCTGTGCGCAGCACGGGGAAGGGATTCGGCTGTGGCCGGCACAACGTCAGATTAGCCGTTCAACTCCGCGCCTGTGCTCCTTGCCTTCCCCATTCTCTTTTCGTCGTTCCACAGGTACGCCGCGCCGCGTAACTCGCGCAGGCTGTTCTATACACCTGCCGGCACGTCGCTGACCGCTTTCTGCTCATGTTTTGCTTTATCTTGACACATAATCAGCCCATCTCCCTGACCGTTCACTAAAATGGAAGAAGAAGTCGCCGCTCTCGTACGTGTACCTCCTGCAGCTGTAACACGCTTGATACTGACCAGGGCTTGTGCAGGTTATTGGTGATTAGAATTTCAGCTTGAATCGGGAAAGAAATCGCTGACGAGAATGGCCGCCAGACAACGGCTCCGGCATGTGCAAGGCTGGCTGTGAGTGTCGCTCTCACCATAATTTGATATAGACGCTGACCTAGATCTCCAGTCGCAGGTGTGTTTTAGCTATCGCAGAGTGTGACGGTGAGGTTCTGATCGAGATCGTGCCAGGCGACGATGCCCCTCGTGCTGTCTTCCCGTGCGTGTTATAATGTCTTACGGGCCGGCGGCTTTCGAGATTGACGCTGATGTGCACAGGTCCATTGTCGGCCGTCCTCGCCACACCGGTGTTATGGTCGGTATGGGCCAGAAGGACTCCTACGTCGGGTTAGTCTGCCAATCTGTTCAAGTTTTGTCCGTCTCGGCTCATCCGCGGGTGCAGTGATGAGGCTCAGTCTAAGCGTGGTATCCTCACGCTCAAGTACCCCATCGAGCACGGTATCGTCACCAACTGGGATGACATGGAGAAGATCTGGCATCACACCTTTTACAATGAACTGCGTGTCGCCCCCGAGGAGCACCCCGTCCTCCTCACCGAGGCGCCGCTCAACCCGAAAGCCAACCGCGAGAAGATGACCCAGATCATGTTCGAGACCTTCAACGCCCCCGCGTTCTACGTCTCTATCCAGGCCGTCCTTTCACTCTACGCCTCTGGTCGTACAACTGGTATTGTCCTCGACTCCGGTGACGGTGTTACCCACACTGTGCCCATCTACGAGGGTTTCTCCCTTCCTCACGCCATCCTCCGTCTCGATCTTGCCGGCCGTGACTTGACCGACTACCTCATCAAGATTCTTATGGAGCGTGGCTACCCCTTCACCACCACGGCTGAGCGTGAAATCGTCCGTGACATCAAGGAGAAGCTTTGCTACGTCGCCCTCGACTTCGAGCAGGAGATGCAGACGGCCGCCCAGTCGTCCGCCCTCGAGAAGTCGTACGAGCTCCCCGACGGTCAGGTCATCACAATTGGTAACGAGCGGTGCGTTTTGCGGCATGCTCTGTGTCGTAATGATCACTGATGCCCGATCACAGCTTCCGCACGCCTGAGGCGCTCTTCCAGCCCTCCTTCCTCGGCCTCGAGGCTTCCGGCATTCATGAGACGACGTGAGTCTACAATGCTTGTTTGATGTTCGCGGATGCTAATATCGCACAGGTATAACTCGATCTTCAAGTGCGACCTCGACATCCGTCGCGATCTCTACGGCAACGTCGTCCTGTCTGGTGGTACCACCATGTACCCTGGCATCGCGGAGCGTATGCAGAAGGAGCTTACGAGCCTCAGCCCGAGCTCTGTTCGTGTCAAGATCGTTGCACCGCCGGAGCGCAAGTACTCGGTCTGGATCGGTGGCTCGATTCTCGCGAGCTTGTCGACCTTCCAGAACATGTGGTGCTCGAAGCAGGAGTACGACGAGAGCGGTCCGGGCATCGTCCACCGCAAGTGCTTCTAAACAGTCTATGTCGCTCCTGTCTGTTTCTCGCTGGCGGTTTGCTCAAATTCTTAGTTTCGTTTCTGCTGTATCGCATGATACGTGTGGATGGTTGACGCATCTGACATGCCCTGCTGTCCGCATACCGTTTATAATGACATGAAACGAACCTTGCTTCCATGATCTAAACGTTAAATGCCTGTTTAAGTGTACTGGTTATTCTTGGCAGTTGCAACGAGGACAGGGCATCAAACCAATTGCTACAATACCCGGTTGCTGACGCAGAGCGAACCATTTGCGGAAGTCAGTGCTGGTCCGCTCACAGAATACTAGTACGTCTCACCAGTACTACCGCTTGGCCAACGCAAAGGCGCCATCGCAAGCCTCCTGCACCAGCCTTGTCTCATGAGTTCATAGTTGACTTACTTTCGCTACTGTGTAACCACCGCTGCGGTTCCGATGTAGTTGCTGCAGTAGTCTGACAATTGACGTCGTATGTCGTTGCCACAGAACACGAGACCCACCAGAACCTCCATAGGATGTATTTGTTCTTTGCCATCTTGCTGCACCGAATGGCCTGTGCACGCCGCACCATCGCAACCAAGACGCTGACGAAAAGAGGCTACACGATAAACTAAACTGGTCACAAAACCAAATCTTAAGCTGCATAGCCACTCGAAGCAACCTAGAAGCAGATGAAGACTTTTCCTCATAGAGGATTACAAGCCGCGCGCCTTGCTCCAGCCTGTACCCAGAGTCTGAAGCCACTGCAAATCCGATTGCACTTGAGTTGTTGGATTATAAATCTGGAGCCTCGGGCGTGCCACACAAGTACGACGAAAGAATGGGGAGAATGTCGCGCTAGGGAGCATTTCGGGTTTTACAGATGAAATTACTACAGCATGTGAAATAACTGAGGTGCAGGTCTGACTCTATGGTAGCAGTTGATCGGACATGCTGTTAGATGCGTCGAACACACCACACAAGCCAATGCCCTGTGAATAAGGCCACACCATTCTCATCTGCAGCCTTCTCATCGTCGGTATATGTCTCGGAGACAGAAGTCTCTTCGTCGCTTAGCCACGCGTCGACTTGCACACTTCCACCAGGCACGATTGTCCCCCACATCTCCTTCCAGCTCTCTGGAGAGTGCGCAAAAGTGTGGCCGCCATTCTCCCCACGGCTTCCCGGAACAAGCGCGCCGCGATGGGAGCCAAATATGATCGAACCTGGCTCAGTGCTGAGTAGAAGTGCGCATCTACGGGCGACCTCAAGCTGGTGCTCCTGCGTAAAAAGATGGAAGAAGGCGCTAGCATGGATTACGCTGACGAGATTCTGAACGGGGTTAAGAGACTGCTGCGCTACACAGGCCGCTAAAATGTCGCCTGACGTTGGGAGTGATGTGAGATGAGGCGCTAGAACGGCGTCGGACAGGAGATCGCCTTGGACAAACGGACGGGGCATGATTCTGCCGTGTCTCGGAAAAGCTCGTGCCCAAGCTGCCAAAATTCTCCACGCAAGTCGATTGCAAGGGTTTGGTTCCCAGGAAAGCCGTCGGCGATGGCTTTGCGAGCGTCGTTTCCAAAGCAGCAGCCGAGATCAAGCAGGATCGCTCCAGGACGCTCACGCCCGAGTTCGAGTACCTCTTGGTACGAGTGAAAGGCCGATATCTTGAGTCGTGTGAATGAAAACCTCCGGATACAAGGGTATGGGAAAATAAGAAAGGCTCGCGCCTGGATCGCAGCAATGTGCTCGCGCAATTGCTCAAGATTCTTGATTCCTGTTTGCTGCTGGTAGAATCCCAGGTCTTCCGCATTGAGGTCCTTCAGTAGCGCAGGATTTAATGGAATCTTAGCCTGTTCGGCGTGCCATGGAGTCAACTGCGACATTGCCATGAACGATGGGGTAAAGGCGCTTCACGGGCACATCCGACCAGCCGCAAAAGCATGAAGACTTCAAATATGATGCGCCCCTTTAGTTATTGCTATACTCTTTAGCTCTTAGAGTTAGGAGGAAGATGAAAAATGACCGAAATAGCCATCACCTTCACTAGATATCAACCAAGGACAAGACATATCTACAAATTACAAAACAGGAGAGTGTACGGCGTGTCTAAAGGCAAGAAGCATATTATTATAGATGCGACGAGGATTGAAAGTAGCAGTAGGACGTCAAGTGTCGCGTGGCGGAGTTCGGTGGACGCGTCACCGTCCTCTTCCTTTGCCCACCATCATGCCACTCGAAGCAACCGTGATTGTAATCGACAATAGCGAGTTTATGCGTAACGGTGACTACGCGCCAACGCGATTTGAAGCGCAGGCAGATACGGTCACAACAATCTTTGGACACAAGGTCGACTCTAACCCTGAGAGCACGGTCGGCCTCATGTCGATGGCAGGCAAAGGGTGCGCTCATCGGCACTTCCAATACGCGTCTTTCTAATTGTATTACCAGTCCTGAGGTGCTTGTGACCCATACGCGTGAGATTGGCAAGATTTTAGGTGGATTGCACGACGCGCGGCAGCGGCTGAGCGGCGCATCGGACGTATCTACAGCGATTGCAGTCGCGCAGCTTGCCCTCAAGCATCGCGCGAACAAGAGCTTGCGCCAGCGTATCATCGTGTTTGTCGGTTCTCCTCTGGCAGCGGACGAGAAATCGCTCGTCAAGCTCGCAAAGAAGCTCAAGAAGAATAACGTTGCCGTCGATGTTGTCTCCTTTGGCGAGGAGGAGGAGAACGCAGAAAGACTGCGCGCTTTCATCGAGAATGTATCCAGCAGCGATAACAGGTAGGCTCGTCGTCGTCCCAGCTACAGACGCTTGCTCAGATACCACCAACAGCCATCTCGTAACCGTCGCTCCCGGGCCAAGGCTCATCTCGGACGCCGTCATCTCGTCTCCGATTCTCGCCGGAGATACTGGCATTCCTGAAGAGCTTATGGGCGATGCAGGAGGAGCTGGTCCAAGCAGCGGTGCTGGCAACGACTTTGAGTTTGGCGTGGATCCTTCGCTGGACCCAGAGCTTGCCATGGCTCTCCGCTTGTCTCTCGAGGAGTCTCGTGCACGGGATCAGGCTGTAGCTGCCCAGCAGCCAGCAGCAGCAGCATCCGGGTCGGGATCTGCTGCTCCCACAGTCGCAGCTGCGGCTGTCGGTGCCGCCGCAGGCGTCGCTGCGGCAGAAACCATCCCCGCAGACCCTACGGACGACGACGAGGAGGCTTTGCTTCAGCAGGCCATACTCATGTCTTCCGGAGCTCCGGGAGATGTCGACATGGCCGACGACGGTGCGCCAGCGGGTGAAGATGAGGAGATGAGCGAGGAGGAGGAGATCCAGAGGGCGATAGCTATGAGCATGAATCAGCCGCAACCTGAGGATCCAGCGAAGAAGTCTTGAGCTGGCATCAACGAGCTTTTGAGGGACATGTCGACTGTACGAAATGAATAATGAGCGATTCATGCGACCCTTGCCAGCGGTGCCAAATAAGAGAGAACGGTTACCTGAAGACTGGAGAGGTGAGACACAAATGCAGATTAATTTGAAATTAGACCTGAATGACGGCGGTATGGGGAGGACAACATGCTATGGAATCCAGTCCGGCACGCCAAATGCCGAGGGGACCTTTCAACATTCTGATCTTGCCAAACTCGTATCTCAACCCGAATATATCTGAGGTCTTCTGCAACCTTTAGATGTTCTTCGGGATAATCAACACCCACGCATCATCGCAAGATGAACTGGACAAATCACTCACAGCCACGCGGATCGTAGAATTTGAGATCCAGCTCAGGGGCTTCCTTTGCCTTGTCGTTCACCATGGCTGCCGTCTCGGGACCGGCGCTGGCGTCCATCGTGACTTCCAGTATACCGCCAGCCTACGCGGCCGCGTCGAGCTCTTCAACCTCGAGAGGCAAGGCGCGCATGTGGCCGTTGAGCCCTATCACGAGAAATCGTACCGCTGCTTCCAGTTCAAGTGGGAGCATGCCAGCACAGCGACCATCTACCTCCCCGTTGCTTTCGCTTGCCGTACCCTCGAGCTCAGTTCGCTCGAGACGTCCGTCCTTGATTCATCGTCACCTAATTCTGTTGATACGGAACCAGTGCCGACCGAGGCAGGCAACGTTGCAGTACACCCGCCCTCGTATTCGCGCGGCGATCCTGCAGTACCTCGTGTCGACCCAGTAACTGTTCTCGAAGGCGTTGAAGGCGTAATTGATGGCGTCGCTGAAGTGTCTGCGAACCCAGCACCAGCAAAGGAGGTGCGTTATGTCGCTATCCGTCACGAATCGATATCTCACGAGAGTATTTGTGATTCTTCAGCCCAAGAAGCATCCCCGCCTCGCTTTAGCACAGGCATCATTTCCCCAACTCTCAGCGATATCGCTGCTCGGTGCCGGTCTCGCATTCCAGACTTACTTTCAAGCAAAGTCTGGTGGTGGTGCAGCTGTGAGCCAGATGACGCTCACTTACCTAGCATGGAGCTGGGTCACCTTCATTTTGGCAGTCGTCGTCAGCTTGGTGTGGCAGGTTGCCGTGTCCTGCGGTACCTGTGCCAGTGGCATGGTATTCCGGTGTTCCCTGGTCGCTTGCACTGCATCTCTCCTCGCAGGCGCTACTATGCTTAGCCTCGCTCTCGTTCAGGACGCGGGGACGTTTGCTACCCGTCTAGCGGGGTGGATTTTCCCGGCCCTTATAGCTTGTGCCGTTATCGTGTCTACCGTCTTCGTCGTGCCGTTTCTTTTCACTGACACGGCAAAACTGAGCAAGCCGCCGGTTAGCATTGATTCGATGCTCGCTCAGGCTCAGCTGTCTCCTCTTAATTCACATCTCGCTATAGAGGTACATGAAGCCGGTGTAAACGACCAGCTACCTCCACCTCCATTCACAAGCTCACCGCCGGCGCCGACATTCTCGATGGCTGATTTTAAGCCTCCACAACCTCGGGCCAGCTCAAGCATTTTGCGGCCGACGACGGCATACAATGCATATGAAGACTTTGATCCGGATGGCGAGGACTACGACGAGGACGAATCGTTTAGCATAACCGAGCTCCTGCAGGACGACGACACGCTTCACACATTCGTTTTGTGCTATGCGGCGTTTCGCAAAACTCTGGAGCTGGTGCGGGCGTCGTTTAGCGATTTCGATATGTTGGAATATGTCACGCGTGCGCCGATGTTGTTGACCATGCACGTCGTATGTCCTACCTACCCTCCATGACATCCGGAAAAATGTGCTGATATATATATATACTTGCAGGCGTCAGAAGAAGGAACCAAGCCGACCATCGTTCGCGACGGCTTTGATCCAGTTGTTCTGGGCGAGAACGATCTGGATACTTTGGCAGACTTTTTGCGCCATCTCGATGTGTGGGAGTTGGCCTTGCGTGAGGTTTGGAGCGAAGGATTTCCGTTGCTTAGGCCGGCGCAGATGGCGACGCTATTGCGGGAGGCGCACAACCATCAGGTGGGCTCGAGTGGGACTTTTGATAAGCTGATTTGCGCTCGGACTGACAAACTCTGATAGATGTTACCCATGGCCGAACGTGAAGGATGAGAACGATGTTACATTGAAACCGAACTTTGCACGTATTTTCGAGTGGCAGACTTGGAATTTCTGGATCGCGCATGAGAGCCGAACTTGCAATGACTCGGATCTTGCATCTTGCCTTTCAAACCTCACGCAGCGTGTCCTTACCAGAGGGGAATTCGAGATATGGCCAAGACACTTTCATGCTGACTTTGGCGAATGCAGGCGAGAACATATACGGGGCAGCCTGATATAAGGGCACGGCACCGATGAGTGTGCATCTACAGAGTTGCTACTAGCTACACAGCATGGTGGTGTGCGATTTCGTTAAACTGTTCATGGTCCTCCGTTAGCAAAAGATTGATTGGTACTTCTTTCGACTGGGGGGGGGGGGATTAGAGTGTTTAGTCCAAAATGGGAGAAAGCCGAGCGAGCCATGAGCATGCTGACGGTGGCAAGTGGCTGTGAGGACGAAAGGCGCATCGGGCGAGCTTGTGTGCTCGTAGCCAGCGTTTCAGCCGCTCGACATGCGCTTCCGGTGTGAGTTGATCAAGCGTCAGGAAGGTCATCCGCGAGGACTACTGTCATTGCAGATGGACTAAGGACAAGAGAGAGGGTCGGTAAGGACCGGCACGGGATCTCGCATCTTGGCATCTTGACATCGTCGCATCGGCGCGCGGACGGAGAGATCAGACTCGCGATAGACACGCGCGGGGATGTCGTCTGGGGACAACACAACGCCCGGCGCGGGTACGAGTTCGAGCTCGAGCACTGGCGCCGGTGCTGGTGCTGGTGCGCCGCCGGGTGCATTCGCATACCAACAACGACTGCTGGACCGCACGTCGTCGTTGTCGCGCTCTGGCTCGTTGTCGGGTCGCGGGCTGTTTCCGCAACCCGCGCAGACGAATAGCGCGACGCCGGTAGGCACGCGGCGGTGGACACCGTCACATCGAGTGGCCAACAGCATGGACACGGTGCGCGCGCGTTGGGAGGACAAGTCCCGTGGCGATGCGCAAGATGCGTTCTTGCCGTCGTCGTCGTCGACGTCATCGTCGTCCAGCCAGACGTTGCCCACGAGTTCGTCCGGCGAGTCGGTCCGACACTCGGTCGCCACCAACGACACTGGCTTATCCTCATCCTCGTCGTCATCATCTACCAGCACACCAACAGGCGCATCGGTCAGGCAACGCTACAGTTTGTACGCAACTCAGCTGCAACCTCAACCAGCAACAACATCCGAGCCAGAGTCTGCAGCCACATCTGCGCGCAACCGTCGTTCAACTATCGACTTTTCCGTGACCTCGCTTGAATCTTTGTCTCGTCAGTCGGCTGCACCGGTATCTGCACCAGCACCGGTCACACCCCCATCACCAGCCACTGCATCCCCCTCCAGTACAGACACCGTCATCCACCCTTTCGGCACGCTCCGTAAGACAAGCTCCATCGGCCGCTCTCCAGTGCCCACTTCGCCGTCTCCTGCCGCATTCGTCACTCTGCGCAAGACAAGTGGCGCAGACAACTCATCTACATCGCCCACCAGCAGCAACTTTGCTACTACTCGACGATCACCGTTAGCACAGGCCATCTATGAGCCATCCTCGCCATCGCCCTTGGGGCTACGGCGTAATTCCTCTACCGAAGCGCGACCTAATCCTCGCACATTTTCCACCGAGTCAACTCGCGAGCCACTCGACCGCCCCACGATTCTAACCAACTCATTTGAACCTGTGGCATCCTCGTCATCGCCTTTGACAGATCTTCGCCGTAACTCGTCCACAGAAGCACGACCTGCTCCTGACTCGCTGCGACGAGCGCCGCCTGCCGAGTCCACTCGGGAGTCACCCCTTCGCCCAGCTATCCAGACCGACTCGTCTGAGCCTGTCGCCTCCACCTCCGCCTCCACATCGAGTGAAGCCACCTCTGTCATGACTCCTGCACCCTACCGGAGCTCGTACATGGCCAAGAAGAAGGCTGGTTTGTACGGCATGGGATCCGGCGCCATTGGCAAGAAGCTCGGTAGTCATCTTCCCCGGATTGCAAGTGGCGACGGGAATGAAGCCTGGCCCATCGATAAGGACGCGCCAAACGAGGACGACGACGACGACCCACCGCCTGTGCCCCGCCGTAGCCGCTTCCGCCTGGCCGCTAGCTCGGAACCGCCAACCGAGACGGACGTCGAGCGCGAAGCCGCCGAGAAGGAGCGTGAGAAGGCGCAGAAGGAGCGCGAGGAGCGCGAGCGTGCGGCCGCGCTCCAGGAGACTAAGCGCAACCGCGAGGCGCGGCGCGGTCACTGGGTGCGCGACGAAAAGCCGCTGCCGAGCGAGCCAATGTCGCCCTCGCCCTCCGTGCGCTCGCCGACGACGACGACGACCAAGCGCCAGTCGGCGGTGTTCGAGTTCCCACCGCCGCTCCCCAGCCCGCCGGTACTCTCGCCGTCGTCCCCCAACGGCAAGAACGGGATCGTGCTGCCCGAGATGCCGGGCGACGACGTGCAGGGCATGCGTGGACGGCTGCGGCTCTCCAAGACGCCGGGCCATGTGCCCAAGACGTCGCTGTCCGCGGGCGGCACGGCGGTGCCGTCGACGCGGTTCGGCTTGTGGGCGGACGTGCAGCGGCACCTGCTGCAGGCGTACGAGTATCTATGCCACGTCGGCGAGGCGCAGCAGTGGATCGAGGGCTGCTTGGGCGAGGAGCTCGGTTTTGGAGTCGTCGAGATGGACAACGGGCTTCAGAATGGCGTTGTCCTCGCAAAGCTCGCGCGGGTCTTTGGAGCGGACGTCAAGAAGATTCGTGAGGTGCTTTTTCTTTCTTTTTTCGTTGTGAATTGAGTTTCGTCTCGGATTTACTGATGAAACTGAACAGGAACGCGGGCATTCGTGGTATCATATGGAGAACATCACCGCTTTCTTGAAGTTTGTGCGCGACCTCGGGCTGCCAGAGGTATGTTGCGGCTGACCCGGCGTCCACGATTACATCTGACACCGTTCCAGTGTTTCATTTTCGAACCTACCGATTTGTACGACAAGAAGAATATTCCCAAAGTCATATTTTGCATTCACGCCCTAAGGTATGCCTTCTACTACTCATATTTCACCGCTTTTCTAAAGGTATGGTGCAGTCACTTCCTCGCCCGCCGCGGAATGGCGCAACGCATGGGCAACCTGCTCGGTCGGCTGCAGTTCTCCGACGATCAGCTCCGGCAGACACAGAAGGGACTCAAAGACGCCGGCGTACCGATGCCCAACTTCAGCAGCGTCGGCCGCGAGCTCGCGCGTGAGATCAACGAGGAACCCGAAGAAACGGAGGAGGATCGGCGGGACCGCATGTTGCTCGAGGTTGAGGATTCCATCGTCGCCGTTCAGACGCTTGCCCGCCGATTCCTCGCGCGCAAGGCGCATGCCGCGCGTCTACTCCGGCTGCGCATTGCGGAGCGGAGCATTGCTGGGCTGCAGGCGCGGAGCAGAGGCGTACTCGCGCGGCAGAGCATCATCCAGCAGAGGAAGACAACGGCCGACCTCGCGCCGTGGGCACGCGCACTGCAGGCTATGGCGCGCGGCGTTTTGGCGCGGAGACGGTGGCGGGAACGGTTGCGGCGCGTGCGTGCGGCCACGCGGACGGTGGTGAAGATCCAGGCGCAGGCGCGGGGTGTGCTCCAGCGACGCCGGTTCGCGCGGCTGCGCGCCGCCCTCCGGACGAGCAAGGCGAGCTTTATCAAGCTGCAGGCGCTCGCGCGCGCCAAAGTCGTCCGCACTAGTCATGTGCAGCTCAGCAAGACGTTTGCGCAGCCGCATCTCGCGACGTCCGTCGTCGGCATCCAGTCGGCGGCGCGTGGGCTGCTCAGGCGGCAGCAGGCGAAGAAGCAGCTTGCGGTGCTGACGGGCTTTGTTGCGCCTAGGATGGTCGGGCTCCAGGCGCATGTGCGCGGGGTGCTGGTCCGGAGACACGTGCGGGCACAGCTGGCTAAGCTGGACGATGTGACGGAAATCGTCGTGCGCATCCAGGCTGCGGCGGGCGCATTCCTGGCGCGCCGGCGGCTGCTTATGCTCATCCGCGGCCTGCGCTCGGTCGTGCCTGTTGTCACCGGACTGCAGGCCCGAGCGCGCGCGAAGCTCCTCAGGCAGAAACAACAGAACGTTGTCAAGAAGCTCGAGGACGTGCAGGTTGTCAAGTCCGTCGGCGGGTTCCAAGCGCTGGCGCGCGCGGCGATCGCGCGGAACCGTGGGCGCGAGCAGCTCAAGAAGCTCGAGTTTGTCGAGCCGGACGTGCGGGGCTTCCAGGCCGTGTGCCGCGGTGCGCTCGTACGCGACGAATTTTGGGCGTGGAGACGGTACTTGCATGAGAGTCAGGAGGAAGCGACTTACCTGCAGAAGCTGCTGCGCGGGCTCACGGTGCGCAAGGAGTTTCACGCAAAGCTCGCGTATTATCGCGCCAATCTGGACAAAGTCGTCAAGATCCAGGCGCTGTTCCGGGCCAAGGAGACGCGCGAACAGTATCGCCAGCTGGCGGTCGGCAAGAACGTCACGGTTGGAACGATCAAGAATTTTGTGCACCTGCTAGACGACTCCGAGAAAGACTTTGAGGACGAGATCGAGCTCGAGCGCAGACGCAAGAAGATTGTCGAGCTCGTCCGTGAGGTGCAAAATCTGGAGAACGAGGTCGCAGATCTGGACGTCAAGATCGCGCTGGTGGTCAATAATGTCAAGAGTTTCGAGACCACCAGAAAGACGACGCATGCATCGCGCCCTTCTCTCGCTGCCCATGGAGACCCTTTCGCAGGTCCAAGCTCTTTGGACGCGAGCACTCGCCGGAAACTGGAGCTCTACCAACAGTTGTTCTATCTTCTCCAAACCCACGGCGATTACTTTGCGCGACTGTTCTACGTGCTGTCGCGCGCGGAGCTGCCTGACAAGACCAAGCGGCTCGCGGAGCGTGTCATTTTGACGCTGTACGGCTTTGGTCAAGATCGCCGCGAGGAATATCTGCTTCTCAAGATGCTCCAGGTAAGCCACTCACGATTTTGCTTATGATGATGATGGCCGACTGACTGACTGACTGACTCTCGGCTAGGCTGCTGCCATCGAGGAGATCCGCACTGCGCCATCTGTCCGCGACCTCTTGGCTGGTAACCCCATGTACATCAACGTTGCCGTACAGTATATCCGCCCGAAGCAAGTCTCCTTCGTCAAGGAGGCCCTGCAGCACATGGTGCGGTTGGTGGTCGACGAGACCGAGCTCGATCTCGAGACCGACCCTGTCGCCGTGTGTATCACAGTCATCTTCGTTGGTTGTCCGCTCACTTTTCCGTCTAGATCTACCTGGCTCGCATTAACATTGAAGAGATGCAGTCCGGCGTTGTAAGCAAAAAGTCCAAGAACGTTGGTTTCCACCAGGCCGTGGACGATCCTGAGACTCGCCAAGAGTTCATCCATCGTGCGGCTTTCTCGATCTTGTACTCTCAACGTGCAGACCCACTAATCAGCTGCTATAGACTTGCAGAAGCTGCACGCTTTGACGAAAGATTTCGTTCACGTCATTACGCAGTCGACGAGGAGGATGCCATATGGCATGCGATGCCTTGCGCGAGAGTCTTTGCAAACGCTCAAGGTCAGTCGTGTCTCTTGATCCCAAAGAAGCCAGCGGCTGACATCACTTAGCACTATTTCCCGAACGAAACCGATGACACATATGCCGCGTTCATCGGCCGTCTCATCTATTACCGCTACCTCCATCCTGCCATCCTGTGCGTTCGTTTGTCGCAGGCTTTTCGGGACTTGTCCTCTTATCACCTTCCCAGCGCTCCTGAGACTTTTGATCTGGTTCCAAACACCATCGGCTCTGTGGCACGCAAGAACCTTTCCGAGATCTCAAAAATGCTGATGCAGATATGCTCTGGCGCAATTTTTGGCCAGGAGAACCCGTGTCTTATGCCGCTCAACTCATATGTTGAAGAGGCCATTGTGCAGATGAACGGATGGTTCTTTGAGGGTACGTCGCCGCCGCTCGCTGTAAACTTTGGACTGGCTGCTGATTCTACGTTCAGTGGCGGATGTTCCTGAACCCGAGGCGTTTTTCCACGCCCACGAATTCTTGGATGTTACCGTACAACCGCGGCCCATCTACATTTCGCCGAACGAAGTTTACTCTATGCACACCTTGCTCATTCAGAATCTCGATCGGCTGGTACGTGATTCGATTGACAATCTCCCGCGTGTGACTGAATCCTCCCTCGCAGACTCAGTCCAAAGAAGACCCCTTGCGCATCATCATCACAGAGCTAGATGGTGTTCCACATCTCGCCTCTGATGAGCTTAGGGACGCCCGAGACCGTGCCGTTACGCTGGAGCTCACAAATCGATTTGCGAACGTCGAGGACCCACATGCCGAAGAGAAAGCGTTGTGGGTTCAGGCCAAACGCGGCGTCCTCGCGATCTTGCGGGTTCAGCCTTCAAACGACCTATACGACTCTCTACTTCAAGATGTGACCGAAGAACATGAAGGAGTGTGGGCGGACATTGTGGATCAGCAGGTTGCTGCAAACAAGTTGGTCGCAGAGCGCGTACACCCGCGAAATCGTCGCGAACCTTCGACCATGGCTAACGAAGGAGGGACGTACCGCTTGGAAGATATTCAATCGTACGTATCGCATTTTGCTCAGTTCCGAGGTTTCTATCTCATCTCGGTGTGCCTGCAGTCTTTCCTTCCACGAAGTGAAGATTCGCGCAATCTCGTACTTGCTTGAACTCGAAAAGCTGGGCAAAGTGACGCGTAATGACAGCTACCAGGCCATACTCAACGCCATCGCGAGCGACGTTCGCAGCAAACACCGCAAGCGGATCCAGCGCGATATGGAGATCGAAGGTTTGGGGGAGTCGAGGAAGTACCTGGAGGAACGCAAGAAGCAATTCCAAGAGCAGATCAAGAGCTACAACAGCTACGTAAACAACACCATGAGCACCATGCATGGCGGTAAAGGGTGAGCGGTTGCCTTTCGGCTGATATTTTCATTGCTCACAAACTTTTCTTTATAGCAAAAAGCGTTTCGTCATGCCCTTCTCGAAGCAGTTCTTCCATCAGCGTGACGCGCAGCGATCCGGAAGGTCTGCGCAGTTTGGAACCTTCAAGTATAGCGCACAAGATCTATACGACAAGGGAATCTTGCTGTCGATGGACCAATTCTCCCCACGCCAGTTCGACCGGATCGATATCGTGCTTTCGTCAAACAAGATGCACGTCTTCACTTTCGAAATCTACAACAACGGCATGAGCTCTAGCATACTCGTTGGAGAAACCGAACTACGCATGGAGGACTTGCTGCAAGCGCAATTTGAGAACCGTATCTCGCTCGCATTGTTCGACGGCATGGTCAAGGTCCACGTCAACCTGTTGCTGTTCCAGATCAACAAGAAGTACGTGCAGTTACAATGCTGTGGGAGTGTTGTTATGCTCACCGAGATGTCCCCGCCACAGATTCTACGTATGATCCCGTGCTTTCGTCGCACCTTCGTTATCATTTGGCCCCTCCCACTCCCTCGCATCTCACTTCCACTTTTGCACTCGCATCTGCATCATCTATTTTCCGCAGGTTATATACACACAACACTTGGTCTCTATCGCCTCTTTGTGCTTGGCGCTTCTCCGCATCCATGGCTCGCTTCTTCTCGACTCATCCCAATCGCTGTATCTCTGCGTAAAGTTTCTTGCATGGATCTTTCCCCGTCACGACCCACTAATGACGCAACGAAAAATGTATTCTTGAAATGCACCTTGTTTCTATCATTCGCTGACCGTAAAGTCCAAGCTGTCCTTACCGCAGGTCACGGCGAGTGACTGTCTATAATCCTCTTTCCGTTTGCAATGTCAATATCCCTGGTGTACAATGTTCTGCTCTAGGCTTTTGACTCCCCAGCGCAGGTCAGGTCTAGGCGCAGACCAAATCACGAGCTCGCAACTACTGCCCGGGTTCGTGAGTTTGTCTTTCAAACTCTAGGCCTATCTCCGATCTCTAAGATAGCTTGAGGCGCGTGATGCACAGATGTAGAGACCACAATTACAAACCTGCTAGAGTAGAATCGCCGGAGCACAAACTTCCTTTGTCCTCCAACAACTTCTTTCCTCCTATGTCTGATCTAGAACCGAGGCTAAGTGCATTCACTTCTCGCTTTGCTGTAGAGGTCACTCGACCAAGACTTGGGTCAGTATGTGCTCTAGGCGCGTGTTTTATATGTTCACAAAAGGCATCCCAGTGATGTGCGTGTGGCGCGCCACCGACTATCCGCACCATGCTCCGGCATGCAGCCAATACGCTCCAAACTGAACACAGCTTCGCCGCTTCTAAACCTGCCCAAGCGCACTATCATTCTTATTGCAGCACTTCTTGACCCGCTGCATCGTCTCTTCTTGAGCAATGCTTGCCAGGCTATACGCACAACACTCCTCAGCGAACCTCGTCTGTGGAGCCGCGTTATGCCTCGTGATGTGCATCCTAGTCTCGTTGCAGCGTACTTGGCGCGCTCTGATCCGCTCCCCACGCATCTCTGGTATATTTCGTACCGCCGCCGTGGCTCAGACGAGTCATTCATTAGGCTAACCACTGCCATTCTGCGGGACAACCTAGAAACCCTGCGCCTCCAATGGATTCCCTTCTACAAAAGAAATGCAACTGATATCCGAAGATATCTGCACTGAGGCGTCTTGTGGACTATTACTAACCGACCAAGCGCCGCACTTGATGGGCTTTGGTCACACCTGACACGGCGCCAAAATGTCTCAAACTCTAGAAATTGATGTGGTTAAGGGATCACGGCCGCCCGGAATCCTGGCACTACAATGGAAGCTCCCCGTTGATGTTGGAATCTTGCAAACGCTTCGGCGATGCCTACTCCGTGGCGTTGCATTTCGTTTGACGCCCTTCCCCTCTTAGGCAATCTCAGCGAATTTGCATACTGCGGGGTGGAGGACGTTTTGCGACCACGGTAGTAGATGGGCTCTCAGTTTCAATGCCCAAGCTCCGAGAGCCTGTCCCTGGCTTGCGACATTCAGGTCCGAGACTCAAGAAGTTGTACTACCTCCACTCCAATCGGAGCCACTGGTCAGCCCCCGTCAGGTGGTGGTCAAACTAAAGCATGGCTATCAGCGCCGACTAGACGTGCTTCGATACATGCTGCGACGAGGGATTCGCGACATAGTGGCCGTTGAGGCTGACGATATCGCCGCTGTTCTAGACGGTCAACAGATAACGACTGTAGTTCACACTTTAGCAGGAGCATCTTACAAGTTTCGGAATGAAGACGGGTCCAATATTCGTCTTCGCCTGATGTTCTCGAGCTGGGTCGACGGTGGTGCGGACCGTGTCAACCGGGTACAATGGTACAGCTCGGTCACTGAACTAACGGTTCATGAAGGTGTCTGGGAATCCATGGTTGAGGAGGCTGTATCCCTTCCTCAACTACTTCTTTTGCGCATCCGATTTGCCACGCGCTTTGACAACAGAGTTTCTGAGCTCGGACTGACGACATTCACCATGTTGGAGGGAACAAGTGCAGTGAAAGCTGAACGGTTGACCACCATCGAATTCTCTGGAGATTGGCTAAGGAGTCAGGATTCGTACCATAAAGGAACGAGCAATTACGGCGGATGTTATTGCTGTGGCGCGACGACTATCTCGCTTCAGGACCTTCAGACGGCAATAGTCGGCTATCATTTGCCTGCTCTTCAACGCGTCCGCGTGCTCGGACTGGAGTGTGTGGACGTCGACCTTCCAGCAGCGCTGGCGTCCTTTCAAACAATTGTGCCACACGTGGAGTTCGATTGCACAGATTCCTTTCAACATGAGGTGGCGCGAAGCATACTGATGCAAGAATATGACGCACGCTCCATTTTCAACGAGCTCGAGGGCGCCGACTTCCAGCATCTAGGTGTGGACCCAAATGTACACATGATGGGGGACCAACTAAACTAAATTTGCAGAGACTCAAGTAGAATGGGCTGACAGTCAAATGTACCCGTATTCCAGAACCTTAGAATACTAAGAAAGAAAGTGTGACACTGTGGTCTGCTAACCAAACCCCAAATATGGTGTCAATTTTTACAAGAAATTGCATTGAAGTGTTTAGAGCTTCGACACGAGATCCATTCCGTGCGTGAATAACGACAGGGCAAAGAAACGCTCCCGGGTGAGTTCAAGCAGCGCTGAACGCTTGTGCGGGAAGTCGACCCACTGCGTGGCAATAAACCCCGTGCTGCGTTCCATGGTGCGAATGGCCTTTTCGTTTGTGAGGCGGGGTTCCATGAGGACGCGTTGCGTGCGGCTGTCCCAGAGAAACAGTGCGTGTGCGAGACAGACAGGCCAAACCCTTGGGTGCACCGTCAGAGAAGTACGACAAACAAAGCAAGTGCAAGTATTTCAGGAGCGTACTTTACGTATCTTGGACCACGGTGTTGTTCGGAGCCGACCAAGAAGTGGAACCCTCGGTCAAATGGATCAACGTCTCGGACCAACGGTGCCAGCGGGTCCTCCTACAATGATAGATGTTAGGAATTCACGCACACATCTGAAATATAAAAACAAACCTTGACCCAGTAAAACTCGGTATAGAGCATATCAGCACCGTCAAAGGCTCCTATGAGAGGAATCGAATGCAAAGAGTTAACTACTTCCAACAGGTAGTTGCGGTGCTCTTCGAGCGTTCCATTCTGCAGCCAACCTGCAGCTACTCGCGGGTTCTGTGTGAGAAGATAACAGGTGAGTATCAGTCACATCCCACAAGAGGAAGAGAAGGGAGACGTGCATTTTGCCACTCGCTGAAGGTCGCAACGTCTTGCTCGTGATTGACATTCAAAACTCGCAACGTGAATGTTTTCCCGAGCGAAGAAATATACCGACTGTATATGATGGTGCTTGCTGCTGGTTTCAAGGGCCGAACCGGGGCACGTACGATGCTCGCCCCCACGTAGTGATTGACAAAGGACAGCGGGAGCTTGGTGGTTTGAGGCACGCGGAGCCAAGGTGCATACTCAGGCCCGAGCTGCCAAAAGGCTTCACGGATGAGCAGAACCTCGTCGCAGTCGTTGACTGCCGAGCATGGTGAGGTGCCAGACTTTAACGATGCGAAAGGCACAGCGACTCCGAGCCGTACGAGTCTGATGGCCAACGTTCGAACCGGTGCTTGGGGCAGCTGCAAGCGCACCCATTCTGACTGCACCGTCTCAACGCAATCAGAGTCGAAGAAGGCACCGAGAATGTCGTAGATCTTGATCTCATCGGGTGAATTCCTTGTGCTGAGCGCATAGCGCGGTGCGCGACTGGCCCGCGCGGCAGGTGTGTTGTCCGACGGGGCATGCTCCTCGCCCTGCGCGAGTCGTTGCAGAGTGAAGGTGGTCATCAGAGAGGCTACTGCTTGTGTGCGGCGGGTCCCGTTCGGGTCACTGAGAAGGGACCGTGGGAGAAGTGAACCCTTTCGGAGGCCATGTCAAGGGCAATACCCGTGAGTCGATTTGCATGCTCCGCGAATGCCGTAGGCCTCATCTGATTAAACTGATTTAGCCGAGCGGCAACGTGTTCGGCGTTAGCGAACACACACTTAGCGGTGATTTTGTAATAACAGAGCGCTTTGATTAGATCGATAAGATGGCCTGACCGCCGCATCAAGTTGTGACGTGACCTAATGATGCACGTAACCTTCTTGCTTCGACATCCTCGTCTCGCAATATCGCAAGTGATCGGCCGAACGCTGCTGACAAGTGCAAGTTTTTCTTGGCGAAATGAGCGGGGTCGGAAGCGTTCCGGCAATCGTGGGTGTGCGAAGCTTTGGTCACGAGAAGGAGCACTGAACACTGTTCCTGCAGGTTATTGGTACCTCTCAAACACTTCATTTTGTATGAAGTTGACGTGATCGAAGACTCTGGCTCCGTGACATGCAAAGTTGGCTGTGCGTGCCAATTGTCATTGCTGAGCAGTCTTGACAGGCGCTGATTCTGATCTAGTTGCAGGTAGCCGAGCACAACACAGACAGATCTAGAGTAAACATTCTGATTTTGCGCAGGTGACGATGCTCCTTGTGCAGTATTTCCGTGCGCTTCCTGGTCGAATCTTATTCGCAAGCTAATTAAATTTATCCAAGTTCCGTTGTTGGTCACTTGCAAACACCATTTTCAAGCGAGAACAACGCCTCAAAGTTTCTCGTTGGGCGGGTACTGATATGTACAGTCGAACTTTGCGAGCTGACGCCGCGGTCGAGCAGTGATCAGGCACTTTCTAAGCGAGCCTTTGTGTCTATCCAAAACCCTATCCACAACGGCGTTATCACGAATTGGGATGACATGGAAAGGATCTGGGATCATGCGTTCCAAAACGAGCTGCAAGTCTCACCAAAAGATTTCCCGATCCTGCTCAGCGAGCCACCCTTAAACCCGAAAAAGAACCGCGAACGGACGATTCAGACTATGTTCGAAACTTTCAACACTCCGTCCTCCTTTCTAGCCGTTGGTGCGGTATTGTCACTACTTGCGACCGGAACCAGATCTGGCGTCGTTCTCGATTCGGGCGATACGGTTACCCATGCCGTTGCGATCTACGAGGGCCACGCTCTTCAGCATGCTGTCGTCCAATTGGAATATGGTGGTCAAAATGTCGCGGGTTACATCACTCAGTCTCTTGCTCAGCGTGGCTACGACTTGACCTCGCCCACGGCGCAAGGAATCGTACGGGAAATAAAGGAAAATCGTGGCTACATTGCTGCCGACTTTGAGAAAGAGGTAGCCTCGTACAATCCTCCTGCCGTGCGGCACGAAACCTCGTACGAGACGTCTGACGGCCGGGTCATCGACATCCAAGACGAACGCTTTCGTGCGCCTGAAGCGCTCTTCCAACCCTCCCTCTGGGGCAGAAATGATAGATCCGTACACGAGGCGGTACATGATGCCATCGTCGCATGCGATGCTGATATCCGCCGAGCTTTGTGGGGAACCATCGTCCTGTCTGGTGGGAACACGATGTTCCCGGGAATTAAGGACCGTATGCTCAAGGAAATCACTGCAATCAGCCCGCTGAACGCTTCTGTCAACGTCATTGCTCAACCCGAGCGCAAGTATGCAACTTGGCTTGGCGGGTCGAGACTGGCGAGCATGCCGTCTTTCCAGAATAATTGGGTTTTCAAGCACGAGTACGATGAGTTGGGTCCGAACATTGTGCATCGTAAATGCCTGTAGACAGGAGCACATAAACTACGCGTTCTTTGTTGCTAGGCGAGCTACAGTTTGGGAGAAACACTTTGGTGGTCCGTGAATGGCGCCTCGGAGAAGAATCGCTCCCGTGACATCTCGAGCAGTGTTGCGCGTTTGTGAGGAAAGTCGATGGCGTTCAGCACGACGAAGCCCAAGTGTTCCGCCGTCCTGATGGCCGTCCCGTTGGTGAGACGTGGCTCCACGAGGATGCGTTGTGTCCTGGCGTCCCACAGAAACATCGCATGGGCAAGAGACGTGGTCCAAGCCCTGTGAATACGTGTCAGTGTGCTTCGTAACGCGTGCAACGGACCGGTCCAGATTTCTAGGGTGCGAAGTCAGATGCGAGCGTAATCTGATGCGGGCGTCTATCTGATACGCGGAGCAAAGCACGCAGCGAAAGTTTGCTGACAAGCCCGCATGAATAAAGCACGGAACCCGGGCGACGTTCTGTCATCCACGGTTCCATCCAGCGGGGGCAAGTGATTCTCAGTTGGTCCGTGGAAGCACACAAAATTATGACGGGAAGGTTCGGGGAGCGAACAGGGAGCTGCAGCCCACTCACTTTAGGTAACGCAGACCGCGGTGCTGTTCGGATCCGACTAAAACGTGTGCTCCGCGGTCAAACAGCCCAACGTTAGGCACGAGGGGAGCCAAGGGATCCTCCTAAATAACCGGTCAGTGGCGTGAAAAATATTCGCAAGACTGTGTGAACCTTGACCCAATAGTACTCGGTATACAGCATGTCGACTCCGTCGAATGAACCGATAAGCGGAATATTGTGAATTGATTTTGCTACGCTGATGAGGTATCGCCGATGTTCATCGAGTGTGCCGGACTGTAGCCAACCTGCCGCGACGCGCGGACTCTGTGAAAAAGTAGGACAGTGACGTGAGAGAGTGCCAAAAGAGAATATCTGTGCCTGACATGTGGGCACGTACGTTCTGCCATTCGCTAAACACCGCGACGTCTTGCTCGTTGCTAGCATCCAGCACGCGCAACGTAAAGCGCTTCCTCACGGCTCTGATGTAACGCTCGTATACCACGGACCCTGGGCTGGGTTTAGCCGGCGAAGGGGGGCGCGCGTAATTGAGGTTTTGATATAGTGGTTGCTGTAGGTGAGCGGCAGAGTCGATGTGGGTGATACTTGGAGCCATGGGGAGACTTCTGGGCCGAGCTGCCAATACGCCGACCTGAGTAGAACCAATGTCCAGTGATTACGATCGGCGAGAGCGTCAGTAGAGCTTGCACCAAACGATGAAAGTTGTATGGCGGTCCCGAGCTCGATCAGGGAAGTTGCCAGCATTGATGGTCGCGGTAGTCGTAGCCGAACCCATTCTGCCGGGGTCGTCTCAGCCATATCTGAGTCAAACACCGCACCGAGAAGGTCGAACGGAGCGATGTCGTCAATGCTTTTAGCAGTGGTGACCACGTATAATGGCGCACGACTCGCTCGGGCAAGCGGCGTGTTGTCACATTTAGGGTATGGCACGTCGACGGACGTGACACGCTGGAGTGAGAAGGCTGCCATTTTGCAGCAGCGAGTGGCTGGTGGGGTAGCGAGCGAGGAAAACTGAGAGAGCACGAGTTGAGAGAGCCCTGCATTGTTCCGTAGCCTCGGTGAAGAAGGTCGCGGGAAATCATCATACGTATGCGACGCGTTTTCCCACATCTAATCTGATTGCTACCGGAGAGTTGACATGCTGTCGCATGGAGGGGCGGTGTATATTCGGCGCCGACGCGGTCTGTCTAAATTTTTGCAGTGGTATCGTGAGATCGTTCGGCCTTGAGGAGTCAACTGATAATCAGATAACCTACGAGCGCTTGTTCCGCGACCTTACCAAAACACCCACCTTGAGAAAACCCGCTGTTGCCAACTTCGGACGTCTTCCTTCCCCCGCTCGAACCACGGAAATATGGGGGTCCGACAGAGCCAGCGATCGTCAGAGGCCGATATCCAGCATCCTGCCATCGGGGTGGACACGCAGCCTGGTACACACCAGCAGACAGACCCTAAGAACACGGAATCAGTCGGTGAGTCCTGAAAGATCCCGAACTGTGACACCAGTGCACTGACCTTGCTTAGAATCGTCATCGGTTGATGCAAACGGCCAGGATGAATCTAACATTGCCAGTGGCACGGTCGGTAAGCAGATTCGGTTCCCACGGCGTAGTATCTATCAAGCTGAGAAACCGGTTTGCAGAGCGCGGTGGCGCAGCAGTGGCTGCTATGAGCAAGACGGTCTCAAGCACCGACGAAGTTGCTGATACACACTCGGCCGACGTTACTGAGGATGGATGTGAGTGCTCGTGATTTTGGGGAAGATTGGGCTCAATTGCAGCAGTAACACGCGTCAGACGCGAGAACGAACCTGTGTCGGCGACGGCCATGGCGGCGGGTGAGCGGCTCGACTTCCTAAAGCGGATTGCTAAAGCTGAGCGGTCACCAAGATGCAACCGAGACTGATGCGACCGCGCACGACGCATACTGGCGGCGCATTCTCGACGGTGAGCGCCTTGGAGGACAGTGGTCAGCGTAAGCTAAGGCCTAATTGAATAGGGGTCAGCTTTGAGCCATTTCCCGACCTTTCTGGCCTGCGCACACGGGCTAAAGGAAATGGCCACGGACGGGCCACCATAAGTCTCCCCGAAAACACGATTATCGAGCCTGCGGCGTTGGAGGCAGCGTGGGTGTTCCTGCTCGTATGTCGCCGTTTCTATTTGGTTGAGACACAACACTGAGGATTTTCGCTCAGCAATCTTACGCAGAAGCTGATGAACCGGAGAGCATCTTCCTTGGCGCAAACGGCCTCCGTCGCGTCGCCAGCCAGGATCTCGCTGGAACCAACGCAGACGTGATCGCGAAGTTGGTCAATTTAAAGGCAGACGCTCGCGACCATCCTCTCAACAGCGACATCGCGCTCGGCTCGTTCGACACGGCCATCAGCTTCGGAGAACATGGGCAAATCCACAACGAACTCGCAGTCCTAATCAACCACAGCGGTCTCGCTCTCACCCTCAAGTACTCTGAGCGCGTTCTCTCTCTGCCCGCTGCAGAATGCATCCTCAGGCAGTTGTTGGACATTGCCATCAATATCTCGCGTCATCCCAATGGCGTATTCCTCGACAACGCGTCTAGCTTGCACCTCGACTTGCAAGCTTCTATCAACACTCGTCCTGCGCGCATGATCGTTCCCGAGAGTGAACTCTTGCACAGTGCGTTCGAACGCAATGCCGCCCAGCACCCGGACAAGCTTGCGCTATGGTTCAAGGGCGACGACGGCAGAGAAATCAAATGGACGTATGCTGAACTCAACAACTATGCGAATCGTCTCGCTCGTGCAATCCTCGAAATAGAGGCCGATATCGTCGACACCGCCATACCGTTGTGTATGGAGAAGACGCCAGAGCTCTACGTTGCCATACTCGGCGTGCTGAAGGTTAGCGCGTCATGCTTTCAGTTGATTCTTTTATCCTAATGTCGTCTTGCAGGCCGGTGCAGCTTGGTGCCCAATTGATCCAGCCTTCCCGCCACTTCGAAAGCGCGACTTGATGACTCGTGCCGGCGGCAAAGTTATTCTCGTCCGCCATACCGAAGACCACGAGGCTCTCATCAGAGACGAAGCCCTTCCGACTGAGCGTGACGTCAAGGTCCTCGCCGTTGCAGACTTCATCCTAGCGGATGCTGCTGGCTCTTCTAAGAACGTCGTGTCCGCCGCAAGTCCCAACACTCTCGCCTATCTCATCTGGACGTCCGGCACGACTGGCGCCCGAAGGGTGTGCCAATTGAGCATGCCGCAGCGGTTCAGAGCATAGCCGCGA
The DNA here is from genome assembly GCA_020744175.1 of Auriculariales sp. MPI-PUGE-AT-0066. Lineage (NCBI taxonomy): Eukaryota > Fungi > Basidiomycota > Agaricomycetes > Auriculariales > Auriculariales sp. MPI-PUGE-AT-0066. The sequence goes on along the minus strand of JAGTJP010000027.1, from coordinate 126,456 downwards.
TGCACCAGGATATTCCGTACGATCCCTCTAGCGAGGTTCGATGCCTTCAGTAGGTCGCGCTGCATTCATTTATCCAACCCGGCTTACATAGTCCCAGGTTTGCTGCATTTACGTTCGACGTGTCAGTACAGGACTTTTTCTACACATGGGGCGCTCCCAGAGGGATTTTGTGTTCAGCATCTCGATCACTACTGCTTGGATCGTTTCCCCGGCTGTGCAACCAGTTCAGCATCACACACGCTTTCCTTACACCGGCTTTCATGGCGACGACGTCACTGGCAGCATGCCCTACCATCAAAACCTTGACTAGCATCGGAGAAAAGCTTCCTGACGCTGTTGCCGATGCGTGGTGCGCCCCAGGTGTTGTGAGCATCAACACCTATGGCCCTGCGGAGAGTACCATTGTTTCCACCGGTGCGTTCCTTGCCTAGTTCGTACGATAGTGGCTCATCTATCTATAGTCCGGACTTGGACCCCTGGCGAAGCGGCCAAGGCACACAACGTTGGTCGGCCGCTGGCTACCATAAGCTGCTTCGCTGTCCACGGAGACCGTGTAATGCCGCGCGGTGCTGCAGGCGAACTCGGTACCTGATTTTTCTTCGTCGTGCACGACATAGCTCGCTCATCTCTCGTCCAGCGATCGGTGGCTTTCAAAACGCTCGCGGTTACCTTGCTCAGCCGGACAAGACGGCGGCCAAGTTCGTTGATCACCCTGTCGTTGGCAAAGTCTACCTCACGGGTGACGTTGTACGGTAAGCTGAAGCTCTGTCATTCGATAAATCACTGAATTCCGTTGCTTAGCATATTGTATGACGGCACGATCGAGTTTGTAGGCCGTACCGACGACCTCATCAAGCTTGGTGGAGTGCGGATTGAGCTCAGTGAGATCAGCGCTCTCATCACGTCCGATACATCCGACTGGGGCCCTGTGGCGACGCTTCAGCTCAGCCGTCCGGATCGTCCACAGAAGATCATTGGCTCGTTCATCGCGGCACCAAACCTGCGCCAGTCTACTCCGCATAATCACGCAATTGTCGGTAAAGAGGCAGCAGATGTTGCTCGTCAAGCACGCGAGGCCGCAAAAGCGACATTACCGAGCTACATGGTCCCCAAGTAAGTATCACTGATCCACCTGCATCATACCGAATTCCTGATAAAAACCAGCGTCTTCATCATCGTGCCACGTATTCCAACGACAGCCTCGAACAAGATTGACCGCACGGCTCTGGCGAACATCTATATTGATATTGATTTGTCTGAGTGGGAGACCTTGCTTTCCTCGGACCCACAGACTGCCTCGCGGTCTGCAGGATCCGACCGTGCACGCCAAGTTTCCGACGCCGTTCGCGCGGCCGTCTCAGCGCTCACAGCGGTTCCGGTAGACAGCATCGACGACGGCACTCCTTTGAATGCGCTCGGTATTGACTCGGTACGACCGCGCATGTATACCTCTATCAATTCTAACTCCAGGTTCAGATTAGAGCAATCCAGCTCGCCGCAGTCCTCCGCGAGCAACAGCTGGGCCGGGAGATAACGATTTTGGACGTTCTCGAGCATCCTACGACACGCGACCTGGCCAAATATCTCATTGACGATGATCGTGACCATGACGCCGTGGACGATAGCGCGCTCAAGACCCGACAGCATTTGGAGATGTTCAACGAGGAGTGGTTGCCGCGCATGCAGGCACGACTTGGTGATGGTGCCGAGGTGGAAAGCGTGCTTCCTTGTCTTCCGAGTACGTGCATTCCGTGGCTGTCTGCACGGTGCTCATGCCTTGAGTAGTTCAAGAGGGCATGCTGATGGAACGTAGCGTTCATCATCGCGCCTACTGGTCGCACACCGTACTGCATTTGCGCGAGCATGTTGATCTCCAACAAATTGCAGCAGCGTGGCAACGTGTTGCAGACGCGACGGATATGCTGCGAACAGGATATGTTTTAGCAGAAGGAGACAAAGCATCGTCCTCGTACGTTCACAGATTCATGTGATAGCTCGCACCAGCTTGCTGACCTCGGGTTCAGGACTTTTCTCCAGGTTCTTTACAAGAAGTACACCATCAACTGGCGCGTCTCAGTGCCCCGTCAAGCGAGAGACATTGCCGAGGTCGTCAGCCAACAGGCAGAAGAAGTCATGGCTGCGGCGATAGATTCAGTCAATCCACCATGGGCGATCTCTGTTGTGCAGACTGCTCCGACATCTTGGTCATTAATCTTCTCGGCTCATCATGTGTGAGTTAACCTCGTTGCCGTTTGTGATTGACCATTCAACCGCGGGCTTGCAGCATCTATGACGCGGAGACCATCAAAATGATCCTGTCCGACGTGGCCGCCGAGTATAGTGACAAGCCTCTGACGTCGCACCCGCGAATTTTCGATGTCCTCTGCTCGGTTCTTACAAATGAAGATGCACAAAGCGCTGCTCTAGCATTCTGGATGGAGCGACTCAAGCCGTTTGCAAACTCTGAGACGCAGGGTTTGCCTGATCTCACTGGCCAAGGTCGTCAAGCTCAATCGCAACGGCATGGTCACTTTTACGCGCGTCACTCCTTGACTTTGGCTCCAAATGTACTTGCGGAGGCTGCACGGAGCATGGGTGGCTCTCTCAGCCAGCTCATTGCGGTCGCCTGGGCACTGGTAATAGGAGCATACACGGAAACATCGCAGGTAGTTTTCGGCGAAACTTTGTCGGCCCGCCGCCATGCCCACGCGTTGGGTCCACTTCTTACCGTTAGTCCTGCAACTGTGGACTTGGGTAGTGGTACGACACCCTTCACCGCCATTAGCGCGCTCGCTACACTGTCTGCCGATTCCGTCTCGCATCGCGGCGTACCAGTATCAGCATATCGTCATGCGCTCGCTAAGCCAGCTGGCAAGAACATCTGGGACACAATGTTTGTCGTACACCCTGCCGCTGACGATGAACCAGACTATCACGGTTTGTGGTCTGTCGAGCGCGATGTTGTGCCGTTTGATGTTGAGCATGGTTTGGCATTGAACGTGGAACTGTGTCACGATCACGTAGGCTTGGAATTGGGAGCTGACTGTAGATTAATGTAAGTGGTTGTACTCTGCGCGGGAGACTTGATTATAGCTGACTTCGCACGACAGGTCACGCCCTCAACTCGACCTGCTGCTTCGTCAAGTAAACGCTGCTGTTTCTGCAGTGGTTGCGAATCCGCATTCACCACTCAGTGACCTGTCGAGTTTACACCTACCAGAGGACGTTCTGTCTATCTCTGAGCCCGACTGTCCAAGCACCGTGTACACTGCCATGGATCGCCCGGTTCCTGTGTGGCTGGAGTATTATGCAGAGAGGCAGCCTGACTGGACAGCGGTCATACTCGCGACACGAATAGAATCCGACGGCGCCGATTCTATTTCTTGGACGTATCAGCAGCTCAATGACATGGCAAACCAGGTGGCACACTTTATATCGTCGCGGGGAGTTTCAAACTCGACGATAGCTTTCTGCGTTCCGCGGTCTTTGGAGGGATTCGCCTACCAGATCGGGTGCGCGGCTTTCTCCACAGAGCAACTGAGTCCTATTCTGATTCAGATGCGTGTTTTTTTTCTCAGCATATTCAAGACCAACAACTGTTATCTTCCCGTTGAAGAAGATCTACCAGTAGCGCGGAAGGAACTCCTGGTTGCCGATAGCAATGCGGCTATGGTCTTTACGACGGTAGAGCTGGCTGGGCAATTCGCAAATATCCCCGATGGCGTCCAGCTCATTGTCGTAGACCAACCAGCGCATCAGCAGGAACTCTCGAAGCAAGCTACCACAAACCACACTATCAATTACCATAAGGATGCACCTGGGTATCGTCAGTATCGACGCACTCGGTTCTTGACATAGACTCAATCTTGTTTTAGTCTTGTATACGTCTGGCAGCACAGGCAAGCCGAAGGGCGTTCTCATCTCGCATGGGAATCTCGCTGCATTCGTTGAGAGCCTCTTCACATTCGTTAATGTCAATCTCCCGGCCGCGCCAACAGGTGGTACTGGCAGGTGGCTAGGGAGGACGTCGATTGCCTTGTCCGTATTCAACTCACCGAGGCTGTCGGCCGGCTGACAGATGATTTTACAGCGACGTCCATCTTCTGGAAGTCTTTGTGCCATTCCGCTTCGGCATGGCGACTGTCGGGGCATCAAGGCACGTCGTTTTGGCAGACTTGGGAAATACTCTGCGCCACCTTCAGATTACACACTGCTGGTGAGCAGGCTGTTTTGATTTCGATGACCACTGAACATGAACCAGCCTGGTGCCCTCGTTGCTTGAGAGATCTGGTCTCACGCCAGTGGATGTCCCGCACTTGCGCTTTGCTTCGGTTGGAGGTTTGTTGAGTTGATCTCACAAAAAGCCCAAACTCACGATCGGCAGGCGAGAAAATCTCTCTCAAGGTCATTGAAGTCTGGGGCGACGATCCAAATGGCATGATGCTTTTCAATGCCTGTAAGTTTTCTCGCACATCGGTGTCAGCCCATCTCATGCAAGGTTGCAGATGGACCAACGGGTAAGTATGATGACAAGGATTGCCGGCCACTTCTGATATGTTACAGAGGTCACAATTGGGTGCACACTCGGACGCGTTACACCTACCTCGTCGCCTCGAGACATCGGCCACGCCTATGCAGGAACTCGAGCTCTAGTTTACCTTCCCGGAACCAACAAACTCGCTTTGAAAGGGCAAACTGGAGTAGGTGAAGTTGCCATTCTCCATTGCATTTATCAATTGTGAATTTCAGGAACTCTGTATGGCCGGTGTGTTGACTGGCATTGGTTATCTCAATCGTCCGGACGCGCAAGGCTTTACCTTGGGGCACGATGGAACGAAGATCTACCGAACAGGCGACATGGTTCGCATGCTCGCAGACAACGTGAGTGGTTTGCGTACACCCTTGTACTCTGACCAATGCTTTTCGCAGAGGATAGAGTACCTGGGCCGAAGTGACGATCAAACCAAGATTCGTGGCCAGCGCCTTGAACTCGCTGAGGTTAGCGCGGCACTGCTATCCGTCGAAAAGGGTTCTGCTGTGACGTCCTTGGTCGACCAACACCCAAGTATGAAGCGAGACCTCCTGCTTTCGTTCATTTCCATGGAGACCCGTGCAGCCAAGGACGACGACGACCAGCCGCAAATTCAGGCATGCGAACCCGAATGGCGTGCAACTCTCGTTGAGCACTGCAGGGAAAAGTTGCCGTCTTACATGGTCCCCGACCTTATCATCCCGGTCGACTTTATCCCTGTTGCGCTCATTTCACGGAAGGTCGACGCTAAGATCCTGCGAAAATTGTTCAAGAGCACGCCGTTAGACGTTCTCATGGGTACGACCGCTCCCAAGCGCGACTTGACGGAACTGGAGATCAAGATTCGCGACGCCATTCTGCAATTTGCTGTCGGTTCTGGGGACATCGGTCCATCAACCACCATCACGAACCTCGGCCTCGATTCGCTTGCAACAATTCGACTGGGCGGGCGCCTTTCATCGTTAGGTATGCGTGTTCCAATCTCCTTCCTCGCGACTGGACCATCCATCGAGTCTATCGCAAAGAAGTTGCAAGGCAACCTCGCATCAGATACGAAAAGCAAGCCCGCGAAGGCTACACTCGCAGATGTTACGAAGACTCTTGAACAGCGTGTACGCACGGCCCTGCCAACAGTGAACTTCAAGACAGTTCTGCCTTGCCTCCCGATTCAATCCAGCATGGTCACCCGATCTCTCGACGCACCAAGCTCGCTTTACGTCAACCATATCGTTCTAGAAATCGATCCTGGTCGAACTGGAGATTTTGACCGCGCGCTTCAAGCTGTCATCGCAGAAAACGAGATTCTTCGCACCTGCTTCCTCTTGTTGGGACGAGAAGTCGTGCAGGTTGTGCTCAATGTAGACCCTCTGTCGCTACCACTCACAACTCACGACGTTCCTGTTGGAGAGGACCTATCGTCGTTTGTACCGCGCGCTCTTCTCGCAGTTGCAGACGACATCATCTCTCAACTATCATCATCGTCACCACTCCGCGCGAACGTCTGGAAGAGAGGTCAGGAAGCCCGTCTGGTTTTGTCTCTTCATCACGCAATATATGATGGTACGTTTCTTCGTTTCATGCCGCAGTTAGTCTGATTGTGCTTCAGGCGAAACTATTCCGATGCTACTTCAAGAGATTCAGGATAGGATCTATAACATCGACGTCCCTGCTCGCACCCCATTTGCAGCGATGCTCAGCTACCACCTCGGCGTGGATCAAGACTTAGCCAAGCAATTCTTCACACAATACCTTACGGGCTTAGCACCGCAGCCCGAACTTCCTGTAGTCGAAGATCCCTCAAACTTCATGACCCTATCTCGCAAGTTGGAGCAGTCACTCGAGGGCTTTGAGGCGACCGCTCGTTCCACTGGGGTCAATCTGCACTTGTTGGCCAAGACCGCCTTCGCTGCTGCCGTGTCTGAGCAGTATTCATGCAACGATCTGGTGTGTGACCATCTGGTCATAAACATGAGCACCTGACTAATTCTTACAGGTCATCGGGGTCGTACTTTCCGGGCGCACGATCGCTGTTGAAGAAGTAGATAGGATTCTTGGTAAGGATGTCACCTTCCTTTGCGTTCCGGTCTCATCTCCCACCAGGACCATGCGTAACAACCGTTCCAACGCGATTTCGCATTGCGTCAGGATCGAGCCTGCTGGACTTGGCGAAAACAGTACGCAGGAATGAAGAGGGTCTACTTGCGCACCAGCACACTTCGTTGCAAGATGTACTACGATGGACAAATTTCGACGGGCCACTCTTTACCACCTTGTTCTCATTCACGCGTGCGAGCCACCTCGATATCGACCCGGCGCTCTGGAAAGAGCTCCCAGGACAGTTTGGTATCGATGTAAGTAACGCTGAGCGACAGATACACCGCCATCGCTTACACTCTCTCAGTATCCTTTGGCCCTCGAAGTCGTGGCGTCTACCACCGACAACTCTGTCACAATAGGAATCTCGTGCATGACCGAGCTTGGTCCCGCCGCGGAGGCTATTCTCGAACGCACAGCATCCTTTTTTGCCAATCCATATCAGTCGACTCTGCTCGCCAATGGTGATCGACCTTTACGGGAACAGAGGATGCTATACGACGAAGGCACGTGGAACAAAGCGGAGTCCATCATTCGCACCAAGGTCGCCGAGACGTGCGAAGTGGACGAGTCGGTTGTCACCAAGAACATCGCGTTCCTCCGGCTGGGACTCGACTCGATCAGCAGCATACGACTTGCACAAGCTCTTCGTGGCACTGGGCTCTCCGTTCGCTCGTCCGACATTCTCAGGTTCCCTACGGTTGGTGCACTAGCGAACCATTTGACTAGAAGTTCGAGCGGAACAGACGACTCCGTTGTCGCAAATTTTACCACCCTGAGCCGGCGTCTCACCGACGAACGGGCATCTTCAATTCCGCTTCTCCACTCTGGCGACAACGTTGAACGAGTATTCCCCGCCACGGCGCTGCAAATGGCTATGTTGACCTCCACCCTCGCCTCTAGTGGCACATTGTACGTTGTGCCGCACGTGTTCGAACTCGACCCTGGAACACATCCGGCTCGACTCAAGCTTGCATTCGAAACCGTCGTCCAGCAACGCGAGATTCTTCGGACAACATTCCATCCTGACGAGGAGCATACTTGGCTTGCAGCAGTTCATCATAGTGCGGAAGTGGAATGGCAAGAATATTCGAGCGATGCAGATACAGCACCGGTTGCAGCCAAATTGCAACTGTCTGAACCTGAGCACTTCGCGCGCCCGGCGTTCAGAGTCGATTTAGTTCACGGCAAGAAGGGCCTCATCCTGTCGCTAACAATGCATCACGCGTAAGCACTTGAGGCTTTGGCTCAATGATGACTTTGACACTTTTACCAGGCTCTACGACGGTACATCATTAGGATACATCTTCGATGACCTTGCAGCGGCATATCTGGGCAGGAATCTCGTCCTGCGTCCTGAGTTTTTCGATGCATTGCCGTTCGTTAGCAGCATTCCCTCCGATGCCGGCGAGTTCTGGCGCCTGCGACTGTCTGGCAGTCTCCCTGTCGCCCTGCCTGCCAGTCCGAACGCGCAGCCCGCCCGCCTCGAGTCTCGAAAGGCTTCACTCCCAGTCTCCAGCATTGAGCGAGCCTGTCAGGCACTTGAGGTTACTGTACAGGCGGCAGCAATGTTGGCATGGTACGTTCGCATCAGACATGAGAAGGCTTTGCACTCACCCCATATCAGGGCCAAAGTCTATGCTAGCATCACCAACAGTCCAGACGTTGTTTTCGGACACGTAGTGTCGGGGCGTTCGATTCCCTTGGACGGTGCATTGGATGTGGCCGGACCTCTATTCAAGTATGTCCCGGACGTTGAGCAGTGGGTTGTGCTGACAAGAAATTCAGCACGATTCCGGTCCGCGTCGCGTTTTCAAGCTTGCAGGAGACCAACGATGACGCCGTCAAAGATATCCACGAACTCATCGCGCGGACTGAGCTGTACCAGCACACCCCGATGCGTCAAATTGTGTCGCGTTGGCGCAGAGAGACCGCCGGCCCCAGATTATTTGACGCGCTTTTTGTCTTCCAGCGCCTCGACCATGCCACCGAATTCGTTCATAGCTCAGAGGTACCGTGGCAACCTGTCTCAGATTCAGATCACACGTACAATCCGGAGGTGCGTCCCGTCTACGTGCTCGGCAGGCTCGATCAATGCTGACAACGCCGTAGTATGCAATCAATGCGGAAGTTGAGTACGGTAGCGACGTGGTCGTGCTTAGACTCGGTGTCAAAGCGAACATAACGGATCTCATCCAGCTTCGGACGCTGCTGGATGCTTTTGATCAAGCCTTCACCGACATCCTCGAACGGCCATCAAACCAGGCGCGGGACCTACCTGCCAATCTTCCTTCCATCCCAGTACAGACTCCACAAGCAATCGCGTCGACTGATGAGCACGCTTCGGGTGATGCAGATTTCGATGCCTATCTCACACCAGACGAAGCCGCATTGCGCCAAGTGATCTGCAAGGTGGCTAACGTACCTCTCGAGCGGCTTCTACGTCGGACTCCATTTTACACCATCGGCATCGACTCGATCTCCGCCATGCAAGTGGTGGCACGTGCGAAGCTGACTGGCCTCAACCTGGCCGTCAGCGACGTCGTCACAGGCATGCACCTGCTAGGGACCTGCAACGCGCGCGATGCCCGCCTCAGCAGGCATAGCAGTCACGTTGCTGCACCGGACCTCGTTCCACTTACCATTCGAAATGCAGCTTTGGCCCTCCTCGGATTGGATGTGGCGACCGTTGAAACAGTTCTCCCCGTTCTCCCCGTACGTATCTCGGTCTTGTGCTCGAGTTTCATCTCATCTTACCATTCGTCTTGAAGGGTCAAGAGTATCATCTCGCAGCGTGGCTGAGCCATGGAAGAGTCTTTTACGACTATCCCTTTGCTTGTAAGTTGCTTCCGGATGGTGCGGTCATGATGGCTGATGCACCCTGTGCAGTCGAGTCCACTCAACCATTGGACGAACTTCGACTCTCACACGCATGGGCTGCACTCCGCAGGAGACACCCTATCCTCCGCACAACTTTCGCATTGGTCGACAAGCAGCTGGTCCAGGTCATCATGAATCCGCTTCCAGACGGTCAAGTCGACTCGTCTCTCCGCTTCATTGAAGCTTCTGGAACTACAGAGGACGCTGTCAAAGGCGCAATTGCTGAACATTTGGCCCAGCCGTCCGACCTTTTCTCGCCGCCAGTCCGTGCAATGCTTGTTCGCGCGGACGGCAGGGATGTAGTTGCTGTGATTCTTCACCACGCGCTCTATGGTGAGCTTAGAATGAACGCTTTAAAGGCTACCCCTGATTTGGAATCATAGATGGCTGGTCTTTGCCACTGCTTCTCTCCGATCTCGTCCAGATCTACGCTGGTGACGATTCGTCCGAGCTGCTCAGCTTACCGGAGGTGCCTCAGTTAGTGCGTCACATCGCCGAGACCAACGATGCTGCCGCAGCAGAGGCGTTTTGGAGAGAGTACATTGGGAACACTACGCCCACCCAGGTGCAAGTCGTTGAAGACGCCACTCCTGACTCCTTCGTTTTTGAGCAGAGCGCCATCGACGACATATCTCCGTTTGTTGACATTTGTGGGAAGCGTCAGCTCGCTCCCTCCACTGCCGTCATTATCGCGCTCGGCCGTGCCGTCAGCCAGACGTTCAGCTTCGGTTCCACCCCGCCGTCCTCGCTGTTGGTTGGGCTTTTCCAGACAGGCCGCTCGTTGGCCTTGGAAGGCGTCGACCGCCTCGCCGCGCCCACGCTCACGATTCTGCCGTTGCTCGTCCCTGTGGTCGCCGACGCCGTGGAGACCATCCGCGATGTTCAAGGCGCGCTATCTCGTCGCAGTCCGTTCGAGCAAACACGTCTGCCAGACATCCAGCAGTGGCTCGGCGTCGACGGCCCGCTATTCAACGTGTACCTCAACGTGCTTTGGGCTGCAGATCGACTATGGGAGCCAGAGGAGACGACCGCCGTGTTCAAGCGGCTGGAGGTTAGAATCTTGACTTTTCTTTGCCTAGTTGATGATGTGGTTGCTGACGACCCTGGTGGATACAGATTGGAGACGTACAAATGCTGTCCCAATTCGGCCCGTTCGAGGGCCGCACAGCCGTCGATGGCATCGACATGTCTTACATTGCCAAGGTGCGTTGTATCACTACTCGCAGCGCTGTGGATGAATGCTGACTATGATTCAAGAACGCGCTGCACATTGACGTTGCGCTGGCACCGCGCTCCAACGCAGTCGCTGTTGGCGTCCGGTGTGAGGGCGCAGTGGCGAGCAAGGACACGCTGCATCTCCTCGTCCAACGCTTCAAGGCTGAGGTTGAGGATATCATGCAGAAGTTGGCGTAGAATCCTGGCTGAAGCAACCAGATGGACTTTGCATCTTCTTATCAATATCCGTCTCGTCAGCTCCTTATGAAATGAAGCTTGCTTTGTACTCTAAACTTCCTCCTACCGCAATATCGAATCACTTCTTCGAACAAGTTTGACGTGTGGATGGCAGTGCTTAGTATATGGATCGAGTGGAGATCGTTTTACTCGCGTCTGAAGTCAATTTCGTCGCCAGTTACACAGGAAAGTGGACAATTGGAGGGGAGAAGCAATCTGTTTGGTACAGATGGTTCAATCAACCAGGTTGGGCACCGGAAAGAACCGCCCCCAATTGTCTCGCTCCCCTCACTGCCCAAATCGTGACCGCCAAAGCATTCCGCTTACGCCACCCCGCAAACACCTTAAATCAAGATGTCGCCAACACCGGTGGCAGCGCTGCGCGATATCGTCGGCGATTGCTGTGGCGATGGACGCTGCAGCCACACAACTTGCGCCTGCCTACGCGTTGACACTGAGCCACTACTGATACGCGCAACTGCGCATATTTAGGCATGGAACGAGGCGGTTTTGTTGGCAGCGGGCGTTGCATTGCATCAAACCTGTGAGTCGGGCTCGTCATTGAACGGTGTCGCGCACAGACAGCTTGGGTGCACAACCGCAAGGAACCTGTTAGCTGGCGACAAAAGTGGCTGTTGTCGCTGTACCGCATGCTCCTAGCGCCTAGCGCCTGATCGATGGTGTCAACTCCTAGGTTGCCTCAACCACCGCCGGCGCGCAAGACCCCAACTCCTCAACGCCAACGCCGATCAATACGTGTACATCGCTTATGGGAGATTGTCAAGCAGCGCAAGGTTTTGCATTGGTCGGTCGGGCTGAGCAGCCAGCTGGTTCCACTATGGCGATTGAGCGACACATGTTTGACATTGATGATCCCTAACACCCTGAGTCCGCTGATGATCCCTAACACCGTGAGTCCGCTGCAGCCGAGGCGAACAGTATCCAGCACGGCAAGAGGACCGTCAGCGCCACGGTCGCTCATTGCCGGCTCCTCGGTGCGGACTCTAGGACCGGATGAATGCTTACCAGCGCGAGCATCGCGGACGGAGAGGTTCGCGCAGTTCCCGCTGCATTGTCTAGATGCGGCAGGTCGCCGTCGAGAACACCCTGATGATAAGGTGGCCCATGTGACGACGAGGGTGCTTCTGAAGCTGTCGGATTCGGATCAGGCGTGCGTGCACGCCTGCGCATGTGCATGTGAAGGGTTGCTCGAGTTCGCCGTGCTTCGAGTGCTAGTACGCCGCCGTTCCGACCACCCAGCGCGTCATAGCACGGATTGGCTACTACTGGCTGCTCGAGAAAACTGCTGTGGCTGCTTCGAAGGCGCGCTGATGACGAAATAACCGGGGTTGTGCTCGGTTTGAGGGTGACAGGTTGTGCCGAGATAGAACGATCCCGCGATCCTGCCAATCGGCCCGCCGTACCTGTTGCCGACGCGTCCCGCCACCAATCTGGTTCAGGCGCGTCTGGGCTGGGAGGAGCAGGGTCGGGTCGAAGGTGAGCAGGACCTCTTCACTTCTTCACTGATGGCGGAGGCGATGAGTGGGCGGATGTGTGTGGTCGTATGTTTGCCGGGCGATGGTTGGGCTCAGATCCGATTCACGCTCAGCAATAGCCACCACACATAAGGCAGGCCCCCGGGACCCACAGGTGTGGGCGTCTTCCCGCGCGGCTTGGTTTCCCGGTCTCGTGTGCGCGCGCGGCAAGGTGACGAGCAGTGCCCTGTGCTAGCGATGGCGAGCGTGGCAGCTGCAGAGCGCAGCCCGTCCAGCGACTCGGCGTCGGGGTACACGCTCCTGGAGCGCGCGCGGTATGGCGAACCCAATGCGGGGCGCTCGTACCCATACGCAGTGCCAGACTACCTTGGTGCGTGTGTTTCCGCTTGCCGCGCACTGTGCGCGCGATACTAACATGCGTCCAGCACCGCGCACCGGGCCGACGTCGCACGTGCCCGACCCGCCTTGGTCGCCGCCGTCCCGCACCCGCAATGTCTCGCCGACCCCATCGCGCGACATCGACGCCCCCTTCTCGCCCTCATCTTTCGTCGCGAGCACCACCCACACTGTTAGCTATTATGGTGCGTCGTCGTGCGCTGTGTGCGCGCCTTGACACTGAGGCACGCTATGTTTTTACAGACTCGGATGAGTCGGATGCGCCAGCCACACCCAAGTCTAAGCCCAAGCAAGAGCTCGCGTTGACTCCAGGCTCTGTCAGATCGCGTGCGCTGTCGTCCGCAACGGCCCCGACCGCGGCCGGCCTCACTGCAACCAGACCACGCGCCACCACGCTCGCAGCCACGCCCGCGTACTCTCCCCATGACGAACGCTGTCCCCCAAGCTCGACTCATCGCTATGCACCCACGTCCAGCATCCGGTCCACTAATACCCTGAGACCCTTTGTATCCCAACCTCCACCACCGCCCCCTTCCCGCGAGTATACTGACTCTGGGTATGATCTCCATGGTCACAGCCCACCTCCACTACCAGCATTTCGCTCGCTGCAGCTCGAGGAAGACCGGCCGCTGATCACCCATGGCTTCAAGCTCCCGCCCATGCGCGCCCAGCCTCCTCCTCCTCCGCCTCCTGCGTCTCAGCCTGCGCCACGAAAGTCTCCCGCACCTGCGCCTGCGCCTTCTCCTCCCGTTCGTTCTTCCGCCCGAGCTCCATCTCCGCCGAGCGAACCGTGGCCACGGCAGCAACAGGTCTTCACCGCAAGGTTCCAGCATCAGCCGGTTCCCGGCAACTCTTCCGGCTCCCAGCTCAAGGCACCTTCTGCTGCCAGCAATGCAAAGTCGAAGAGTACGTGCAAGCTTTTTCGGGCCCAAGACGCGTCAGTTGACCTTGCGTGATCACAGAACCTTACGACCGCCCGCCGCCTCCGCCCCCGCCACAGCCATCCACGCGGCCAAATCCCAACTTCCTGCCAACGCCCAAGAGCAAGGGCACCATGAAGCCGCCTACGCTCGCCCAGCTCAAGCGCGGTGTCCCTGCCGATACCCCGACCTCGCCAGGCGAGATGACTGTGTGGGCGTACGAGCGTGTGCCCGGTGGATACAAATGCCCCGTGCCAGACTGCACCGACGCATTCGAGACTGTCGATACTGTGTCCTGGCACGCGGCGTCGTCGCATCGCGGTGGCGGAATTGGCACATACACCAAGTACAAGAAGGTTGACGGACGCTGGGTGTGCCCATATGAGCGATGCGGTTGGAGCACGACCAAGTATCGCGATGGGACGCGTGGGATTACCGGCCATGTCAAGGTGTGTGCTTCTGTGTCACCTCTGTGGATCTAAGCTAGGGCTCACACATCCGTCTCTGTAGAATCACGAGGAAGGCACCTGGTGCCCAGTCTGCTTCGTCACGACGCCGCCTACCCGGAGCCACTATTGCCATTACGAATCGGCCGTCAAATCCGGCCGCTTGGTTGTGAAGACCACTCTCGAAGATAGTCAAGAGGGTGATGCGGACGAGGAGGGCACGCCTTCTGGCTAGCCATTGTCACCAAATCAACTCCACCGTGAGTCCATTGCTTCGCATGTTTCACTGTCTGACAACCACGCCCTAGTTGCATATCGCTATCAACTATCGCTGTCACGCTGTCGTCTTGCTCTCGCTCTACATCTTGCTGTCATCTTGCTCTCGCTGCACATCTTGCTGTCATCTTGCTTTCTCGCTGTCTCGCTCTCCGCCGCTTCGTTCGCACATCTCACCATTTTGGGTTTCATCGCATTGGTCTCCCGCATCGCAAGCTGTGTGTTCATCACTTCATTGTACTTATCTCAACCCCATCTGCGCCCCTGCATTGTGCATGTGTCTCTGCGAAGCATATCTGTCCTGCCTGTGACCACCTCCCGCGCCGTTTGCATGGACTTGTCTCGCCGTCTGTTCAACACATCCGCATCGCTTAAATGCCAAACCCTCTTCCCCCCTCTTCCACCCCAACAACATTTCCATTCAAACTCATGATTTTGCCGTCCATCCGCACATCTGTACCCCGCCACCCTTGAATAACCCTGCTGTCATCGCTTTCGTCGCTATCGTCGCTATCGTCGCTCGTCGTGCTTTTGCTCCATCACTCCGCTATCGCTCTCGCTGTGTATGCAACCTTCCGCCGTTGCATGGTCTTGCAAATAAAATCTCCCGATTCCTCTTAAACCACATATAATGCTTCCGAGTGGCTGTTTGACGGTTAGGATGGTGTCGGGCGGCAGCGACACCATTGTCGACGCTCATGAAGAGTCTTGAAGACACGGCCTTTTTCTTACCTTGTGTACCTGACCCTTCAAGAACTTGAAAGACTTTCGCACTCGATGAAGCGTCTTCGACGGTTTGGTACTGCTGGTTGGCGATATTGCCACTTGATACGCATTGCCGGACCCCCTTCTGGTCTTCTAAACAACCTGCTTAGAGGTGACACCGAGGCCCCCCCCCGACACTTGTTTACCATGTTTAAATTTTGCAAATACGAGGTCACCTCAGACAGGTTTTCCAGATCCCCTTTCTTTTCAGATCCTTCCCTGATGGGTGGTTTGATCAAAATGCTTTTTTTTTCTGTTAAAATAGTGAAAATCAATGCAAAATCCAACGTAACTATATAAATTCAACCAACAAATTAGACAAACAAAAAACCACAAAATACACTGAAAAATGGTGAAAATAATGCAATATATTTTGTATTTTGTAAAAAAGGAAAAAAAATAAATTGTGGAATCAAAGTACGAGGTGACCTCGGAAGATGCTTGTATACCATACACCCAGTGACAGTTTTCGAGGTGACCTCGCGCAAGTGTCGCTTTGACCAATGCCTGTGAATGCTCGCAAATACGAGATGACCTCGTGATCAGGTTCGAGATGCACCATCACCTCACATCCTTTTTTTCAGCTTGCACCATTTGGAATCTATGAGGTGACCTCGTGAGCCGTGATTATGTACGAGATCACCTCGTGAGACCAATCAAACACCGGCATTTGGCGATTTTTCGCATCAAACCTCAATAATTGATTCCTTTTCTACAAAATTATGACGTTCTGAATGAGAATACCGGTTTGTTGTGTGTTTGATCGAGCTAGTGACAGATTATTCATTATACACTGTGAAACTGCGGATTTTGTGAAAACTCCGGATTTTGATCATCAATGTGGTTGAAATGCTTTTGTTCAGTGACCACAATATCAAGCTTCACACGCCACAGTAAAGCTCTACAACGTTAGCAGATCCGTGAACCACGGTGAGCGACGAATATGTCTCCACCAACCTCAGTCCCAAGAAATCACCGTTGCTTCATTGCGTTAAGTTTTTGTTACAAGAAATGTTCGCACATTTTCGTGGGCCTCAGACGACGCTATCCACATAGGAATACATAGGCACTATCGCTCAGTATTTGAGCGAAAGGTTGACCTGTACAGACTTGACGCTGGTGTAGCTGGAAAACAAGCGTCAACGAAAGGGGACGACCAAGAAAATATGTTTGACTCACTTGGCCAAGGCGTACTCGCCGAGCTCGCGTCCGATACCGCTCTGCTTGAAACCACCGAACGGCACCTGCGGGTGAAGCTTGTTATATACATTTACCCAAACGGTGCCGGCGTGGATGCGCTGGGCGATGCTGAGCGCGCGCGAGATGTCCCTCGAGAACACTGCCGCAGCCAGACCGTACATCGTGTCGTTCGCCTGGTGCACGATGTCATTGTCGTCCTTGAACTTGGACACGACGACGACCGGGCCGAAGATCTCCTCCTGCACGATCTTCATGTCTGGCTTGACGTCGGTGAACACGGTGGGCTGGATGAAGTAGCCTTCGGTACCGTGGCGCTCGCCGCCGGCCGTGACCTTGGCGCCTTCCTGCTTGCCGTGCTCGATGTAACTCATGATGCGGTCGTATTGGATCTGCGACACCTGCGGGCCTTGGAACGTCTCGTCGTGGAAAGGATCGCCGACCTTGATCGTCTTGACGTGTGCGTTCAGCTTCTCGACGAACTTTTCATAGATTGATTCTTGTACGAAGACGCGCGAGCCGGCGCAGCAACACTGGCCGTGGTTGAAGCTACAGAAAAGTTGAGTTTAGGGAGGAGCCTGGTTGAGCATACAAAGGCTCACAAGATGCCGAACGCTGTCCACTTGACGGCCTCGTCAATGTCCGCGTCTTCGAAGATGATATTGGGGCTCTTGCCGCCAAGCTCAAGCGTGACGTTCTTGAGGTTGGAGGCCGCCGCTGCCTTCATGACCGAGCGACCGACAAGTGTCGAGCCCGTAAAGGCGACCTTCTCGATATGTGGGTGCTCTGCAATAGCAGCGCCGACAGTGTTGCCGTAGCCATTGACGATGTTGACGACGCCTGGCGGGAAGCCAGCCTTGTTGATGAGCTCCGTGAGGAAGAGTGCGCTGAGTGGGGTGAACTCCGAGGGCTTCAGGACGACAGTGTTACCGGTGGCGAGTGCTGGTCCAAGCTTCCAAGAGGCCATGTAGACTGCGAAAATATCACGTCAGCATATTGCGAATGAAAGCTTGCGGCAAAAACGGACAGGGGAAATTCCACGGGATGATCTGACCACAAACACCGATGGGTTCGTGCAGCGTGAAAGAGAGCTTGGTGTCGTCGGTTTCAATAGTTTTGCCATGAACTTTATCTGCCCAACCACCGTAATAGCGTAGCACAGCGGCGGACTCGGTCACGTCGAAGGAGCGGGCAATCGAGTATGCCTTGCCGTTGTCGAGCGCCTCCACTGCTGCGAGCGCGTCGCGGTTCTCCTCGATGAGCTCGGCGAGGCGGATGAGCAGTTTGCCACGTTCAAAGCCGGGGACCTTGAGGCCCCAGGATGTCTCGTATGCTTTCTTGGCGGCGGCGACGGCCGTGTCGACGTCTGCCTTGGTGCCCTCAGCAATCTTCGCGATCACCTTTCCCGTAGACGGGTTGAGCACGCTGAACGCGGGATCAGTATGTAGCATGAGCATCGCGGTCAGTGCGCGCACTCGATCGTCTTGCCTTCGCTGCCGGCGTGCCACTTGCCATTGATGAAGAGGCCAGTTGGAAAGGTGACCTTGCCGTTGTAGCTCGCCGTCTTGAACTCGTAGTCGAAAGTCGTGGTCATGATGATGAGTGTGAGTGGTGAGAAGAGGGTGAGAAGCAGCAGCGGGGCTTGAAGCGTGGCGCGATGGCTGAGCTTTGAAGGCGCGTGCCACAGCTGCCGCGGTCCGGATCTGCGGCTCACCATTAGAAGCAGGTCCTCGTGACGCGCACTTCAAGGCACCCTGTTTGCTCCGTAACCCCGTGGGGCCCCGGAATGCTTTCGCTCGGACACCTACGGAAGCCCGTGAGCACACAGAAGTCAGTCATGGGATCATTTCATGTACCTTGATCAGTAATCATCCGCATGAACTTTGAACATGAACGTCTCACTGGAGCGGTTCAGGCGCTATCGATGGATGACTACGTCCCCCATCACAAAAAAGAAGCGGCAGCAAAGGCCGTTGCTGCTTCGCAAGAGCGCTAAATGCGATTATGACTTTGGGAGCAAATCCGAGAGAGGCCATTCAATCTCCGTGGGGCAACGCGTTTGCATCCGATTGGTCTAGAACGCCCGAAGTATCGTATAAGCCCTCTGTTATACACCCACAATGACAGCTTAAATTCGTTCGAAATCAAGCTGAAGGCGGTTCCAATGCAATGTAATTCAATAGACTCGTTGACTAATCAAGTGGACATTTTCCACGAAAACAACTAGTTTCATCCCAAAAAGCATGCCATAGCACGGAGTATACCGGTCAACACGCTCTTTGTGCTTGGTTGAAGTCATGGAGTCTTGATTACGAGGTGGACGGAGGCAAAGAAGTTGCGCCAGTCGCGAACTACCGACAACAGTTCTTCCTCCGCGTTCGTCGATCGCCATGACCCGCGCAACGCAGCTCTTCACATCGCTCAGCATTCTCTCCACTATCTACGTCGGCTTACTTGCAGTCGATGTACCCGAACATCTGCGCCAGATCCTCGTCGTCGTAAGTCGTCTGCACCGTATAAAATTTTCATTATGGCCTAACCTCGTAATCGCCGCAGCTTCCTTGGTGGACACTCGTGGCGTTCGGCTCATACTCGCTCTGGACATTGGGTTGGGGGATGCTGAGCTTCAGGGAATGCCCTGATGCCTTCCACGAGCTGACCCAGGTGGGTCAACGGCGTTGCTTGGGTCTCAAATGCTCAAAACTGACATCCTCTCTAGGAAGTTGACGCTGCAAAGCAGGACCTAGCTGCAAAAGGTGTCAATGTCGACTAGCCAGTTTGTATCGGTTTGCGGCCATCGCTGGCAGTGGTGCATCAAGGACATACGCCTCGCGCGGTTGCAATTAGCAAAGCACCGTACGCGCTGGATACCAGCGTGGAACCCTCCGCCAATCTGAGATGCGACACAGTAGTTCCTCGGCGGGTGAGTTTCTCGTGGCTTCTTTTTTCCTCCCTCTCCCTTCAAAGGATGATCCCACCGGAATGCAAATTTAGGAAGTGCCGTCTGATGTTCTCCCCGCACTTTGCGTGGCAGACGTTGACGAGACCCGGTTCTCTGAATTATCTCGCGTCCCTATGTTCGTTGGCGAAATCACCAATTACTGACTTTAACTCAGCACCTCTACCATCCGAACCCTTGGAGATCGGCTGCTCGCTGTAGTTTCCCTCATTTGGTCTTGCTAGACTGTCGTATCACCTTACGCGCGTCTAGCTCCGCGTTCGGTGTATATGTATCGAGTACGAGCTTGTAACTACTCAACACGGCTTGCATAGCCAGTGGCGAATCACTTGAATCTTCTACAAGTCATGTTCTTGACATTACAAATGAGTTGCATTCTGCAAGTTTTGAAGCTGGACGTTCGGACGTGCGTCCGGATGACTCGAGCAAGTTGTGAGGATTAGTCGACTCCTCCCTTCGTCACTTTGCCAGTAAGCAACGGATGAGGCACTTCTAGTATCTTAGAATTTTTTGCTCTCCCGCTTGCAGTATTGTTGACGGCAGTCACTGCTCCTGAAAGAGCCAATCAAACGGCAAACAGAAGGCTGAGGAGTTGATTATGTAGACTCGGAGCCGGGCGCGACCATCGGATGGCCGAGGTTACCTCAGCTTGTGTCAGCAAAGCGGACCAAGATGCTGACCCGCGCCGCCTTACGCGACACCTCGACCGCGAAATAAAAGCGGCACACAGAGGATGACTCAACACTCCCACTCTCCCATCTGACACCCTACATCCCACATTTAACAAATGACGGCGACCTGGCTGATTACTGGCGCGAACAGCGGACTCGGGCTTGCGCTCGCCAAGTATGTTCTTGCGCAGGGCGCGAAGGTACACATATCATTGTCCGATTTTCGCACGCGCGTCCCTGACAACACCTGTAGGTGATTGCGACCGCCCGCGACGTCTCGCGGCTGCCACAGGAGCTCAGTGCCGCTACACCGCTCGCACTCAATCTCGACTGGTCAGACGAGAAGATTAAGAGCACCATCTTAGACGCATGGAAGACGCACGGACCGTTTGACGTCGTGGCCAACAACGCCGGGTATTCACTCACCGGTCCTGTTGAAGTTTTAAGGTTTGTCAGATGACCGGGCTGCAGAAAACTCATGTCTCACATCCTTGCTTTTAGCGCCAATGACATCGAAGCGCAGTTCAAGACGAACCTGTTCAGCCAGATCTCAGTCATCCAGGCGCTGATCCCTGTAATGCGTGAGCGCAAGTCTGGCACTTTCTTCAATTTCTCTTCCGTGGCTGGAATGGCTGGGAACCCACCGTTCAGCGCATATAACGCTTCCAAGGCCGCATTGGAAGGTATGTCTTGGGGGAGGCTGTATAATTTGTGTTCTCAACTCTTGTGCTAGCTTTCACAGAGGCTTTGGCAAAGGAAGTCGCTCCATTCGGATTGCGCGCGTACATTGTCGAGCCAGGTCCGTTGCGTCCGACTCTTGCCTTTGTTCTCGCCACGACTGACGCATGTGCCGTTCTCTAGGTTTCTTCCCGACATCCTTCCTCGCTACGGCGCATAGTACGACGAACCACGAGGCCACAGATCGCCTGTACCCGCAGTTCACAGGCATCACGCAACGGTACCACGACATCCGTGTTAAAGACGGCCAAGTTGGTGACGTCGACAAGCTCGCTAAGGTTGTCTTCGACGTAGGCAGTCAACCATCACTGTTGAAAGAAGGTTGGGTGCGACTCCCTGTGGGGCCGGACTCGGGGAAGCGGATTCTCGCAAAGCTGGAAAGCATTCAGGAGAACGTCGAAGGCACACGCGCACTCTGGGAGTCAACTGATCTGTCGCTGGAGGAGGTGAAGAAGCGTTGGGGCTCAGCCTAAACTATTAGAAGAATTTTATGCTCAGATTTAAGATGGTGCAATCAAAGATTTTCGTACTGTGAATGACTGGGTGGGGAGGACAAGACGTGTTGCGGCAATGCCCGAAGTTCACGCACGCGTTTCGCCCTCCGCTCAGAATGCGAGTCGACGTCAGCTCGCTCCGCACGGCGATCCAGGACTGCACCGACCGCCGCCTCTCCGAAACCGCAAAATGGTGCGCGTGGTTTATGCTAGACATTGCGCACTGCTCATCGAAATTATGCCTAGGCTCGCCGATCTACTCATGAGCCTACCCGCCGACCAACGACTGTCCGGGCCCGTGTCGGCTCCAGCTGAATTCATCCACTCGACGCCCGCGCGCCGTCGCACGTCGGATAGCTTTCAAGTGCTGCCGTCTGGATCTGAACCGCTCATTGTCGACACCGAGTTCGACCGCGACGAGGAGGACCGCGTGTTGTTCGCCCAGCAGCTGTTTGATAACCACGAATTCGAGCGATGCGCGAACCGGTTGGACAAGTGCAAGAGCCCAAAGGCGCGCTTTCTCGCGACATATTCTAAATACCTGGTGCGCGATGAGCTTGGTGGCACGCGGAGCGACTGACCAGTATGCACAGAGCAGTGAACGACAAGCGCTGAACAAGTGGAACGCGCTCGACAGTAAGTTCTGGATCGCCGTCGAGCGAGCATAGTCTCATCTTGTGCAGATTCTCGACATCGACCAGTTGCTCCTCTCAACGAGGACGCCGTTCGATTACTGGAGGAGGTCGGCGACGTCTCTGAGCCTTTCCTTCTGTACCTGTACGTCCGCCATCCTACATCCATCGCTGCGACTCACTTTCTTCAGTAAAGGGGTCCTGCTTGGTCGTATGAAACGCAAGACAGAGGCTTTGGCTGCACTCATCACGTCCGTAAACGCCTTCCCATGGAACTGGTCAGCATGGCTCAAGATGGCCGACTGCTTTGGAGATCGGAGAGAAGTTCGCCTTTCTTGGAACGCGTTGCCATTCTGCTGATCACAATTGCAGGTCGATGAAGCTATGCATCTCCTGCCAGAACACCCTCTTCGACTCATCTTTGCAGTCAAGATGGCAAACGAGTCGCAGGCACCACTTGACAGAGATGCTCAACTTGCCGATGACCTAATGGCTGCATTCCCTGAGAGTGGTTACCTTATGGGCCAGCGCGCTATTATGGCCTACCACCAGCGAGGCGCGTGTATGCAACTGCTCTCTAGCTCACCTTCTTATATTTTATGCAGACTACGACATTGCGGAAAGACTATACGACAAGACGTTATTATTGGATCCATGTCGCCTGGATATCGTCGGCGCTTACAGCGACATTCTGTACATCGAGCAGAAGAGTCTCAAACTGAGCAAGCTCGCGCACGACATGATGAAGCTCGACCGCAACACACCCGAGGCATGCTACCTCGCCGGCACACATTACTCGCATCGATGCGAGCACGAGAAGAGCGCCAAGTACTACCGCCGAGCGGTCCTCCTCAACCCCAACTACCTCCCTGCGTGGTGTTTGCTTGGGCACGAATACCTCGAGATGAAGAACTCGCATGCGGCCATCGAGGCGTACCGGAGGGCGGTCGAACTGAATCCAAAGGATCATCGCGGGTGGTATGGGTTGGGACAGGCATACGAGATGCTCAACATGCAGCAATACGCGCTGCACTACTACCAGCGCGCGACGACTACAGGGTGCGTAACATGAATTCTGGCTGGAAGTTCTGCCTCTGATAAATAATCGCGTACAGGCCGTACGAAGCCAGCGTGTGGAAGGGCATGGGAACCTGTTACGGGGACCTGAATAAGTAAGCCGAATTTATGCTCTTGCGACTGCCATCCCTGAACCTAAACCCCGACAGGCCACACGAAGCCATTCAGTGTTTCCGTCGCGCGCTACTGTGCGTCTTGCCCAGCGACGTCGGGCTGCACCTCAAGATCGCTGGTCTCTACGAGTTCATCGAGGACCGCGCGGCAGCGGCGACGTACCACCGTGCGGCCGTCGAGCTTGGGCTCAGACAGCCCATCGGATCGAGCGAGTGGGGCAAGAGCGCCATTTTTGTGGCACGATGGCTGATCGAATCGGCGAGCGTGGGACTTGACCAAGGTGATTTCAGCATTACGGTCGAGGGTCTGCGCAAGGTCGTGCAGGACAACACTGAAGATGCGAGTGTGGCAGCCGATCTGCTTAGGAAACTGCAAGCTCACACGCGATGAGGTTTCGTGAAGCGGGTTTATGTACAATGATTTCGGTAATTTTCGTAGTAGTACACGTCCCGCTGGAGTTCCAACCATTCATCGGTCAAATCTGAACCTTTTGGTCGAGAAACTTGGTCCACTCATCCTCGCCCCACGAGCTGGAGACTTCAGATGCAATGAGACCTATCACGTATCAGTCCTGCATTTGATTACACGCGTGAGGGAAACAACACACCGTTGAGTAGCACAGTTGGCGAGACATGGATGCTGTTCTGTCTGCCATACTTGATGCAGTACTTCAAGTCGTCCGTGACCGCATTGCCGCCATTCGGCGAGCCTTTAAGCGTCAAGAGATCGAGCACTGCGGCCTTCTTGTCGGCGCCGATGACCGAGGCAGCGAGCGTGGCGAGCTTCTCGCGGATCTGGCTCGGCGTGAGGTCGTTGGTCGGGATATCGAAGTAGTCGTCTTGCGCGTTGAACAGCACGAGCGAAAATTCCCAGAACGACTGTGGAGCAACGCGCAGCACGGCGAGTCCGGCTTCGTGCACCCACGTCGAGCTTGCATGCCACGGTTGCGGGTGCAGACGCACGATGACCTAGATAGACAGTGTCCGTGTGGTCAGCCAGCCAGCCATCAACTCCCCCCCGCGCGCGCGCGATTGAGACGGGTGCTGACTTTGACGCGGCCGTCGTACTTGCCACCTTGTGCGAACAGCTTCTTTTTGAGGACGCCGTCGATACCGTTGACGGCGCTCTTCTTGGAGAACGGGCACACGTAATCGAGGAAGAACTCGAGCGTGTGCGGCGCGTTGGGCGAACCAGCGACGAGCAGTGGGCTGAGCGAAGGTTGGAGGGCCATCTTGAGAGTGTTTCAACGAAGACGAGCGGGTGGTGAGCGGACAAGGGGTCGAATCGATCAGATTGAAGCCGCCTCGGGTGGTCACCGTCACGGTGGCACAATCATGCGCCGTACGCGCGCCAAAACGTTTGGGGGCATCGACGGAACTCTTTTTTTCATTTGAAATAAATAGGTACAATGATACCCAAAAAGAATTCACTTGAAAGAGGTTGCGATTCAGCTGATTGGGCTGTATTCGTCGCAAGTGACGTACCTGCAGCGAAACGTACATTCCTCCGTCGACGAGCAATGCCGAACCCGTGACTTTGCCATCATCAGTACGGAACTTCCCACAACCTATAGAACAGCTCATACCGTACTGCGCGAGGTCGGAAGCCAGGAATATGGCAGGGCCAGCAAGATCAACGGGGTCCCCCAGTCGGCCAAGCGGAATCCGTCCTTCCATGTACTCGCGCTTCTTGACGTCCGAAAGATCTTCCCTATTGATGCTATTTTTCATCGAGATATAATCAGACGTGTGCTTGTATCCCCAAAAGCAAGAAAGACATACTCGGTCTCGATCGTCCCTGGCAGGAGAGAGTTACAGCGAATCTTGTAGGGCCCAAGTGCGATAGCGCAAGACTGCATGAGCGAGTGCACAGCGGCTCTGTGCAACAAGTCAGTCGCTACGTGCGTCTCGTTCAACTGCAGCCTAAACAAACTTTGTTGGTGTATAGTGGGATTGCATTCCTCCACCAACAAGTGCCGAGATGCTGGAGATTGCGATGATGGAGCCTCCTTGGGGAGTTTGCGACTTCATCTGGTTCGCCACAGCTGTCGCAGCGACTTCAGCACATGTCCCACAGGCACGTCACAGCAGCCATACCCTGCACAATGTAAAATGCGCCGTTGAGGTTGACATCTTGAACCTTCTTCCAGAGATCGTGTGGCATTTCGAGGAACGAATGGAACGGGCAGATGCCTGCGTTGCTGCGTAACACACACAACCCAATTCAGTCAACGACGTGCAACACTGTAGGGAACTAGAGGCATACCTGACAAGAGCATCGATCCTGCCAAACGTGTCCACCGCAACCTTGACGATCTAGGTGCTGCTTTAAGCATCCAATAGTCCTACACCGTAATAGGGGCAGCGCGCAGTGTGCGCACCTCTGTCGACGTATTGGGGTTCGCAATGTCACCCGGTACCTTGACCGCCTTTGCGCCGGCACCCTGCAGCTCCTGCAACAGCTCATTTGCCTCCGCCGTCGTGGCCTCGTCGCCAAAGTAGTGCACGACAACCGCCGCGCCGCTCTGACCAGCCGACAACGCGATCGCACGCCCAATGCCACGCGAGGCACCGGTGACGATGATGACCTTGTTGGCGAGGAGCTGGTTGGGCTGCATATCGCGAGGGCGAGGGAAGACAAGTTGTCAAGCGAAATGTGCGGCTGGCAGATTCGCGGGTGTCCAATGTCGGCCCGGTGCGGCCCACATGATCCTCCGCACCGCCGTGAACGTGTCACGTGAGTCCGAGGTTCATCTACGAACCGTGTTTGCACGAATCGGATTCAGGTGGGTATTCATTAGGATTGCATACAGTAGAGTACAGCTCCGGCGTCTGTGCTCAGTGGTTCCAGTCGTCCTCGTCTATATCGGGTGGGAGTGGGTCGAGCGCGACTTTGCCCGTCGCCGTGCGCACGCGCAGCAGCCCACTATCGGCTGCGTCAATGTATCCCTTTGGCACTAGTCCAGGATTCTGCTTGATGAGCAGTTGTGCGTACTTGTACGCTACTTGGGCATGCGCATGGTTATCTGTGACCTAAAGTGTGTGATTCATGAGCAACATTCTCGTGGAAGGACTTTCTTGCGGCCTACCTCGAACAAAAGCCCGTGGAGCAGGTGGTTTGTGATTCGAACGCAAACACCTGCGGCAGGCTCGTTCTCCGGTGCTAGCGCACGTCCTGTTCGGCCAAGGTAGAAGGCTTGGAAGAGCATTCGTGCAGCGGTGTCGGTATCATCGTGCAGCATTGCATGTCGCGCAAATTCGTTCAGGATATCAGCAGCTTTACAAAGTTTCAGACGAACTGCTCCAGCTCAAGTTAGAAAGTCTACTTACCCTGGTACGGATCATGAAACCAGTTCTCATAAACAGCGCCACATAGCGGCAGAAATGTCCTGAGAGAAAGCAAGGTGAGAACAAGCACACATACACGCACACTGCGTCAACTACGCACGAGACGGCATCTGTGTTCCATAGCCAGCTGATCATAGTCGAGTACGCCTGGCTTGCAGCAAATCCCACTTCCCCCCTGTCTTTCGCGCTGCCATCCATGCCGGGCTTGACCTCAACGAGCTCGGAGCCGGCCCACTCGAGGAACGGCCACCAGGTTGCATTGTCACGGTCAGCGATGCTGACATTGAGCGCACATGTGGCCATGCGCAGCCTGTCGATCGTGCTGCGTTGCTCGGGTGGCACCAAGAGTAGCCTTTGGAGAATGGTACCCGCTACGAGACGCGATTCGTCGTCATATGCGCCGTTGCCCAGCCGCACACCAAGCGACGTCCCAATCGCAGCTAATTGGGATGGCGTCACGTCGTTATCTCGTTCAGCATCTGCCCACGTGCTGGTTATATGGTGTGTCAGCCATGAGTATAGTGAGTGACGGTGGAGGAGGAGGAGGAGTAACCTGCGAATAAGACGGATTCTCGCGAGCTCCCAGTCCTCCGGCAACAGCGCAATCAGATTCAGCGCGCGCCGGTAATGCGCAGGCATATTGCGCTTCTGTTCTGCATCGTCGCTGTAGTCCAGTCGGTGCCTACAGCAGCCCGTGTTAGCATGCACGCGAACCGTGCCATGCGGCGCGAAACGCACACGCCGTACGCCGCCAGCGCGCTACCGGCTGCAACGGTACCGAGAAATGTGCGCGTTATCTTGCCGCGCGGAAACGAGAGACGTGTAACGAGTGGGCGGGTGAAGAGGGCGGAACGAGCACGCACGAACGCGGCATGAAGAAGTGACATCCAACATGGAGAGATGCGGAAATTACCAGCTTACCCTTATTCCAAGACAAGACGAGATGTCTTTACTGATCACAGACGAAGCTCTTCTCATAGTCTTCGATAATCTGGTCAGCCGTCAACATGTTGAGTGGTATTGCGCTGGCTACGACTCCTGGCTTGCGCGCGCGCCTTTCGTGCTTGCAGCCGTTTGCCATCGCTGGCGGGACCTTGCACGTTCTTCTTCTTCGCTCTGGACCTACTTTGGGTTTTCTTGGAACTTGGATGACTCTAGCTTGCATTTACAAAGGCTTCAGACATTGATCGCTCTATCTAAGGAAAACCCCATCGATGTGGTCCTTCACTCCACTCGGCAGCGTGGTGTGAACCTCTCACGTCTGACTCTGGAATATGCAGAGCTACTTCAGGATATCCTGGCACTCGCACCGCGTTGGCAGAACGCGGTCATCAACATCCATTACTCACTTTTCTCATTTCCCAAAGGGACCTTCTTTAACGGCTTTTGGCCGCAGCTCAAAGTTCTGGTAGTTACCGTTGGCTCTCGCATCCAACACATGCCGCTGTGCCCACGCTTGTCGCGGTTACACCTGCTGTGTGGCGGCATGGACCCGCAAGACGCGAGCGTCTCGTCGCAGCTGCCTTCACTCATGAACTTGACCATCTTCGGTGATGGTCGGCACGGCATACACACATTTTTCAAAAGTGTTTCACTGCACCTGACAGACTTGTGCATCTTTGACAACCTCAAAGAGGAACCCCGCAGTCCGATGGTCTTTGCTCATTTGCGGTCTCTGACACTCGACGACCCGTCATATCTCAACCACATCAAGGCCCCCGATCTCCACCGACTCGCCATTCGTGCCAGTAGGCTCAACGACCCTATCGTCTTATCGGACCTCTCGCAATTTAGCTCCGTTAGGCACCTCACATTGTATGGAGGGATTCGCCGTTTCATGCTGCCGGCTCTCCGTGAGCTGGTCAGTGTCTCGCGGCTATCCTTCGATGTACCCCCAGAGGTATTGTCTTTTTGGCCGTTTGAAGAGTACACCATTGCCCGCGATGTGTTTGGCGAGCTCGCGGTGCTTGACCCGCCCGTATGGCCATTGCTCGAGCGCATCGACTTCGGCAAGTCCGCCCGCTTCATTGCAGACTTAGATGGTCTTCTCAAACTCGTCTCCTTGCGAGACGGAAACCATGATATCACGTCGCAACATGCAGTGGTCAGGATCAGGGAGGTATATTGGGAAGAGATATTATTACTTCCAGGGGTGGATGCCTTTCGTGCTCGTTTGGACCATCTTTTGAGTCCGTAGCCGTCCAGATATCTAGGAAACGCCTTGCTATGGAACTGCACAACATCACATGAATCGAAATTACATTGTTTCTGTCGCTCTCCTCTCGTGCTTGGTCAATCATCACCCTGTCGAAGAATAGCACCGGATACCACAGCCGTTTTATACGCTGATTGATAACGAGAGATCCCCAATTTGGAGGGCCTCTGCTACTTCCATGCATTCTTGTAGGCCGAGATCGTCATGACTTTGCTTCAGTAGCGTCCAGGCCATCCGCAGTCGATCCGCAGCCGAAATTGAGGCTGCGTCAGTCGGCAGGTCGCTGGTGTCCGAAGCAGTCTGTAGCCGAGCCATTTCCAGCAAACACAGTCCCCCCTTGCGCGTCGCTTCACTCTGCAGATGAAAAGTCAAAGCTGCTGACCAGCAGTTCCAGGCGGCCGAAAACTCGCCATCCAGCGCGAATGTCTTCCCAAGTACTTCAATCGTTTCAACAATCCAATCGAGAGTCTTGACCTTGCGGTACGATGCCATTGCAGTGATGAGCCAGCGGAGCGCATGTGCGGGCTCGTCTGCCATATTGTGCATCTTACCCATCTCGAGCAAGCAATGCGATTCTTCGAGCCCGCTCCCAGCCATGCTGCGGCGTACCATTGAAACGGCCAACTGTAGGTCCTGAACGGACGACGTGAAGTCTCGTTGCTTGGCTCGCAACGTTCCTCGGATCTTGTAACACTGCATCGCAGTCAGGCTGCTACCGTCTCCGTTCTCCTTGAGCTTCTCAAGAGCTGTGGCAAGAAGGTCGTCGGCCCGTGCGAGCTGACCTCGCTCAATTTCAAGAACGGCCTCCGTTTTCAATGACCAGGTGTACGCAACGATGTTGGTCAATTGCTGGAAGATCTTGCTGTGTCGACGTATTGCGGTTACGCCGAGACGCAGATCGCCACGAGGTATGGTCGCAAAGGCGAGCACACGCAGCACACGAGCCTCGTTCATGACGTCCTGCGTGCGGACCGCAAAATCCAGAACACTCCGTGCTGTGGACTCGGCGCCTCGAT
Organism: Auriculariales sp. MPI-PUGE-AT-0066; assembly: GCA_020744175.1. Taxonomy (NCBI): domain Eukaryota; kingdom Fungi; phylum Basidiomycota; class Agaricomycetes; order Auriculariales; species Auriculariales sp. MPI-PUGE-AT-0066. Next base: position 96,740 of record JAGTJP010000027.1, on the reverse strand, counting down.
AGTCGCACTTTAGGATAGCGTACTCCGCCATGAATGCTCGGGAGTTGTTCATTCCGCTTTCGTCCTTGAGTTGCTGGTACAGAAGATGAGCCTGACGCTGATACGAAATGGCTACTTCCGCCGGTACACCTCTGTGTAACTGCATCATATGCCAGAGGCCTAAAGCATCCAGCGCCGAGGCTCGAAGAAGAAGTACTTCTCTTGTGTCATCTGCTGTCCGAAGCATTTCGAGACCACGTATAATATGCGCGCAATTCTGATCAGCAGCGCGCACGAGTACGCGACCTAAATTAATGTGCGCTGCCGCCGTACGATAATCATCCTCGACGAGATCCTCGGTGAGCTTCATGGCCTCATGAGCGTATTCAATACGAGTGCACTGTTCTGAGAGGTGGAAAGAAAGTTGCATGAGAATATCGATCTGGTAATGAACCAGGTGAAGGCGTCGGGCAAGCGCCAATGCGAGTTCCAGAAGGTCTCTGTTGTGGACACCGTGTTTCGTCGAGTGAGAGTCGAAGCGAACCACAAATGGGAGCACTCGAGCCGCGTGCTGATCCGAGGATTTGAATAGGAACATCATTACTGAACGCAAGTTTTGGAGCTCGAGAAGCGCGATGCTGATGACTGAGTTCTGAGCTGCTAATAGCTGCGTACAATACGCAGTCAGAGAGTCGAGAGACGAATTTGAAGGCTCCAGGTGACGCAGAGCGTACTCCCGAATGGGAGGCAAGATGCTGAGCCTTTGAGCCGAGTTTATATACACCAGGCTCGCTTGCTTAAGCACCGAAATATGCTGGAGCAGTCGAGGCAGGGTAGGCTGCAAGAAAACCAGGCCATCAGCGCTGTCTGGTATGCCTCCCGGAAACAACGATAAAGTAGCGAGAAGGCTCCGAGTGTCAGGGTGCGACCGCATTCTGCTACTGTCGAGGGAAAGTCGGATCGAGATATCGAGGCTTGATGACTTGTTGTCACCGCCGCCTTCGTTAATCAGTGTCGTTCCTTCCGTCTTCCATCTCTGAAGCAGCTCGTCAGTCGACTCATGATTCATAAGTCTACCAATGATCCGAACGGCCAACGGATGGTCTGCAAGATGATCGAGTAGTTCTCCTAATGAGGCTGACGCCAATTCATCGTCGGAGACGTTAGGCGCCTCGTGTTGAACAGTCTGCAACGCAGCTGGACGATCAAACGGCTGCAACACGGGGATGTGCGGCGACGTCCATTGTACGCCCTGCGGACGTTCTGCACCACGCATCGTGACGATTAATGCCATGCCGGGCAGGTTGGAAATGGCTGCGAGGAGCTGTTCTACTGGTGTTCGTGACAGCTTCGGCTCCCAAGGAGTTTCGAGGTTGTCCAGGACAAGAAGGGTTGGTGCCTCGGAAAGGGCATGCAGAACTCGCATCCGAAGCGAGTCGCCAGCGAGACGTAGGGCGCTTGCGAGCGCACCCACGATACCCGATGCATCCCAAGCAGACTCGCACGAGATGAACAAGCGGCGAGATGAATAGGCTTGTGCTAATCGTACGTCGTGCAGTGCGGCCAGGACCAGTGATGTCTTCCCAACCCCCCCTAAGCCCAAGAGAACAAGGGAGGCACCTTGCTCAGCACGCTGACACAGGCAACTTGTAACAAGGCCAAGTTCAGTGTCGCGGCCAAAGAGATAGTGTGGGGCAGGCGGTAGTAAGTCCCAGCTGGAACGGTACAGTCAGTTCGGCTATAGTACGGATTGAGACCAGATAACGCACGTCGCAGTGAGCGGTGGAACACTCTCTAACATCTTGAGCACACGTTCTGATGACTCCTTGGTTCTGGTCTCCTCACGCTGTAGATATCTCGAGGTGGACAATATAATTGAGAGCTGGGGGCGCCGTTAGCTGAAAATATGAAGATTCTTGTATGCTTACTCGAAAGGTTTGCATGGCCGCATCGAGATCTTGTCGCAGACTCTTCACCTCCACTGCGAGTGTAGTACGTTGCAAAATCTTCTGGACTCTTCCGAGTGTGCTGGTACGCTGCAAGACATCGTTGATAGCCCTAACGACCGAAAGCAGGTGAGACAAAGAACCCTCGACTTCTGGCGGTAGAGAGTCATGAAGCGCGTCTAGTGCTGAAGTTACGGAGAGCGCGACCTCGCCAACGTGACGCGCAAGTAACTGTGCCCCTTGGTTCGCCCCTTGTAGGCCCTATTTATCATATTCAGATGCGCAAAAGCATGTTAGAAAATAGAACTAACGGCTGCAACCTCCAGGCCAAGCGCTGCAAGACCCAGGAGGGTTTGTAGGACAGGAATGGGGCATGCCTTGCTTGCATTCGCAAGCAAGTCGGTAGTTAACGCGATACCGCCAAGCGGAGAGGTCATGTCTTGAGGAAGATGTGTGCAATCAAGAGGAGCGAGCGTAGGCGCGTTTTGAAGAGAATCTACCTTTGTTGCAGCTGTCCGGACACACACCGGACTATCAAGCGGCCACCTAGTTGATCGTTACGTGCCACATTCCTGACCGCCAAACGGCCACATTGCGGTATTTTTCCGTTTTCAGACGGGTTGCTACACTGCCTTCCAAGATGAGACAGTAAAGTAAATATAGCTTCAAGTTGGTGCTGTACACGGCACGACCAGTAGAGATGCGGAAAAGCTTAGCGTAATTGTACAGTAATCCCAGCAAACAATATGATATCGGAGCTAGAGTTCGGGCACTTGAATCAGTTGACTCGGTGGCAGCAACTGAAGGCCAAGAGCTGTGCCCATCACACTTGTCAACTTCAACATGTCTCATCAACGTTGCCGTTACTCTGCAATAACTTTGTAACTGAAATACCGTATCCTCACTATTGCGAAGATCGGACTGGCGACCCTGAAGCCTAAGCAAGCTTCTCATTTGACAAGTAACGATTTCGTCAAGGGTAGTATTGTATGCTAAGTTTTGTACGCTGTACGTGCTGTGGCTAGCGCACGCCCTAGGCGTGCGACTATAATTTGAAATCGTGGTATGGGTACTGTACAGAGCGCGAGTCAGCCATGCAAGAGAGCAGAACCAACCATGACAACATACATCAAGCTCAAGAGACGCCTACGCAGAGGCAGTCTCGGTCGAAGAATCGGTATCAGTGCTCGTCTCCGTGGCGCTCGTGTCCGTGTCGGTGGATGAGTCAGTCTCAATGGCCGTGTCGGTGGAGGTGTCCGTCTCAGTGTCGGTGGACGAGTCGGTCTCGGTCGCGGTGCTGGAGGTATCAGTCTCCGTGGACGTGTCAGTCGAGGTGTCGGTCTCCGTGGCGGTGTCGGTCGAGGTATCAGTCTCGGTGCTGGTGTCCGTGTCCGTGGCTGTCTCGGTCGAGCTCGAGTCAGTCTCAGTGGCGGTCTCCGTCGAGCTGCTCTCGGTGTCCGTCACGGTCTCTGTGGGCTCCGGCGCCGGGAGGTCGGTAGGCACGGCGGTTCCGCTGTGCGTGTGGTGATGCGGGAAGCGGGTGCCGCTGAACGAGCCCGAGAACGAGCCCGTCTGGGCGCGGGCCGCGGTGGAGACTACCGGGTCCACCTGGTCCAAAGCCACCAGGACACCGGGGAAGAACGAGCCGAATGCGTGAAAGAGCCCGTCGGCCGTGTCGGCCGCCGGGACCGCGTCCAGGACCACCGGGGAAGAATGTTCCGGAGTGCGAGAACGAGCCCGAGCAGTTGGGAACGGTGGAAGGTCTGTGGGTTCCGCGGGGAAGTCGGTCACGCTCGTGGTTGCGGTCTCGGTCTCAGTTGCGGTGTCCGTTTCGGTCGCGGTCGCAGTATCGGTGTCTGTCTCGGTCGCGGTATCCGTCTCGGTCGCAGTGTCGGTGTCTATTGCGGTCGCAGTGTCGGTGTCGGTTTCTGTCGCCGTATCAGTATCGATCTCGGTCGCAGTGTCTGTCTCTGTCGCAGTGTCGGTGTCGGTCTCAGTTGCAGTGTCGGTGTCGGTTATCGGTTGCAGTGTCAGTCGGTCGGTTGCAGTAGTCGTGTCGGTATCAGTCGCAGTAATCGGTATCGTGTCGGTGTCCTGGCGCTTCGCGGGTGTCGGAGGCGCAGGCGGACGCGAGGACGCGGACGAGGTCGGCGGAGGAGGCACTGGGGATGAGGTCGGTGGCCGCGGCGGCGGGACGATTTTGGCGGCGGCGCAGGTGCAGGGGACGATGACACTGGCTTCGCGTTCACCTTCGCGTTCGATGAGCGGGCACCGCCATTACGGCGGCCAGCAAGTTAGCTGGCGGCGTGATGTTTGGGTGGGGGAACGACGGCGACGCAGAGCCGGACGGCGGCGGCGGCGGGAGGTCGGTGCCCGATGGAAATGGAAGCGACAAAGAGCCAGACGGCGGCGGCGGTGGTAGGTTCGTGCTCGATGGAATGAAGCGACACTGAGCCCGAAGCCGGCGGCCTAGTGGGAAGGGTATACCCGATGGCGGGGTTCCGCGGGGAAACGGCGCCGAGACGGTGTCGATCGGGACGGCAGTGGCCGCCACGACGAATGCGAGGAGCGAGATCCAGGACTTCATTATGATTGCGTTGAGAGAGAGCTGGTATGGGTAAAGAAGAGCTTGTATGGGGTGGAAAGAGAAATGAAGACTACTGGGGAGGCTTGAGTTAGGCGGACGGTGGCAGCTTTATATGGTTGCACTGGTGCAGCAGTCAGGGTACCATTGAGGTCGTTGTAGTGAAGCTGTGGAGCATCGAGACTGGCGCAAATCAGAGACATACACCCGACCAGCAGTAGCGCACAGCTGAAGGCGTACCTGTTCTCTGCCCGGGTTGCAAGACTAGCGTGAAGTTAACAGCTTGACGTATGCCATCGCAGTCGGCATGTCGACCATAATTCATGAATGGAAGGGTCGGGGTGTTGTTTGCATATTGCGCACGTTGCATAGTTTTCGCGACTGACGAAGTACACGGTGCTGTGGGATGAGCTGTGCGCTGTCATCACCCGGCGGTAGAGACTTGTGAGGTGCTGCCAACATATGAGCGCCATTTATCGAACATACTGCAGCAGTCGGCGCAGTAGGTTAAGACGGAGTAAATGTACCACGTTAAACAAAATAGCGTCTAGAGCGGTAGCCGAGAATCTGAGGGCCTTCAATGTAACACCTTCAATTGTCTTCGCCAGAGCGTCGGATGGTCAGATCACCAAACCGTTCCAATTGCGTTAGAAGAAAAGCTTATTTGGCCGCAGAAACGGCGTTAATTGCTTTTATAAGACTTTGAGTGGACATATTGTTGCAGTCAATGATCTGCGTATACTCGAGTGTTGACAGCAGGTATGGAGCAAATGCGTCAGTGGCATTGTGTTTGTTTACGAGATAAATCTTCTGCAATAGCTCGGCTAGACTGGAATAGTAACAGATTCAGAGTTTCTCGTAATGCTGATATGTCTTTGTTGTGCGGCAGTGAGCGTTCGAGGAGGGAGAGGAGCACGCGGTGTTGGCCGGAGTGCTCGCCTCCTGAACTTCGCAACGATGCGCGTGCTTGCCTGTGTCGCCGCGCTGACTGCGCTCACCCGCGCGTACTCGAACACATACCCGCTCGTCGCGTGGAGCAACAGCAAGTGCGCAACCGTGCCTGCCCATAACTACAGCATTCAAATGTTGACGGCGCGTTGCAGGTCATTCTCGCTGACCACGTCGCCGAGCGCGTCCGGGTTCTCCAGCGCCAACGAGCTTGCAAAGCTCATCTTGGATGCGCCTGGCGTGTGTGACCATGATGCGGTTGTTGTCATTCATTGGCCCGGCGTGAGTCTCGCACACGACATTTACCTACGACTACAACTCACACTGTCTGTCGCAGCTGCACATCAGCGACCTCGCAGCACTCCCACCTGCGAACGAGTTGCCGTCGTCGATTGTCGGCTCGCCGTTCAACTCCATCATGCCGCATATAACTGAGCCCGCAGACGAGATGGCACGCCTTCACGCAAACCTCAGCCAACATTGCGGGAGCACTCTCTCTGTCATCACCGGCCAGTTCGTCGACACTGACGGTGAGGTTGCCGGAGTGGCCTGGGACGATGAGGCGGAGGGTGCGTACGAAAAACATGCGCAGCTCTGCAACTGGTCCTGACGAGCAATCTTGCTGCAGATGCACTTGGGTGGAGCAAGCGCGCTCCAGGCAGGCATACCCTCCATTTCACCGCGCGCCCAATTGTCAACCACGGTGGCAGCGCGCGCCGCAGTGAGATTGAGGCCGGAGGTCTGTTCATTAACCTGCAATTCACTTCACAAGGCTGACTGCGAACTGGTGCAGCCACCCGCCTTGCTCGTATGCTGCCTTCTTCGTCCACCACCCTCACCATCATTCTTGGCACCCGTGGCCCGAAGACTGTGCGCTCGCCTGGTATCCTTGCCCGTTATCAGCTCCTCTCGCCTGGCATCATCACTGCCCTGCTGGTCGTTCTTGGCGTTTCCATTCCCATGCTCTACTTCAGCATCACTACCCTCAATAGCGTTCAAAACTCTGTTCGCACAGAGGCATTCAAGGTTTCCCAGACCAAGAAGGATCAGTAGTATCTGTTGGATTTTTAGCTATCAACGTCGGGCTCGCCGATAAATGTCCCACGACGCTTTCAATGTCTGTAGTTTGAATCCTCTAATCCATTCGATGAATTCTCGAATACGTGTGCAAGACGCCGTGGCCGCGGTCCTATGCACGTCGCAGTCTTCGCATTCTGGCAAGACAGATCTACTCGTTGAATCATGTTCTCGGGAGACAGATCTACTCATTGAATAGTTGTTTATTCACTGTTCATTGTAATGGCTATACGTAGAGATAACCCAGTGGTTGGCATTCCTAGTATTCGGATTCGTCGATCAAAGCCTGCCACTCGTTCTTCCACTTCTGCCATCCAGCACCCGTACCTAGCGCCCGGTTCTCGCGACTTCCTGTGAACTCAAACCCGCGCTCCCAACCGAATGTGCCTTGTATCTTGCCGTCGCCAAGGAACGTCAGCGTCGCCGAGAACCATTCCACCTCGCCGTCGGTGCCATCAGGAGCAAGCACAGTCATCTCGCCCATCTCGCGGCCACACCACTCGAACTTCACTGACTGGCCGACAGAGTACGGCGGTGCCACGCAGGAGCGGAGCACCCCTTTGATGATGTGAAAGTTGAAACTCGCCCATACTTGTGGATCTGATGACGGCTCGGCGGCGATTTGAAGGACCATCTTATTACGCCCGCAGTCGTCGGGCCACTGGTCGACGAGGTATGGTGCCGTGATGACATACTTTGCATTATATTGATCGGAGGACAGTTGGTTCTGGACATAGTTAGCATGTTGCGACTATTACTTGAAAAAAAAACATGCACATTGCCGCTACGTTCTCTCCGCGCGGTGACTTTGGACGCTCCACTGGCAGAGTCGTTCGCAGCTTCCAACACGGCCGTTTGGAGCCTTGCGTCTTCGTCAACAATGTTGCTGACAAGCTTGCGAAGCGTCGACTCTGGCAACGACTCGACGGCCAGTTGGGCCTCGCTTCGCGAGTCGCACGATGTCCTGCGCTTCTTCGTTGCCCTACCCTCGCCGCGCGCCTCCGTAGAGTTGCGCTTGCCTGCCCCCATCGAGTCGACACTGCTCGCCAGCGAGTCCTCTGTTGAGGTTCTAGTAGATCTGCGAGACATGGTGGAGGCGGAGAGCGGAACTCGCAATTTAGGCGAGATGCAGCGGTGAAATGGCAGGAAAAGCGGAGTGTCGGAGTTGACGCGCGAGATTCGGGCCATTTCATCTCCTCAGCAGTAGATTAATTTCGTTTAAGACCTCCGTCATGAGGTCTTGCGCGATTTCTCCGAACGCCACAACTTGGCCCTGACGACGGGCGATTACTGAGACCCAACCTTTCACTCGCAGTGTGCTCTCCGAGAGCTGTCTCTTTCTCTGTGCTGCTGTCATGTTGGGGTCTTTGCAGGGACCAAGTTTGACATCGACCGGGCTTGGATACACATCGATAAGTGGTGTCTGCGGAAAGTTAGTGAAGAATATGCCTAGGCTGTGTGATTCTAACACTCACCTTCCCATCGAGTCCTCGTTCGACCAACCCTTCCGTGGTCCACACGAGATTCTCGCTCCAACCCCCCTTGAGGGATTTCGGCGGGTAATTAAGTACCATGAGTGAGCCGTGTTGCAAACTGTCCCCTTCCTCCAAGGGCCTGTGGTTGACTATGAGTTAGGGAAATGCCACGCTGTAGACGAACAAGCCCACTGACCGTGAGAACTCTTGAGCCAAGTGTGAGAGACCGTCGTCTTCGCGAACTTCTTCCATAGCGGCTGTGAATCTGCGCTCAGCCTTGGTTGCTATCTCCTGTGCTTGTAGAAGCCGTTGTGGTTGAGCAGAGTTCTTGCCGTGAATGATACTTGACGTGACACGGGCAAGCTCGTCTTGCCTACTTGCGAACACTGCCTTCTCGAAGCATTCTACTAGATGCTGACGAGCAGCACCCGCGTTGAAATCTGGCATAGGCAGCATCAGCAGTTGCCAACACATTGCAGTCCGGCATGAAATCTCACCGGTTTCGAAGTTTTCACCCATGCGGCCTGGGGTATTTGAGATGGCCTTGGCACCGCGAGCGAACGTGCCGTTAGTCTTGGGAGGGGAAGGAATGGCAGGAGGAGCAGAGGAGGAGAAAATAGCGGGCATGAGAGTGTCGCCCGCATCATCAGTAACTGGTCCAGCTTGGGAACCGGGTTCAGAGCGATGAGACGCAGACACGTTGTCCTCAGAATACACAGTCTGGAGCAGCCTGCACCGCCAGCAGTCACGGTCTTCATCACAATCACCATCACAAGAGTCTGAGTCGTCGTCCGAGTCTAAGTCGTCCGAGCCTGAGTCGTCGTCCGGCTTGTAGTAAAAAGCTCGGACATCTGTAGCGGAAGAGAGCGAAGGGAGCGAAGAGGAGGAAGCAGAAGGAGCATAGTGTGCGACAGGAAGTAAGCTAGAAGAAGCAAAGTGTGCCACGGGAAGTAAGCTGGTTGTAGACGAAGCTGGCGAAGTCGATATAGTCAGCGGCGCAGACGCTTTCGGCTGAGGTCCAGAGCACGGAAGTTTAGTAATGGCACTTTTTGAGCATACCATGCCTTTGAGCACATCATGCCTCCCTAAGTGCACACACCTCCGGATGTTTGGCTTGTCGCAGCTTCTTCTGCTGACACAGCCAGCATAATTAAAAGTACAACCTGTAACTGTTGCCCACATTAGCTCATAGATGAGGATAATAACTAGTATATTTCTGGGAACTAATCTGAGGCAAAAACAGCCAATATTCTGCTGGATCACTGCCTAAGCCGGCAGTGAATTGCCACTCACAACCTATACAGGCAGGGATTGGCCATTTATTGGTTGTTTCTTGCCTCAGATTAGTTCCCAGAAATATACTAGTTATTATCCTCATCTATGAACTAATGTGGGCAACAGTTACAGGTTGTACTTTTAATTATGCTGGCTGTGTGACGTTCACCGTCCAGCTCGCCTTCTGCTTTTCGACGTCGTCTTTCTGCCGTTACTTGCGTTACTTGCGGCGCGGTCGTAGTAAGTGGAGGAGATGCACGAGACAAATTTTCTAAAGCGTGAGTTGTTTTGTGCTTAGTTGTGCTCTGGCGCGAGCCGTTCGCTGATCGACTTGCGGGGGTGGCAACCGGTCGGTTCGATCGATCGATTGTTGAGTCGCCTGAAGCTGGAACTGATGGGGAGCTGTGCGGAGCCTCCTCAAAAGCTATATCAAGTTAGAGATCATTGCGTGCACAAACTCGGTGTTGCGCATTGCGATTTGAGCGCGTGGGTCTGTCTGAGAGTTCAACCGCACTTAACCGGGCAGGTGAACGCGGCGCAAAGCTGGCGAAGCAAGATTCTACCCAGAAGGAAAGGCTGGAGTGCCGGGGGCCTGTTGTTAGGCGTTGGATCGATAGCGGATGACGGCGAGCGAGAGGTTCGGCTTTCGACGCGTGTTCGAGCTCCGCACTCAACCTCCCCTGACGCGTCGGACTTGCCATAACCAATCAATTTGAACCATGCTACATCTTTCGCGTCTTGATTTCTCCCTCTTTAGCCATTGAACGTACCGTTGTCAAAGGTGTTGACGATGTGGCTCATCTCGGCGTTGTCTACGACCAGACTCGTCTCGTTCTCGTAGTTTTCCTGTAAAGACATAAACGGGTTAGATCTTTGGATACTGATTCACATATACGCACGATGGTCCACTTGTTGCCCTCGAGCACGAACCCAAAAGTCTGTTTCTCTCCTCAGCAGTAGATTAATCACCTCTCTCAAAGGACACTATCTAACCCACGACCAGTATCTTGACTACAGCCAGTTTAGACTACGGAGCCGGCGGTAATGGTGTCGGCAGAGGACACGCCACAAGATTCCAAGAGCCTTCCGGCCACGGAAATGACATGCTCACAAACAGCTCGCTTGCAAAATTGTCCCAAAAGATGTTTTTCCCCAACGGGGAATCGAACCCCGGCCACTTGTGTGAGAGACAAGTATCCTAACCATTGGACCATTGAGGACCGATGCATTACGTGCTCATTCACCACTCATGACACGCCTTCGGCTTCGTTTGGCAGCAAACTTGCAACACGTGCGTATATTGGTGACAGAGAGTATACAATTGGCTGAGGTTCGATTCTTCCTGGGGGAAGTTTTGTTTTGGCCCAACACAATAATCACGCCTGATCATAGCTGATCGTAAGCGCCCGGAATGAGCGCGAGCCGCAATGCGCCGCGCCTTCTCATTCCCTTTACCCACTTGCAACCATGCGTGCCTCTGTTGCGCTCCGACGCGCTCATAAACCTCTGATCCACTTTCTTGGGAAGCGCCCCATTCCGAGTCGTGCGTCTGCTTGACGAGCGCGTTATCCGCGTGCTGCTGACGAACGTCGACATTCACATGTTGTGCGGTTTACAACAATCGTGTCTCGCCTTGCCTCGCTCTGTGGCTCACTGTGTCGGACCGACTTATGACTTATGACTGTGCCGCATTTGTCGTACTTTCGCTGAGTGGTTGTGTAGACCCGCATGAGCCCTCACCGCACCCTGCTGCTCCATCCGATGTTACACGCTCGTTCTCTGACTTCCTGAAGCGCATTTCGACCAGGTGCGCGCTAATCATCTATTGCGCTTGGCCTGCTGCCTGAAGATATGCGCACACCAGTCATTCAACGCCATCATCGTCCTCGTCGTCTTCGACATCAACAACGAGCTCGTCCAAGTCTTCCGGCGCCATCAACTGGTGGGACGCCCCTGCGCGACTCGTGCGCACCAGCATCCCAATCACCGAACTCGAAGCAGATGCTCTCTTGGTGCGTTGTGCCCGCATCGCTCACATCCCGGCACTGACAGCGCCCGTTACCCCTATCTCAACAAACAGTCGGGCGGCGCTAGCTTGGGTAGATGATTACCAAGCATGTACATGTGCGTGCGCGAAAACCAGAGATCCAGATCTGAGTTCGCGGATTGGCGTGACGTGATCTGAATGCTATGGCTCCGACCATCCTTTCTTCGTTGTGCAGTTCTTGTCCTACTTCCACCATGCCGTTATCATGAAACGAACTCCTGGCAGCCACTCTTGAGATATCTTATCTGCTTTCTGCATCACATGCACGTGCGGCTTGGCGGGTCATAGCGCGACGATGTCCCGCGTTCTGACAGAATATCAGGCTGGCTGCCCCGAGTCCAACTTTGACACAATCCTTCATATTCCGCCTCAACCAAACGACATTCACAGGAAATTTAGTCGCTATAGACGAAACTTTGATGCTGGAACTTACATATCAAGCTGTCGGGCATATTGTCACGCCAACACCGCACAGATGTTCCATGTGGAAAAGCTGGTCCTGAAGCTGCGCGATTAGCTGAGCCACGTTCTTCAGGTTATCCTGCAGCTTGCTGAGCGTCTGAAGACCTTGATCATGGACTGTGCAAAGATGGGCCTACTTTTTTTGCCTAGAACCTGTTCGCAGGACAAGTACCACTACACGAAGTGGAGCTGCACTTGGTCATTCTGCTAGGCCTGACTATTCCTATTCCAGTGCTAGTTGACTGCACGGTCTTTGTTCTACAGCTATCACGCTGGGACGACGTTATCGGTGCGCTTGACCTGACACTGACAGTTTTCTCGTCTGGAGACACAGATGTCAGTTATCGATTTCGAAGCGCTCGTATCTACTCTCGAGCTTTTACGCGGAGTCTTTAGATGGACTTGCAATAGTAGTGATAGAGGATTTCAGCCATTTTGATGGGTTAGAGTTTCTCCGGGATCAGTTGGCTTTGTAATCGTGCCCAACGCAGTCTCAGACTGAACAGCCAGGCTCGTTATCTTCATTAACTTAACCAACACAGTGCTCAGCTGCTCCAAATTCATGAATGCCCAGTTGCAAGTGCCTTGCGGTCGTCTTGTACCTGACCAGACGGATATCGATCATTCGTGACCAGGAAGAGCCAGAAATCCTCTAGGCTCATTTAAAGCAATGCATAATATCATCTTTCAACCTTATTCTGACTCCCAAGTGAATTGTGACTGATGTTGACAAGGCGGAAGTAGGGAGGTCAAGTGAGCGAGGACGCGTACTTTCATAATACTTTCACCCGTCTTTAACCACTCCCTCTCCACGGTGTGGAACGGACAGAGAATGCCTCTTGTAAATTTCTATGTTCTAAACTATCAACACCGGCGACTTCCTTATATATCAACACTACCCTACTGTGGAGGCGCTGCGGCCATCAACCGTGCCTCATCGATCATCTCTTGTCGTCCGTTCGTCATGTCATCATTGTTGCCACCCGAACTCCTCGCTGACATTCTTCAAAATCTCGTAATAGCCGATCTTCTTCGAGCATCGCACACCTGTTTATCTTGGCGGGTGGTTGCTCGAGGATGTCCGGTTTTCTGGCAAGATATCCGGCTTGCTGCCTCCAGCCTATCTGCAGCTGATTTCTTCCTCGTCCGCCTCAATCAGACGGATGCGACAGGTATCAAAATAACTTTAGATCACAGATCAGGAGGCGTGGGGCATCTAATAATGCACGCGCTTGCTGCTCAAATATCTCGTGTGGAACAACTTTCCCTCTCGTTCTTCAAATCACAGGAGCAGGCTGTTCATCACATTCTTCAGCAGCCAGCTGGATGTCTCAGGGCTATTGTCTTGAACTATCGAGAAGCGGAGCTGCATACATTGCCAAAAGACCTATTCGGCGGGCACGCGCCACTACTGCGCGAGATTGAGATGCACTCGGTAGTGCTGCCGAGCCTACCCATCCCAGCGCTGCAAAAATGCAGCATCGTTAATTTGCAGCTGAACCATTACCCAGATTACAATGTTGCGGTCGACCTGAAGCACTTCCCTTGCCTAGAAAGTATTACATTGGATGGATCGGTGCACCTGATCGGCCCTTCGGAGTTGCCCAACACCCTTCATGAAGTTTTCCTCGACACCACAAGGTCGAGATATAAACTGTGGTTCACCGTATTTCCATGGCTCTTACATGCTGCAGTCGTTGTGATTGGCGAACCGAAGCTCGAAGAAATGCTCGCTGCTGTAAATGGTCTTCCAAGTGGACCACTTCACATCGAGCTTGTATCTTCGAAATTGACAGAAAAGCGACATCCAGTACAAAAACACGACAAACAGTCCTTCTCGCGGTCGTATACATACTGTTTGTCAATTGTTCTCGTCGACTCACCAGACCATCGCCGAACGTTCCAAGCCGACAGCATGTACTCTTGCTTTTCCCAGGGTTGCATCTCAGCCTTCATCGGCCGCATCGTGACTATTGAGATGATAGTCTCGGCGATCGAGGTCTTGGTGGATGCAGATCCTACCTTCACCGCCCTCACAACGCTGACTCTCCTCTGGTCTTCCGACCAGACCGTAACTCCCGACCCTGCTCTGCAGGTCCCGCATTCGATATTTCCAGTGCTACAAAAAGTGCATGTCGTACCCGAGAACGAATCGGCAGGGATGGCTGGTCTCGATTGTGGACAGCTCGTGGTTGCCATGAGGCATTTGCTCGGACCCACAAAGCCTGCCGATGTTCCAGTACACCTGGTCATAGAAGGTTTCACGCAGATCCAAGCTATGGAAACGCTCCAAGATAACTTTGCCTCGGTTATCTTTGGAACATAGCCCGTTGACATCAGCACGCTAATTGTTCAATTTCTCGCAATTCAAGATTTGATAAAGGTCTACAGCGTGCATTCTTCTTGACTATTAGGCTTACCAGGTCTCGTGAGCAGGACGGACTAGCAGGATGCTGTCAGAGAATAATTACTAATTGTTTTGCGGCGACTTACGATCAATTTCCCAGGTCCACGCAGACCGGTCTTGGTTGGCGAGGTAAAAGTAACTCTGTAGGCGTGGTCAGCTCGTCGAACACGAGAAAGAAGCAACAGTGTGCGCACTTTCGCGATGGAATCGGGGTTGAGGCGAACATCATCGTTCTTTGCATACTCTTCTCCACGTCCTGCGGAGCGATCGGTGAGGATGCCACCATCAATGATGACAGTAGAAACCTGATACATCAACATAAGTGGATAGCTATATCAGAGTAACTGTCTCCGTACGTGTATGTTCTGCTTGCCAAACTCCTTGGCGAGACTTTGCGAGAGCGAACGCAACGCAAACTTGGATGCAGAGAAGACGCTTGTCGTCTTGTTTCCACGTAGAGCAGAAGTTGCACTGGTAAAGATCAGAGCCCCCCGTTTGCCCACGCTGTCCAACCTTTGGAGCATTCCAATTAGGTGGTGCCAAGAAGTTCACAGGCCACTGAATACGCACTCTAGGTCTTTGAACGCCAAGATCGCTTCGCGCGAAAACGCGAAAGCGCCGATGGTTGAATCCGTTCCCTTCTTGACCTCTTCTGGGGAAATATCGAGGAAGGGCTTCCAGACTGCATCTCCGGCGTTCCAAACGGCGACACGAATGGGAACGTTTGGCCACGCAGTGCGAATCGATGCGAAAGCAGCATGCAGGGTCTGGTGGTCGTATGCTGCCACTGGGAATGCTTTGGCCTGACAAGAGATGACGCGAATGGAACAGTCAGCATTCTGCGAAGCTGACGTGTCTATGTGCAAACCTCGATGTTGTCTTGCGTCAGCTTATTCGCAAGTTGGTTCACCGCGTCGGCGGTGCGCGCAAGAAGAGCGACGCGGTATCCAGCGCTACCGAACTCGCGCCTGAAAACCTTGTGAGACTTTCTGTTTCTGCAGCGCTATGAACTTACGCCACAGAACCGCCCGTTCCTTGATGGTGAACAGTCAGCACAAGGACATCAAGTCCAGTCGCGATGACTCACCGAAGCCAGCGCCGACGCCGGCGATGACGATGATAGGCTTGTCAGCGGAAGACATGGAGTATTGGGAGGAGGAGGAGGGGAGGATGGCGATTCGTAGCACGTCATGTGGCTCTTTTAAATGAGCCCGCGTACCGGTTGGTAAGCACAGCCGTGCTCTAACGGCCAGCTCATACCAAGACTAAGCATTGTTGGATACCGCGCAATTATGGCGAGAAGACCGTGACAAAGCCGAGCATGGATCGGGGTGGCTCTGGGACGCACGTCGCCTACCCGTCCAAACAATTGATTGGTTGAATAAGCAGCAAAGTTTCAAATAGACGCAGGCATAAGATAAAGCATGGACTACCGCCAAACACACGGCGTGGCCACCGACGGAGCCTAGTCTCGTACCGTCCCCTCGTTCGCGCGCCAAAAGACAAGTAACTAGTAATTTATCTGAGGCCCTCTAAGCTCCGCCTCGCATCGCGCGTGAGTTCAGATTACTAGCTGGCGGCGTAGATAAAGCTACTGCTTGGCTCGAGAATCGGCAAGGTCAGGGGTGTTCTCGGTTGGAACCGACTAAGCGTTCTTTGCGTCCGACCGCACCCCTCGCACGCGACCTGGTGACTGCCAGGCCGGCATTGCAGCAACGTGATGTCGTACTCGGCGATTTTCAACTCGCTTAGACAGCGCAAAGAAGGTGAGAAGCGTGCGCAAGAGCTTGTCACCTCTCGCCTGCGAGAAATCGACCGCCAACGACGCGAAGCTCAGGCCGCGCTCGACGCAGCAACTTCGCACCTCTCTTTGCTTGACTCGGACAAGTTGCACGTTTCAAAACAGAAGCAGGTCATTGACCGGGCACTGCGAGACGCTGAGCGCGAGCTGCTTCATCACTACGTCTCTACATTGCCCGACATCTGCTATCAGCTAATTTTCGAGGCAGTCATAGACTTGCTCGAAGAACCCAGCGAGGTAGAGGCTTCCGGCCTATTCAATTTCTCCATGGAGCGTGCTCTTGCCCCAATCTTGCTCGGCCTTGTTTGCCGCCGTTGGCGCCATATCACCCTCGCGACTCCTCGCCTATGGGACCGCATCGACATCCCTCGTAGCCCGATTCCAGACGAAGATATAGCGCAGGAGCATTTGGATCGCATCAACATGCTCCTAGAACGCACCAAGTCGCTTCCCTTCGATGTGCTCATGCCGTTCGTCGAGTGGAATGCTGTTCGGCACCCCATCGCCATCACGATGCTCCGAGCAGTTGCTGAGCACACCGATCGCTGGCGTCGAGTTGACATCTCTCTTCCCGCCGAGTCGGACCACAGTCTCATGTCAATCTTTATGAACCGTACTCCGCACTTAACATGCTTGAGGTTGAGCGCTCCAAAAGGTTCTGCATCAGAGTGGCGAGGCGATCTGCTCAGCGGCTTACTTCCAGTCGCGCCGCGATTGCAAAGCATTACTTTACATCGTACAGGCATGGCACCGTCGGACCACCATCCCGGATACCCCAGCCTGAAGTATATCTACATCGTTAACGAAACGGTACATACTATCAACACGCTTCTCGCCCGTGCCAGTGCGGTCGTTGAAACAGTGCGCATAAACGTCAGCCGCAAGTTTAAAACAGACGTGGCCATCGTGCTGCCAAGGCTTGAGCACCTAATTCTGCTCCACTGCCAATACTTCTACGCCGCTCCGGTAGCACCACGATTGCGCAGGCTCACATTGCGCGACCCAGTGATTACATCCGATCTCGGGCCAGTGCTGGATCAACTACCGGTGCTGGACGAGCTTCGGCTCTGCGGTGAGATCACCGTATCTCACGTTCCTGTCCTCGCCCGTGCATCTCAAGTGCAAGAGGTTCGGTTTACGTTCCCATACACTGTCATGACCGACTGTGACGTCAACTATAGAGTCGACGACGCGTTTTTTGCGGCCGTCGCAGACGCCGAAGGTTGCCCATCAACCGTTTGGCCCAAGTTACAACGGATCATCCTCGAGGGTGTGGGTCAACTCTCGAATCCCGAGAGCGGCAACCTTCTTCGCCTTATCACCGATCGCAACCTCAAGAAGCGCAATGTTGGACACGATGCTCCTAGCAAGATTGAAGAAGTTGTCTTGCTTTGTGATAACGCCCCACGTTGGCTAAAGGACGAAATATCACGCGTGCTCGCACTAGGTTGAAACTGGATATTATACCATATTCTCCGCTTGGGAGATACTCTGCTTGCTCAGTATCGCTTGTTCTTTCAAAGCGCAGGTTTAAAATATTGAATGGAACAAATTTGGTCACAGTTTTCTAATTTCGCTCGACAATCTGTAACTCGTTCACAAACCCCTTCGCATGAGCCTGCGCGCTATGGTCTGTTCGCACTTTGTGATTCATACATGCTCTCCCGCTACAGCGGCTGGCTTCTCTCGATCAGACTCATAACAGATATCCAGAGACTGTCATGTCTACCTTCGTGGAGAATAACCCCTTTCCTGTCCTGGCGCGACTCCGCTACTCTGCACCTACGTGCGACTTTTTGCGTTTCTTCTTGTGCCCTTCGTCGACAACGGCCTCATCCTCGACAGGAGCCTCATCCTCGACGGCCTTCCTTTTCTTCTTACTGCTAGTGGCATCTACTTCTTGCTCATCGTCGCCGGGTGCAGTCAGCGCTGACTTTTCCTTCAGACGCTCCTTTTTGCCTTTGCGCTTCTTCTTTTCACCGTCAGCCTCAGCTTCGCGGCCTGCCCATCCCGAGTCTGTGTTACGGATACCGGTTCTAAACTCTCGTGAGCCGTCCCACCGCCGACCGTTGATCGCTTCCCGCAGCTCTTTGAGCTTTTCTGGCCGCTTGGAATCCCAGCTATTACAGGTACGGGAACAAGTAAGCACAATGAATTGGCTGCCACGATAGGATGCCGTACCTCTTTCCCTTCTTCCTGTACGCCGCATACCTCTTAATGCCGGCATAAGAATTGAGCTCTGCGTCTGTGGCCAAGAAAATGTCCTCGGAGCTCAGGCCGTGGCTATCCGGGAGGACGGTCGCATAGTGGAAACGAGTGGGCAAGTCGCCGACCTAGACGCGATGAGCGGGAACAATCATAGCAGAGAGATGAAGCTAACATACTATATCGTTAAATTCCATCTCGTCGAGTTTGCGCATATACCTATCCATGAGCTGCTTCCGCATCTCCTCGGTACCATCCATTCCTGCTCGAGCCCATCGGCCCAGTTGTCATCCCCTAAATCACATGGGAAACCATTTTGAGAACATAAGAGTCTGGACAGTGAAATGCAGACGCACCGCCTGCATATGCATCGTCCTCCGCGCCATCGGCATCGGCGTCCATGAAGTCTGCATCCATACCATCCTCACCCCTTGCGCCTGCTGCTTCGCAAGCCGCTTTGCGCGCTTGCGCTGGGCTTTGCTAAGCTTTTTGTCGCTCTTGGCTTCAGCAGCGGATGAGGGCACAATGTCGTCGATATCAATGTCGTCGTCCCATGTTGGCTTCTCATCGTCCTGCACATGCAATGTGGGTGCAGGTCTAGCACCGGCAGAAGGAAGACACAAACCTCCTCGTATCCTTCCTCACCCTCCTGGCCATCAGGACCTTGTCCGTAGATGCCCGCCATCTGCTCATCGTGCTTTGTCGGATCCCAATCTCCGTCAAGGTCCAGAGCGGCGAGTGCTGAGACCAAACATTAGTCGAAGCGCTAAAGCTGACCATAAAAAAGGCAGCAGACCTTCGGAGTCAAATCCAACACGGCCCTCGCGCCCGATGCGTTCTATCTTTCGCCGCAGTTCCTTGAGTTTGAGGGCTTTGAGACGTTTGACTTCCTCTTGCTTCTTCAACAACTCTTCGTCTTTCCGTGCCTACGTTTGGGTGAGCAGACCAGCTTTTCAGGGAGTTGGTTGAATGTCTGAGCTTACCTTGCGTCGCTCGCGGGCTTCCTTTCGACGAGTGTCCGCTCGACGGACGGTGTCCCCGAGAGCATTGGCCGTTGAGGCTGACGGTCGGGGATGCGCGCCGATCGTTGCAGCACCTCTGAAGGTGCAAAAATTGAGACGCGCAACATGCAAAAGGATAGATAGTTTGCGCACGGTTCTTGAAAGTGGAATTGTATCGTTGCTCAAAGTCGTCGTTTGCCTCGTCAAAATCCTCTTCATCCAAGTGTCCATCGGAGCTTCTTGCTCCATCCCGCGATTCCCTCCCAGCTGCATCATCATCACCTACATGAGAAGAGGCTTAGGTAAATGCATTGCAACGAAAGAGTTCATCGCACTATCGTCCAACGGTAGGGTCTTCTTCTTCAATCGTTTAGAACTTGAGCCGGTAGTGATCTCGTTGTAGGTGGGCACGTGTCGTTCGGTATTGTCTATCCAGCCTCGATTGAGGATGTAGCTGTACTATGTGAGTACAAGCTTCCCACAGAGAGGGCCCTACGCACTCCCACAAGAACTGCGTGTCGGCATCCGCATCTCTATCCGTCCCCCTGCTCTTGTCATTCGACTTGAACTGCTCCTTTGCTGCTGCTGCTGCCGCACGCTCCTTTTTGCCCTTCTTCTTTTGCGCGGGCTGCTCGTCAGCAGCGTCGGTCGGAGCGCGTTGCTTCCAGCCGTCCTCGTTCTCGACATGGATGAGGTCACGGATGTCCTCGCCAACCTCACGCTCGAGAAACGCGCGGTAATCTTCTTCTTCCTGTTCGAGCTCGTCCTTGGTCTTGCTGCGCGGGACGAGGAAGTCGTCTTCCTCATCATCGACAGCGCGAGTGAATGCGGTGATAGTCTCAGCGCGCAGTGCAGATTGCTCCTGGACGTGCGTAGGCTCGGTAGAGGCTTGTGTTTGCTGTGAGAAACAGAGAAGTAGACAATGAAGCAGACGCACGAGAGGGAGAGCGAGATGTGCCTTGGTCAAGACCCAACATCTCGTTGAGAGCTTGTTGTTTGATAGTCAACGGCTTGGACTGTCATTCCTGTTAGCGTTTATTACGCAAATAAACATATATATATGCACCTTTCCTTACGACTTTTGTTGGATTTTGTTCGCGCGGAAGAGGTCGTCTTTTGCTGCTCCTCGTCGTACACACGCCGACCATCTTCATATATGCCTGGCTCCTTTTTTTAATGCGCGCAAGTGTCCTGAGAATGGCTGCATCGACCTGGGGTGTAAGCTCGTCGCCGTCCTCGTCCTCGCTCTCGCTGACACTTTCGTCTGACGACGCGCCACCCTCGCCGTCCCACCCATACTTGTCCTGGACTACGCGATATCAACGATTAGTATGTAATAAGATATAGTAGTCAACTGGCTCACGCTTCGAGAGCTCCTCCCGCTCCTTTTTATGTTTATACGCTGTCGCAAAGTCTTGGTTGATCTTGAGCGCGTCCAGAGACGACACAGACGACTCGGAATCGCTGTCACCCAACATCTCCTATCACCCGCGCGGCGGCTGGGAGGTAGTATTCTAAGGTCGGCGCAGTTGCGCGGATTTCCACAAGCCAAAGGGGGGTCGCGTCAAGTCCGATGTGGATAATCCCGTCGCTCTTCCTCCCGCTCTGCACCTCGACACCGCAATGGATATCCTCCCCGATGAGCTCTGCCAGCAAATCTTCGCCCTGCTCGCAGGATTTGAGCAGCGTTTCGACCTCGTGCGCCCAAATCTGCACGCGTTCAATGATGCCGTGCGCGCACCGTTTCGCATCGCCGCGACATGCACACGGTGGCGTAAACTCGTCCTCGACTCACCTGAACTCTGGTCATTTGTGTACGTGCGGGACAACCGACCGGTGGACGATGCACATCTGCGCGTCTGCATCGAACGGTCGAAACGTCATCTATTGGACATCTGGATCCACAGCGATGTGAAGCTCCCCCGGCAAGGCGGTAACAACGACGCGAAGTCCAAACCTGATAACCCGGTCATATTTTTCGAATGGCTGGATCTGCTGCAGAGGAACATTCACCGCTGGAGGCGCATTCGCATTGACTTTCCGTGTCCAACGCCAATCGACAAGTTCCACCCTTTCACCCAGCCCATGCCGCTGCTCGAGCACCTTGTTCTGTCGACCCCAAGCACCGCGTTCGATCAGGAATTGGTAAACACCGATCGGAACTCAGAGCTGTACCCACAGCAGCTATACTTCCACTGTTGTCCGAATTTGCGTCTGCTCGCGAGTCATGCAGCAGTGATGATACCAGCCGCCGTTTTGTCCGGGCTCGAGTGTCTCAATTTCAGTCTACGTGGTGTTAGTGACGACGAACCGTTACGGGCTGCGCTCGCCATGACGCCTGGCTTAAAGGAGCTAAACATATATTATCCTTACGGAGCATATCTAAGATATCAGCGCGAACCTCCTCCATCTCCCCTGCACATGCCTGCCCTTCGCCGTCTCGGGATACTGGGAAACTCCCGATATTTTAATAAAGACGACTGGGACAAATACCTGACCGCACCTAACCTCGAAACGCTGATGGTTTCCATCGAACATTGCAATCGGATTTCCGCCACGTTCGCGTCCTTCAGCTCAACCGTGCGCCACATTGTCCTGACTACCGCCGAGAACGGCCGATCCAACGGGTTCTTCTCGCAGAGGGATGCGCGGGCGCTCGACAGTTTGTTCAATATCGAGACTCTCGAGCTACGCGATATCCCCCCAAGAATGATCAATGGCAATCCTGGCGAGTTTTTCAGGTCCTTCGAGGGTTTTGGAGACTTGAACAACCCTGTGCCGAAGTGGGGGCCAACCTTTCGCAAACTCATCCTGCGTGACTGCACGATTTACCTGGAGAGTTGCGGGTCGTTGGCAAGCCTCGTGGACACGCGGACGACGGCGGCAAGGGATGCTGCCGGTCCTGAGTTCGAGCTAAATCTCATCGGCACAAGATTCATGAAGCGGATGCACGACAAGGTTCCGGAATCCTTCGGTCCGGTTATGCACCTGTTTGAACACTCGATCGTTGCTGAGGTCGAGCCACCTGCGGAGAGGGAAGAGTAGCATTCGTAGCACTCAGAGACCGCTGTTGTGAGCCCAAATGAGAGCAGACTGGCTTGGATCTGACTATTCTCGTCCAGTGCAGTCAACTGCTGTGTGTATGACAGGCGTGTGTAGCCTTTTGGTCTGTGATGCACTATACAAAGGTAACCGAAGCAAAGAGATCCTGGATGGATTTTAACTCTGGAGGCTGGTAAAATCCTTCCACTAATAAGTGCACCAATATATCGACGGATTCCTTGAGTGTGAGTCCGAGCAAATGCCTCAGGGCGGACCCAAGGCACTCGCAATCGATACAAACCATCTGAGCGTACTCGTCTTTAGGGATTATACGCAACGTTTCAAGTGCTGAGAAATCTTGTTGTGTGGTCATCAGAATGCACTCGGCGGCTGATTTTTGATCTTCCGACCACAGAAGGGTCAGCGTGGTGAGAGCGGTGAAAGCAGGTAGTTGCTCTTCTACAAAAAAGCAATCCGCTGTCTCCGCCATCATATCCATTGTCGATATCCGATGCATTAAGCTGGGAAGGCAACCTTGCAACAACTTGGGAGTGATGCCTGAGTGAGTCTGGAATGTTCGGCGATACTCGGGCGATTCGATGGGGATGATTGACACAGAGCACTCGTATGATCGTGAGAATGAATATTCGCCGTTTTTCTGTACCGGATGCTGCTTCTCCGTCCATTGAGAAGATGTCACTTCAATGTGAAGTGGTCCATCTGGGAGACCATCGACTGCAGCCAGCATATGGCGAGACTCCGGTTCGCCAATCGCAACGACCGCAACACGTAACAACCATGCGAAGGCCTCGAAAAATACGTCATATCGAGGATGTGTGGTGTCGAGGAACAGTTCGTGAAGGGTGATCGGCGGTTCCGAAGGATCTCTCAGATGGAACGGTCCGTCTAATGTCAAACTCTGCACCTGTGGGAAGTGCAACAGGTCGACCGGAACGCGGTGAGCTGGGGAATGATTCCGCTGCAAATGAACAACGGTGCAGTTTTCTAGCACCAGAACAGGCGAGCTAGGTAGCATTACCGAGTGCAGCTCGATCTCGCGCAGCAATGGCGCTTGTCCTGCAAACAGGTCCTCAGGCAGAGTAAGCACTTCTCTCTGAGAGCAATCCAGTATAAGAGACTTCAGGCATCTGGCGGGCTGCTGGAGAATTTGATAAATGGATGGACCCTCCGATGGCAACCCATACCAGGCGACCTCTTCCACGCGGAACATCTGCGCAGCAAGCGCAGGCAAGACGATATGTCCCATGACTTCAGACTCGGTCATGTTTCTTTCGTCAATTTTGACCAATATGCCCGCGAAATCGGTTTGATTGAGGCGGGCAAGGAAGAACTCGGTCGCAGATGGACTAGAGGCAGCAAGTCTGATATCTCGCCAGAACACAGGACATCCTCGCGCAATCGCTCGCCAGGACGCGCAAGTGTGGGATGCTTTGAGAAGATCAGATATCTCGAGATTGCGAAGAAAGCCGGCGAGGAGTTCGGGTGGCAGCAATGCCGCCATAGTGGACGAAGAAGGATAAGCACGCGTCAAGGACGGTTCGAGCCGAGTTAGGTCAAACCAACTAAATTTGCGATTCTACCATAGAACATTGAATTTAGGCATTTAGCCCTTATATGCGTAATTACATGAGCTCTTCGCTGACCACTCCGCCGGGTGTGATGAGGAGTAGGTCAAGAAACACGATCCATACTACGGCACAAAGGTAATCGAAGTACAGAGATCCCGGAGGCTTTCTAAGCATGGAACCTGGGTAAAACCTGCTATTTCTAGATTAATTAATCTATTGGCAGGCTGTGAACACCCGATTAGCAGCGTCAGTGCGGACTCGAGGCGTCCAGTGTCGATACCGGCCGTCTGGGCGAATTCGTCCTCAGGAACGATACGCACCGTCTGCAGGGCTGGGAAACCCAGCGACGGTGTGTCTGGTCCGCGCTTGAAATTTATTTTCCAAACACTTGACCACAGGAGGGTCAGCGTGGTGAGGACAGTGAAAGTAGGTAGTGAACCATCATCATCTGCCTTGAACACCAGGTTGATCGCCGGGGCTATCATCTCCATCGCCACGATGCGGCCGATCAAGCTAAAAATGCAACGCTCTGTGAACCAATATCTCATCGTGTCCGCTTGGAACGTTCTGCGATACTCTGGCGAGTCGGCGAGAGCGATCGACAGAGAGTAGCTACAGTGCCGAAACTTGAGAATGCGTCATCATCTTGTGGCCATTTTGCGTATGAAATGAGTGATTAAACTAAATTAAACGCAACAGATGCACTCTTAAACATGTTTTATATCATTAAGCCGAGCTGCAGGATGAAGGATGGCTATTGGCGAGTTTGATAGCCGGACCGGTGACGAGGTAGGTATACCGAGCTTCATATTACAAATAGACATGGTGTTTGGCGCCACACAGTACAAATCCCTCGCATTTTAAGCCATTATAATACATTAAATTGGGTTTAGACTGTGTATTGACCGTCAGGCGGTCGCGGCAAAATGGCCTGTTCCGGCAAATTCCGTTAGGTCGCCTCAGCCGTGATATCCATATTACACCATTTCAAGCCCAGTTACTTGAGATTTTTTAGATCATTGAACCAATATCAATACATAATTCTTGATTGTGTCAGAACAAGTCAATTGAATGCCCGGGGCAAAAGTTCTCGATATAGACATAGTTGTCTTATTTCGGCTGTTTCGGCTGTATCTTCACATTTCGTAACAAATAAAATATCGAAAGCATTTTGAATAGTTCAATCTATTACTACTCTGGAAATCCTTCGCGGTTAATGGTAAGTCTACGGAGTAATATGATGTGTTCAATTTTGGGTCAACCACATCACCTGTATCTTTGCCATCTGCAATATTCACATCGCAAAAGCACACAGAAGTCTAGATGACGGCATTATATTTGAATTTAAGATTGCATATCGGGTTTAGTCTCGGTGTTTTATGGTGAAATAGCGAGATGTGTGGTGACGCATTCTCAAGTTTCGGCACTGTATACATTTGTGTAAAGAGATGTTCGCTTGGTTTGTGCATCCGGTACCGCTTCTCAGCCAATTCAGATAAAGTCATTTCGACGCGAACCGGCCCAGCTGGCAGACCCTCAATAGCTTTCAGGATGTGCTCAGGCCGCGGCTCGCCGATCGCAACGACCGCAACACGTGTGAGCCACGGAAGAGCACTGAACCATTCATTGTACCGATCAATTGTGGTATCCATGTAGACTTCATGAAGAGCGGTTGGCTGCTCTAGAGGGCCGACGATGTGGATCGGTCCATCCAATGTGAGGCTTTCCAGACGTGGGAATCGCATGAGGTTGTTGTCGCGCGCGACATCGTCCATATGGTCTCGTTGAAGTATAACGACCTTACAGCTCTCTAGCACCGCAATGGGCTGGGGTGGCAGCCGGACCGAGCACAGCTCCAGCTCGCATAGCAGTGGTGCGTGTCCTGCAAAGAGGTCTTCGGGCAAGGTAATCATCGTGAGACTGTCTATTCTAAGCGTCCTGAGGCTGTCGGCAGGCTGTCGGACGATGTGAAGGGCAGACTGCTCCTCCGATCCTCTGAACCTCAGCGCAAGTTTTTCAACGCGGAACATATGCGCGATGAGCGTAACCACAACGCAAGTCTGGAGGTCATCAAGCCACTGAAGACGTATGGTGACCGAGATGCCCGTGATATTGGTTTGATTGAGGCGGGCGATGAAGAAGTCGGCTGCAGATGAACTGGATGCATGGAGTTTGATCTCTTGCCAGAACACAGGACATCCTCGCGCGATCGCCCGCCAGGACACACAGACGTGCGATGCTCGAAGAAGATCCGATATTGTAAGATTTTGAACAACGTCGGCGACAAGTTCGGGTGGCAATGGCGACGACATGGTGGAAGGAGAACAAGAGTTATACATCTGATAGTCTGAGCCGCATCTGAACAAATGTTCGCATAGCTCCGGTCGTTTAACGCTCAGTCTAATGAGGTTTGTTCCCGGAAAGCGCAGTAGACGATATTTTATTGCTAGGGAAGATCGTTCTTTTTACTCGTGCGTGAAGTCGGGCTTTCGCTTCTCTGCAAACGCACTCATCCCTGGCTAGGTGGTCAGTCTCAAGCACACACACGAATGAACAAAAACATGGACTTGCCTTCCTTCTGGTCCTTGGTGGCAAAGAGCGAGTGGAACAACCTACGTTCGAAGTTGAGGCCCTGTTCAAGCGTCGTCTCGTACGCTGTTACTCGCATCAGAACCAGCCTCTCCACACAAAAGCAAGAAGAGATACCAAGATTCACAGCCTCCTTGCCCGCCTGCACACTGACCCGCCCATATCCCGCAATCGTCGCAGCAACACCGACAGCCTCGTCGACGACGGACTTGCCGTCCTCGCACACAACGCGGCTGACGACTCCCCATCGCTCGGCCTCGTCCGCGGAAAAGTTGCGGCCGGTGAGAACGAGGTCCATGGTGCGCGCCTTTCCGAGGATGCGCGCCAGGCGCTGCGTGCCGCCTGCACCGGGGATCACGCCCAGCTTGATTTCGGGCTGCCCGAATGTCGCGCTCGGTGATGCCAATAGGATGTCGCACATTAGCGCCAGCTCGCACCCGCCTCCGAGCTGAGTTGGTCTCAGTCACGTGCGGGCTGTAGTTTGGAAAGCAGAAAAGACGCACCGCGTAACCGCTGACGGCACCGACGATGGGCTTGCGGATGGACGACATGCGCGTCCAGCTGACGAGAAAGTTGTTCTTGTACGCCTCGGCGACTGTATTACACGTGAGACGAGTAATCATTAGAGATAGACCGTTGCTGACATTGCTTGTCCTTCATCTCCTTGATGTCTGCGCCAGCCGCAAACGCCTTCTCGGAGCCAGTGATCACGATCGCGCCGACACTGTCATCGTTGTCCGCCGCGTCGAGCGCGGTGTTGAGCTCGGCGAACAGTGCCGAGTTGAGCGCGTTGAGCGCCTTGGGGCGGTTCAGCGTGATGAGCGACACTGCGGGCTGCGGGCGCGACACGAGGACGTTGGCATATTCAGACGTCGACGCGAGCCCACGCGCGTGAACGAACGACGGCGTGAAGCGACGAGCGGAGCGGAGGGCAAGGAGTGACATGATGACCCGGCCGTTCACGTGAATCGCGCTCTACTACGAATTACATCGGAAGCAGGTCGTTATTATGCAAACAGTCATGGCGCGAGAGTGGTTCGTGACTGAGATCGAAGGGTAGCTAGCTACTACAAAAACGGTCGTGGCAAGTGTTCGTGGAGGCACCGTTCTAGTTGTTGAACTTGCGGTTCTCGTTTGCGCCAAAGAGGTCCGTGCGGATCTCTGGCAGCATCTATAGAAATAAAGTCTCAGTGGGAGGCATAACGAGAAGGTGGACGGATGCATACGCGGTCCTCAAGCAGCCGCATGCGCTCGTCCAAGGTGTTGTCGATCGTGATGCGGCCCGTAGAGTTCACGAGCTTGATGCCACCCGCGCTGCTGCTGTGTTAGAAACAGTAGCAGAAAGACCAGAGCCAATGGTAGTACCTGTCCTCAGGAAGCTCGCACTTGACCTCGATCTCGACGCTCTGGCCCGTCATCTCTTCGTATCTACACCGAAACGGTGTCAGCGCGGAACAACATTGAGATAGCCGATGTGGCGCACTTGAGTGCTGCGCCGGTGGAAGCTTGCTGGACGGTCTCTGCGTCCTGGTCGCGCACGAGCACCGTGGCGCGCGCCTCCATTAGCTGCAGCAGACTCTGCACACAGCATCACCAGAAATCAGCTGCCAATCATAAAGTAACGCAGATCATACCTGAAGTACGAGGCCCTCGAGCAGCTCTGGATACTTATCCCCATCGGAGGCGACCTTGACGAGCTCTGCGCGTGCGGCGGTAAAGAGGTCCTGGAGGTGACTCTCGCGGGCCTGGAGGAGCTTGAGGCGACTCTTATTGGTCTGGGTGCTCTGCGCGATCTTCTGCGCGACCTCGGCTTGCTTGCGTTTCTTGTCATGCTGCGAGTCGATCGACGTGGTTTGCGCTTTTACAAGCCGCGCTTTCTCAATTGCAAACTCCTCATCTGCCTTGACCTTGATCTCGCGCGCCTTCTCCAGTGCCTCCTGCTTGATGAATGCAACCTGTAATCCCTCGAGCGTCACCTAATCTGCCCCGCTGGTAGAAACAGGGGCTGTGACGCACCATCTTGTTCATCTCGTTCGCCACCTCATCGTCATTCATCGGGCGTGCCATGTTGAATCAGGAGCAGAGTGAGCACTGGACAAGAACACAGTGAACAAGGTGACGCCAAGTGGCTGGCTGCGACCCGGAGTCGGCCGGCGTAGTCCTCATAGCTGCACATAGATCAAACTTCACTGCGTCATTGCAACATCCGCAAAGGCACCAGAGGCAAAAAAATTCCCTCCAGCGCAATGTATTTTCATCGGGACCATGACCAATCGCGCTAGTGGTACGACTTCTTCGCCCGCTCGATGTGCGCACGCAGCTTGCGCTGCTTGTCCCGCAAGCTCGCCTTCTTTTTTCCCCGCACCGCCCCACTCGCCAACACCATCATAATCGGTTTGTTCCTCGCCTTCTCGCGGTTCGTCGAGCTGCCCACACCGTCAGCACTCAACCTCCAACCCATACGCCGCCCACACAGCACCATAACGCACCTGCTTTGCACGTCTTTGTTCTTCTTGCCCTTGTTACTGCCGAACCGCTCGCGGCCCTCGCGCCCCTTGGCGACGCTCGCCATCCGCTCCTCGTAGTCCGCCTTAGCCTTCTTGCGCGGGCCTAGGATCTCCCCCTCGCTTAGGAACCCAAAGTTGCCGTCCGCGTTCGTCTCAATCGCCGGCCCCTTCTTGCGTTTGCGTGGGTTGCCGGACGCTGCTGCAGAGGTGCCAGGTGCGGGCGTGCCAGATGTCGACACGCGTCCTGCGGCCCTTGCGCGCGCAGTTCTGCGAGCTTGGCAAAGTCCGCAGGCGTGAGGATCTGATGAAACCGTCAGTGCACAGACGACACGGATCGAAGCCCGGCGCGACAGACCTTGGTCGTCATAAGCGTCGACAGCTTCTCCTCCTTCTTGTCCTCGTCCATCTTGTCGTCCTGCTCCTTCTCCTCGTCGCTCTCGTTCCCGCTCGCTTTTTGCTTGCCCTGTTGCTTGGCAGTGTTCTTGCCACCCTCGTCTTCGGAGTCCGAGACGACGATATCGCCGCCCTCGTCATCGCTCGAGACGTCGATCCAGCCCTCTTCTTCGGAGGACTCGCTCTCTGAGTCCGACTCGACATCCCAGTCCTTCCACGCATTCTCGTCCCCTTCCCCGTCGCCACCTTCCGCATCTGAGCCCTCCTCTGCGCGCAGACGGTTGAGATGCTCCTCCAGTAACTACCCCAAACCACGTCAGTCACAACTCTCAAACACAAAGCCACCACACACCTCAAGACCCTCAATCCGCTCCATCGGCTTCGGCGCATGACCATAGGGTAGCGCACGGCCCGCAACATTCGTGCCCATGCTCGCCTCCTTGCCGCGCTCGCGGCGCTGGAGTAGGCCAGGGTTGACCTCGCGGTAGAGCGCGAGCAAGCCGCGCGCGGCCGTCACGACGCCTTTGTCGCGGCTCTTGCGGTATGCGACCAGGTCGCCCAACAGGTCCTCGTCCATTGCCCACGGCTGCCGCCGACAGACCTCGCGGATTGCGTTGATGCCTGCTGCGATGACCTCGGGCCCGACGCCAGGGTGCACGAACTCGTGTGCGAGCTGCGAGCGCCGCGTGAGCTTAAAGTTAGGACTATACGAAGCAGAGACGGACCTTGGCGAGCACGGGTTGGAGCGCGTCCGGCGGAGTCAGGTCGTGCACGCTCTGTGCGAGCGAGACCAGAATAAGGGTTACCTGGAGCTGGTGGTAGGTCAGGTAGCGGACGATGTACGTGTAGAAACCGAGCACGCAGAGCTTGTGCGCGCCCATGACGCGGCTCAGCAGCTGCAGAAACAGGATCTTGTGGTCGAGCGAGTACAGCTTGTCGTGCTTTTGCAGCTTCTCGTAGAGCTTTTCGGCGAACGTCTGCGGGTCGTTGATGAGCTGCAGTGCGGGGAAGTTGGCGCTGGCCGGCTTCTCCTTGTTCCTTTTCTGCAAGAGGGTGTGAATGGATCAGAAGGGTACATAAGACACGGCGAGGGGAGCCAGTCACCTTTTTTGAAGACTTGACAGCCTTGGCGAGCTTGCGGTCGCCACTGCGACTTTTCTTGTTGATGGTGCGCTGGTGCTGCAGCCTTTTGAGATCGGGACCTTCGTCTTCCGAGTCATCGTCCTCCTTGTCGTCAGTCTCGCCAAGGAAAAAGTGCATGCTGGCGCTCTGAACCTTGACATTGGGGTGCATGCAGCCGAGGGCGACGATCGAGACGGTCTTGTTGTCGTTCCACACACCAGACTTCCAGAGCTCCTTGGTGAGCAGAATCGCCCACAGTGCTTCGCCGCCCGAGTTGCCCTCGGGGCCTTCGGCAGCCTTTGCCTTGCCCTTGTCGCCGACGACCTGGTCGTGCATCCCGCGCTCGAGCATGGCAAAGAGCATGGCCTGAACTGCGCGGTTGAGACGCATGTTCTTGGCTTTGATATTTGCAGTCTTGAGGTCGGTCAGGATGGTATGGCGGATGAGCGAGCGGAGGGGTGCAGCGCGAGCGCGGGCGAGCAACGGAAACAGGGTGCGGAGGAGGTCGAGCGACGTAAGCACGTCCTTGTTGCGCAGCATCACCAGGTTCTGCACGATGCTCAGCCGCAGGTCCGCGCTCAGCAGCGCAAAATGGTCTAGTAGCAGCGCCGAAAGATGTGTCGGGAACTGCGCCGTGTCCTGTGGATAGCATGGCGAGACCTGCGTAAAAAGTGTTATAAACTACTCCCCCCCCTGATGAGATTAGATCACGTGCCTGTGCGATAAACGTGAGCAGCTCGCGGAAATTGTGCGACTTGTCGTCCGGGCTGAGATGGAAGAGCTCGCGGAGGGAGTTGTAGTGAGCCCACTGCTGCAGGAATTCCTCGCGATATGCCTCTGGATCTCTTTTGATTAGATTTTGAAGTTGAGGCAAGTTTGCGGTCAGCAAAAGACCACGACCCATGGTGAACCCGCAAGTGAGAAGCGTGCCACTGGCAACCGCCGAGTTGAAGCTTGCCCCTTACCCTTCCGCAAATTTTCTCGTGCTCGCATCTACCGCCATGGGAAAGAAGGACGCCCCCGCAGCTACACCCAAGAAGGCCGTGACCAACGGAAAGGTATGCGCCGCTCTGCTTCCATCATTAATTTGTAATTTTAATCGCGATTAGGCCAAGGGCAAAGCCGCTGCGCCGCCGCCAAAGCCTGCGCCTGTCAAGAAGGCAGAGTCATCAGACGACTCTGATTCTGACTCGGACGACGAGCCTGCGCCGCCCAAAAAAGTCGCTGCAAAGCCCGCCGCCAACGGAAAGGCAAAGGTACTTGATATATTTGATCATAAACCGTTCCACCCGCTCATAGCTTGTCCAGGCCGCACCCGCTAAAAAGGCAGAGTCATCTTCAGATTCCAGCTCTGAGGATGAAAAGCCAAAGGCTGCTCAGGTCAAGGCCGCCGCAAAGAAGGCTGACACCGATTCGGACAGCGACTCGTCCGACGAGAGCGATAAGCCCGCCCCAAAGGCCAAGACTGCACCTGCAAAGGCTGCAAAGGTCTCTGCAAAGAAGGTGACGCCACCGCCGACGATTGAAAGCGACTCGGACTCGTCGTCAGAAGACGACAAGCCCGCACCAAAAGCCGCACCTGCAAAGGCCGCTGCAAAGAAGCAGGATGACAGCGATTCTGACTCTGACTCCACTGAAGACGACAAGCCTGTTGCCAAAAAGGCTGCGGCCAAGGAGGCCGACTCTGACTCCGATAGCGAGTCTTCGGGTGAGGATGCTGACGGCGACATCAAGATGAAGGATGTTCCCTCGCCCGCAGTACAAAAAGGTCCGCGCCTTGCATCTTATCTTTCATTTAGATTACTAATACCACACACAGGCAAGCGCAAGGCCGATGATTCGCCTGCCGTCGACAAGTCTAACAAGAAGGCCAAGACCGACGACAATGAATCGCCAGTCTCAAAGTCTATCTTTGTCGGCAGGCTCAGCTGGAATGTTGACGATGAGTGGCTCAAGAATGAGTTCGAGTCTTGCGGTACCGTCGTCAGCGCACGTGTCCAGGTTAGTCAGATTATGGCTTGATCTTTTTTCTCCTGCTCATCCCATCTTGCAGATGGATCGCGCCACGGGCAAGTCTCGCGGCTTCGGCTACGTCGAGTTTGAAGACGAGGATAGCGCCAAGAAGGCTATGTCGGACCTTCAGGGCAAGGAGATCGACGGCCGGCCAGTCAACCTCGACTACTCGCAGCCGCGCGCACCCAACCCCGAGAAGCGTGCCCGCGCGTTCAACGATACAACGTCGCCCCCGTCGCTCGTGCTGTTCGTCGGCAACCTCGCGTTCAGCGCGAACCAGGATTCGGTGTACGAGCTCTTCAGCACGCACGGCGAGATCTCGAACGTCCGTCTCCCGACCGACCGTGAGTCCGGCGCGCCTAAGGGCTTCGGCTACGTCGAGTTTGGCGATCAGGCCAGCGCCACCAAGGCGTTCGAGGCCCTCCAGGGCTACGAGCTGGAGGGCCGCAACCTGCGCATCGACTACTCCCAACCCCGCACAGAGGGCGGCGGTGGTGGTGGAGGTCGTGGTGGCTTCGGTGGTGGAGGCGGCGGCCGTGGATTCGGTGGCGGTCGCGGAGGTGGACGTGGGTTTGGTGGTGACCGCGGTGGCCGTGGTGGTGGCCGAGGCTTTGGCGACCGCGGCGGTCGTGGTGGTGGCCGTGGCTTTGGCGGCGGCCGTGGCTTTGGTGGTGACCGTGGCGGCCGTGGACGCGGCGGCAACCCCGTACGGAGCGGCGCTATCGTCGCGGCCACTGGCAGGAAGACGACGTTCTAAGCACCTTGCTGGTATTGCTCTTTATCTTGCTTCCTGATCTCGCATCGTTTCACCTCACGAACTCTGTCATCTCACCACAAAATACTCGCGGGCTTACATGCCTAGCTTTCCACTGTATCTATCCACATGCCCAGCATCATGCCGTCGACGCTTGGAATATGCTCTCAATGCGAGTGATCATGTCGCTCCTTTCAAGTTCGTCGCTGTAACAAAAAAATTGTTGCCTTGAGTCATGAATGCGTTACGGCTGTCGAAAAAAGGGTGATATCAACCGGATCCTCAGAAATCAACCAAATCCTCTCGAATGACCTCCCCCACCAGGTTCTCCACTTGACCTATAATGTGGTTCGGTAACGCGTGCTCAGTCTTGTCAATTTGTATGATGTGGAGAGCACGGATGGACCATGTCCCACTGGACCGCGACGACTGCGAATTCTGCGCCAGCACCGCGACGAGTTCCTGCTTTGCGCTGTGAACAAAGCGGCAGTTTCGAAACCTCAGCACCTCGAGCTGTAGTGCGACGGTAGCATTTGACATCGCCATTAAGTCGCCAGGCTCGAACCAGATGTCCTCGAACGACAACTTCTGGAGCGAGCCGGTGTATCGCAGGATGTGTTGCGGGAAGACGTGGTGCAATGTCTGATAGCTTTGGTATGCTGCGACGGTGAGGTCCTGGATGTTCGGCGCAGCGCGCTCGAAGAAGAGCGCCGAGAAGCTGCTCAAAGATATGCTTGTGCGCAACTGGCGCAGCGCAGGAAGACTGGATCTTTCCATCGTCTCGTAAAAATACTCTCCAATCGGTCCTTCGATGGACAGTTGAGCAAGTCGCCGCAGTGGTGGGCAAGGATCAGACCCGGAAAAGCTGTGTGGAGAGTGAAAGGGACCAATTGGGATCGGTGCGGTCACTCCAGCAGTCACAGGAAACACCGGTAGTCGGTCCAGCATCCACGAATCTTCAAACGAAGCAGTCACATTGAGGCGAAGCGAGACTAAATCCGGCCACCATGTCGAGATGCGGCCAAAGTGGTGTAGCCGCACCGGGCAGCAGACAAGATCCACCTGCTCAAGACAGCGGAAATGGGCGGCTCCTAGCTGAGCAAGCGGCACACCGCACAGTCGCAGTTGGCGCAGGTTTGGCGCGGTAACTAGTGGTGGAAGATTTCTTCCATCCTCAGATATCTCCGCTGCGGTGTTAAGGGAGAGTCGCTCTAGAGACGGTAGTTTCTGCCGGGATTGGAGCAGGCGGATTGGTGGGGACGATTGCCCCAGTTTGCCCTCCTCGCTCGGCATGGTCCACATAGCAAAGGTTTGAACGCGAGGCAAAATATCTGAGAGCCAGCTAAGCGTGGTAAAGTAAGAGTCACAGTGCTCCAGTGGGGCGGAAGAAAAGTACACGTGCAAAGGCGATGATTGAGCGCGTGCTGCGAGACATTGCAAACGGATGAGTTGGGCGACCATAAACGGCTCGTCGGGAACGAAAGCGATGAAAAGCAGAGTCCATAGGTTACTCATGGATGCTGTCTTCCGAGCGAGCGATTTACAAACTGCGCTGAGATACCAGGGTAGCATCTCGATCTGTCTCCTGCTGTCAGGTGCTCCAAACATCACATCTTCGATGTCGAGCGTGCCACCAATGACCCACTTAACAATCGCGTACAGGATATCAGTAGGGAGATCCTGAAAACAAATCTGGCTCATAGCGTTGCTGTTGATCAAGAAATCTTAGAACGAACGGACACAGAGGAGAAAGCAGAGTCACATTTCGGCTCCTGCCGCGCGGAGCGCAGTTCTTTGATGCAAACACGGTATGCTATGAATAATGAAATGCCACGAAAAATGAGCTAGTACCAGAGCAGCGAGTCGAATGCCACTAAGGTACGCGACTATACTCTAGCGATGCTCGTTCTTAGCTCTTCATGTTTTAGTTGAATGCTATCCAAAACTTCCTACCTTTACCGCCCTCACCATGTTGACCCTCTCTGTGGTCAAATGATCGGAAAACAGATATCGAGCGTGGTACAAATACTTTATTCCTGTTCTTCCTGGTGCTGCAAACGGTGCGCGTTGTACCTGCGGACGAGTTTAGCCAGTAGCGATCGCGGACGCCTTGAGTAAGGCTGTGTTCGGATGCTGAGATCCTGCTGGAATGTCGGTGCATTTGGCGATAGATGGTTTCACCGAAGTTCAAGAGCAAAAAACCTCCAGGGTCATTTTATTTGGGTCGCCTTTGTACCGTAGTGCACGATGAACTGATAGCAATCCTCATCGCTTTGACTTTCAATCATTTGATCCTCAATCTCTCGTAATGTCTAGAGTTGACTCGCTAAGTCAGTCAAAACGAGCTCATTTGATTGCATTCACCCCGTCAACTTCTCGGAAACTTCAATCCTTCTCCGCATAGGCAAGCAGATGTCTTTCCACCTCATCTTCGGGCATAACGCGCCAGCTACCGCGGGTCTGCGACGAATGTAATTCGTTAGGATGGTAAAACCTAAAGACGATGACGGTGATACCTTCTCGGACTCGCCGTCGCCGACCGACACAATGCCGATCTCGACCTCCCCTGGCTTAAAGTCTGTCGCGAGCACCGTCGAGATGGCTTCAATGGCAATCTATTGCAGAATATCAGCCACAGACCTCAAAGTTTGATGAATAGAAATACCTCGATGACGATGTCGCGCTCGAGGCGCTTGCCTGCTGCAGCAGGGTCGTCAGCTCCACCCTCAAGACGTTTCCACCGCTTCTCAAGGTGGTTCATCGCCTAACGAGAGGAATGAGATCAAGCTTGAATGTGATCGGGAAACTATAAACGAACTTCTTGCTGCTTCTGGCCAGAGGCAGTGGCATGGAAGCCGATGAAATATCCTGCAGGATCGAGCTTGAATACTTGCGGCCCGTATTCCGCGTCCTGCCCAATGAGAATCATGGCTGCAGATCGAAGTCTGAGTACTTGGGTAGCGCGGACTAACTGCATACTGACCGATACCGAGTGGTCGCATGCCTGCGCGTTGAGTGTAAACCTGATTGATGTTGGCCAGTCTGCGAGCAAGAGCGTCTGGAGTGATCTCGTAGCCAAATTTGTAGCGGAAATCGGCGGCCTCTGCGCGAGCACGCTGAACCTGAGCACGCGCGTCGGCTGCATGATCAAATATTGGTTCAGCGTTGCATGAACAAGAACCTTGAGCGCACCTTGAAGACCGGTCATAACGCAGCCAATGCTAGGAGTAATGCTGAAGAGGTGGGTGACGGTACTAGCATCGAGGAGCTTGTCCTGCATATGGCACAGGGGCGAGCAACAGAGTGAGATCGCAGTAAGCCGCGAACGAGCCCGCAAAAGTGTGGCATACTCACGGGAACCTTCTTCTGGGTGATGACGACTGCGGTGTCCTTGCCGCGCACGGCGATCGCGGTGTGGCCAGATCCAGATATCGCTTTGAACGCGTACTCTGCAAATAGACACGAGGTAGGTATAATGGATCGTGTTCAGGCAAGCCGATGATGTGCATTAGGGAGCGAGGGTATGAGTGTCTCTCAAGGTGGACGCGCAACTGTGGACGCGCAACGCACCGACTTGGTATAGTCGACCCTCCGGCGAGAACACCGTCAGGTATCTGTACAAAGGCAATTCCAGCTCAGACGCGAAACTTCAAAGGGCGCAGTGACGCACCGGTCGTAACTGGTGCGCGACATGAGCGACTGTGCAAGGGAGACGCGTGTCGTCGCGCCGGGATTTGCCAGGCGAGTACTTGTCCAGACGCCACCATGACTGATACCCACTTCGATGTTCTCATCCTCGGAACTGCGCTTCCGCATTCAATTGCGGCCGCTGCGCTTGCAAAGGCAGGTCTCACCGTTCTCCATGTCGACTCCAACGAGCACTATGGTGGCCCACAGGCAGCTCTCACTCCAGATGAACTTGCTGCCCACCCCTGGACTGTGACACACCCGGACAGCGCCAAACCAGAACAAATACCCTACGCCCGCCAGTACTCGATATCTCTCGCGCCTGCAGTTGTTCAATCAGCTGGACCCTTCATAGACGCCATAGTTCGCAGTGGCGTCTCCAAGTACGGGAGCTACAAACTACTCGAAGCACTCGCCCTGTACCATCCAGCATCCGGTTTGCTCCGCCCCGTGCCTGGGAATAAAGAAGACATCTTCAGGTCACCTGACCTCACCCTGCTCGAGAAGCGTCGCCTCATGAAGTTCCTTCTGTTCGCTGCACAGTTCAATCACGAACAGCATGGCCTCCCAGACAGCGAGACTACAATGGGTTTCAAACAGTGGCTACGCACTAAGTTTGGTCTTGGAAATGACCTCCAAGATGCTGTTTGCTTTGCTCTAGCTATGAGCGACATTGGAGATGGTGAGGTACAGTATCTCATATATCGGCATAGTGTTGATGTTTCAAACGCAGAGCACACCCTTACTGCATTGCGTCGTATCAAATCATTCATCGATGCAACTGGAAAATACGGCAACTCACCTTTCCTTGTGCCTTATTATGGGGGGTTAGGTGAGATCGCGCAGGGTTTTTGCAGGACGTGCGCTGTCCACGGAGGGGTATACATACTTGGACGACCTGTCGATCGGCTCGAAAGGCTGAATGATGATTTGATTTCTAACGGCAAGGCGCAGATTCAGCAGGAGATGGAAAATGAACCGGGAGTCGACAAGAAGTCCACTCCCGAACGGTGGCAGATCATACTCAACGGCGTACCAGATGCCCTCACGGCATCAGTCGTACTTGCAAGTGTGGAAGACCTTCCAACAAGTGTGCGCCCTGTAGGGATCGCGCCTGTCTCAGAACGATCTATGGCTTGCACGGTTGTGATCACCGACACTCCTGTCAAAGTGAAGCTTGCGACTCCTGCAACCGAAAGAGACGATGCATCGCCCAGTAGTGAATCACCCTCAGACGGTGCAGTGGCAGGCTCAGATCGTTTAGCCGATACGGACCCACCGCAGCGAGGGACAGATGCTACTTCGACGGTACCCTCAGACCCATGGATACTGGAAGCGTCCACCCCACAGGGTCCCGACGATGCATTGATCGTGTTCCCACCGGGTTCCGTTCCAAATGGCAAATTGGCGTGTGCTGTTCGTGCTCTTTCCACTGGGCCAAAGAGCAACACAACTCCCACTGGTCGTTGTAAGCACCCTCCCTTGCCCTGTCAAACTAAGATAAGTGATTTTAACGCATCTTCTAGGGTTAACGCACGTGTTCGCAACGGATTGCACTGATTCGCAGCTTCTTACGCCGTACGTGGATGCAGTCCTACAAGGACACGCGCCGTTACACCAGCGACATTTCGTTGCGCGTTCTTCGCAGTGGTCCAACCCAATCAACAACGACCCGGCACTAGTACTGGTTGACTCGATCCCGCTCGCATCTCCTGCAGAAATTGGAGACATCGCAACACGCACTGCTCAGCACGCGTTTTGGAACACCATGCGAGTTCTTCGCCCTGATGTTGCGGAGGGTCACGATGATACGGAGCGAATCTGGCCTCAGGAGGAGAAAGATGCCGACAACGAGGTGGCCGAGGAGGAATGGTAGCAGAATGATTCGATTGATGACCTTGCCTTCCGTTCAAAAGCCGCACAATTCAGCAATATATTTATTGCAGATCATGCCACGTCATACCTCGCGCCTGACCGAACATATTTTTACGTAGCTTCTTACCTATGATTCTGCTATGATCTCAGTTAGAGCAGGCTCGAGACGTCACGGTACCTCATGTCCACGGGAGTTTCCTCCGAACTGAAAACACTGACGGCGAAGCCGTTTTACGCCGTGACGTGGCGCATCCTCAGGCCGCTTTCAGCGCCTAGTAATGTCCCGTGCGATGGATCAGTTTATTGCGCAATATAATTGAAACTGTGTTCTTTGACTGATCAACTTAAACTGCAGTGGCGCGCGGATTGTTCCGTGTCTTCGCAAGTTGGTGAAGTTTGGCAATACACTGTCTGCATGCCGGTGTTCTGGGCTATTTAATTACGACCCTGCGATGAGAAAGAAATTGCAGCGGACAGGGACATCGATGAGATGCGCGACAACATGACCACCGCCCACGGGGCCTTGATTGACTGTTCGATGAGGCAATCTGAGGCTTAAAATCGGGGCAAGTGAGTCTGGGTACTTGTTTGAGGGTGCAAGGCGTGATGAAAGATAGTGTTCAGCAACCCATTAAGGAAGGCGCTGCTACATGCGTTGACAGGACAGAAGCGCACGCCACCAGCTTCCATTGTCTCCTCTCCACCGTCGGGAACGATTCTGCGAGGTGCAAAAGTAGGTCAAAGAATATCTTCCACGCTGTCAGAATCAGAATTCACCAAATTAAAGCTGCATAAATATGGCAGTCGGCGATATAAGAACAGCGAGGTGAGGCTCAGGACGGCAACTGAAAAAGTTTCCCGTTCATCGGTCTTGAGACACTCTCCGTGCATCTAGCCTTGTCGCCATGTGTGTGCGGTGTGACAAAGTCCATTGCCAAGTCGTCAAGGCGCATGCACACGGCAGACAGGCTGGGTGTAAGGAAGTCACGTCCCGATCGGCCGTGTGCGGTGGACGGCCCTGGTACCGGCAAGGACGGGCGGCGCGAGACTCTGACTGATAAATGGTCACGCAATGCATTCATTGCATTTTTGCATGTATATATACCTGTAAAAGCAGAATGCGAACGTGTCAGAGGAGCTCTTGTCTTAGCTCACTCAACAGAGCCGCAAACAGCATTTTTTGTTTTCCGTAGGCGCAGCCACCAGTGCCTCCAGAGAAACCAGATATATTATGTCCTTTGACGACGCTGGCTTTAAAAGAAAGGTGAGTGTTGGGATGCAGGATGCTTCTACGGCCAACAATGGCCTCGGATAAGCGCTCAGAGAGTATCCTAGCGTATGGCCGGCGCCAGTTCCAGACCCAAGAGCTGCGGCCAACTGGCTGCAGCTCCATAGCCCATACCTCTAGCTGCCTAGCGGTGCGAGTCGACATTCATGGGAAACGCTGGCCGGGAGTGCAGATTGTCTCGCACGGCGTACTTATTTTCACGCAATCGTTCGTGTCGCAGAAGGTGTGTCCGGTGCTGACAGAAATGTGATGCGTGCACATGATGCCTCCCGGATATTACGTGCCATCACAAAATGCAGGGTGCAAAGGTGACGATTTTCAGCGTGGACGTACTGGTGTCTTCTTGTTGGAGCGAACGATTTTCTTCTTCGAAGCGCCTCCCACATGCCCAAGCAAGCGAAAGATTCCATCCAGAGCGATGCTAACCTTCGGATCTGATATGCCTTTCTTTAACGCAGTTTCTCTTGTTGCAATCAATCCGGCCTGTGAGAGTGAATACTGATTAGCCGGTTGGAATTACTCTGCGTCCTATCAGGAGTCAGCTTGATCGTATCAAACTATCCCACTGCCTTCAGGTGCGCGTAATTCGGTGGAAATAAACATTGCCGCGCTTGGTCGCACAAATTTAACCCAAGGAGCATTTCTCAAGGTCGCACTGCAGGATGATCGGTCAAGACAGAGAGAATCCAAAGCCGGTGATTTTGTACTTCAGATCGCGCAGGCAGCTAGAGGCCCGATGCGCTGTGGTCCGGACGTAGAGAGGTGGCTACGAGTTCCATCTGCAAAAGGGCTGTTTTTTATCTGCGATGCGTGATCCAACAGGCTTGGTGCGCAGGAAGGCGGTTCAGCCGTCCGCCGCTCCGAATGAGGCAGTCCGATGCACCGAACGAGCCATCGTGATCTAGTTGAGGCCTTCGGCAGTGCTGAAACGTGCTTGCGTGAGAAAGCCGAGGTGCCGCCGCTGACAGGAGTATAGCATATAAGCACAGGCGCGCGCAAACAGTTGCTGATGCCGAAACCTGCGCAAGCGGGCAGCGTCGCGCTGGCATCAAGGTCCCAGTGGTCGTCGACGGTGATGAAATGTAAACGCCGGACGAGTCAGGCAGCAAGTGTGGCCGACGTCCTATAATGAGTGACATATGAAGTCCGCGTGGGAACGGCGAAATCTCCAAGACTACATCCAACATGCGCGGCATTGACGACGACGGACCTGGAGAGCGCGATGGCAACCAGCCGATGCAGTCGCAGGCACCGAGGCGAGACACCGCAGCACTGCGCGCTGCGTTCCGGTGCCCTTTGATGAGACCATAGGCGGTGCGAATAGAACATTCCAACAACCAAGTCCGAATTTTGGTCGCTGTAAAAGCTGAATAAAGGCAAACGGGCTGTCGCGACGCCGGTGGTGACCGCAATCTGACTTACTCTTCCACCCTCATCACCATGTCGGTAGCACCTCTTCGAATTCAAAAGAAAGGGCCTGGTCCAGGGCCGCCATTGACTCTAGCGATGCCAACGCCGCCAAACGGGAGGCCGAGAACACCACAAATGCCGGGGCTAGGGCTCAAGTTGGACTTGGGGGGACTTCGGGGCGGGCGAGCACCTGGAATCGGCGCGCCAGAGTCGCCAGAAGATGATGTGTTCGCAAAACCGCACGAGTTGAATACGACATTGATGCCAGTGACTATGATCAAGAGCTCGAGCGACGAAACATTCAATGACCTCAAGGACGCGATCCAGGGCCTCACCACAGTGTCGCTCGAGGACCGCCCACCGAGCGCGGGCGATTATAAAGATGAGGACGAGGCGAATCTCATTGGCAGCATTGGGACGCGCTCGTTTACGGACGATGTGCTCGAGGAGATCTCGCGGCTCGGCGAGGGTGCTGGCGGCGCAGTGCACAAAGTCCGCGACAAGCGCACTGGCGAGATCCTCGCGCGCAAGACCATCCCCACGCGTACCACGCCCGCGCGCCAGGTCTTGCGTGAGCTGCAGTTTCTCCGCGACAGTGTTCACGACAACATTGTCACTTTCTACGGCGCATATATGACCCCTTCCACATCAGAGGTCAAGGTTATCATCGAGGTCTGCGAGGGCGGCTCGCTCGAGGCCATCGGTCAGAAAGTCATCGAGCTCAATGCCGCCAGCAGCGAGAAGGTCATCGGCAAGCTTGCAGAGGGCGTAAGTCCGATCGTGCGATTCTTCAAACAACCGCTCACGTACACTCACACACAGATCCTACAAGGCCTTGCCTATTTGTATTCGAAACAGATCATCCACCGCGACATCAAGCCCTCCAACGTCCTCCTCACCCGCCAGGGCCAGGTTAAGCTCTGCGACTTTGGCGTGTCTGGCACGCTTGTCGGGTCCATCGCCGAGACCTTTACGGGCACGCAGGTAGGCTGCCGTCGCGCACCGCTCAGATTCCGATCGTGCTGCTGACTCATCCATCGCGCGCGCGCGCGCAGTACTACATGGCGCCAGAGCGCATCCTCGGGCAGCCGTACACCATCCGGTCGGACGTGTGGAGCACGGGGCTGACGCTGCTCGAGCTCGCACAAAAGCGGTTCCCATACCCGCACAACCTCGGGCCGATCGATCTCATCCAGCGTATCGTGCGCGACGATCCGCCGAAGCTCGAGGACGACCCCAACGGCAGCCCGC
This sequence comes from Auriculariales sp. MPI-PUGE-AT-0066, assembly GCA_020744175.1. Classification (NCBI taxonomy): domain Eukaryota; kingdom Fungi; phylum Basidiomycota; class Agaricomycetes; order Auriculariales; species Auriculariales sp. MPI-PUGE-AT-0066. Next base: position 54,013 of record JAGTJP010000027.1, on the reverse strand, counting down.
CCCAGGCGTGGAGTCCCGGGATCAAGAACTTCTTCGAAGTCACGTACGTCCCGTCCTACCTACATGTGTGTGGGCAAGGGCCACTGATTCTGATCTCGTGCAGCCTCACGGTCGACTCGAAACGACGCCCGACGCCGACCGAGATGCTCGACCACTTCTGGGTGCAGGACAGCATGAAGCGCAAGCCCAACATGGCGCGCTGGATTGCTGAGCTGTGGTCTTTCCCCCCGCCCGACAAGAAGTAGAGCCCTCAAAACGTACACGTACTCAGTTCTTCTCTCCCGATGCCTCTGTTGCCGTACTTTGCCTCTGGCGCCTCGTGTTGCGCGCATGGCCCCGTGGTCGTCTGCCCACCCAACCCACCCTCGCCCTGTCATACTTGATCGAATTTGACCCTGCTGCTGCTGTTGTTGTCGTTGCCTCTACTGCACTATATCCCCCTGTCCTGCCACTGTTTTTACCCGCGCCCGAATCCTGACTCGAATACACACACTGACAAACTGCGATAACGATGGCATACTCACGCGCGCGCGCGCGTGCCGAGATGCTATTTTGTGGTGCGAGGGACATCCAGTGGATGGGAGAGCGGGAAAATACATGCAGATGGTAAATAGTACACGCGGCAGGATGGGGATGGGACAGGGATAGGGGTGAGCACAAAAAAGGAAAAGAGCTCGGATGAGCGAGCTCTGGAGCCCGCGCTGTTGAAAACGTCGGTCTCCCGGAACGGATAACCGCATCAGACGATGTCCCACATGTCCTCGAGCGCGCAGCAGAACTGCAGTTGGGTATGAGCAAGGCAGACTTGTCGTGTTTGAGTACGATGCGCACCTTGCCGCAGGCGACGCTGGCACTGAGGGCATACTCACTGATTCCGATTTTTTCGTCGACTTGGCCGTCGGCAAAGTCGTCCTTGCCGCGGGCCATGGCACCGACAAAGACCGCAACGCTGCAAACGGACATCAGTGGCTGCTTGGTAAAGCATGTCCGATCAGACAGACCTGTGGGTCTCGGGCAGCTTGGGCAGGTATTGGGATAATCGGATGACGGGGGAGTCGCCGGAGAGGGTGAGCTTGAAGGTATTGGTGGGGAAGTGGTCTGTGACGGGGTTCTGTCAAGTGTGAGTGTGAGCGGGTGTGAAAATCGATGAGGGTGCCGGCTTCACCTTGATGACCTTGAGCAGTTTCTCGGGCCCATTCACGGCACGAATGCTTAGCTTGTGCAGCAATTGTACTGGAGGTGGGTGGCGTGAGCAGATTGGATGACTGATGGGAAGCAGTGAGCTTACCCATGAGACCGGAGAAACGCTTGAAGGTGCGAGGAATGCGGACATGTGGGTTAACCTCGATGAGGACACCTTTTGTGGTGTGAATGTAGACCTGAAGTCTGCCAGCCTTGTTGAGGGGGGAGTCGAGGAGAGTGAGGAGACATTGGTGAGTGATATCTGGACGGGCGTCGGCGATGTCTCTGCCCATTTTTGCAAGGACACCCTGATGGTCGTCGCAATTGAGGAGTGCATACTTGGCCTCCTTTTTGCCATTAGGACCACCCTGACCACCACCACCGCCGCCGCCGCCAGACGAGACCTTGTATGCCTCGAGACAAGCGCGTTCGAGAACGACGATGAGGCGCCGTGTGTTGTCTTTTTGCACGAGTGTGCGTGGAACGGAGGGCTGAACGGGCAGCATCGACGGGTTACGCAGACGGTCTACTTGGCGGTGAAGTAGCACGGCTGGGTCGTCACGTGGCACAAACGGTTGAACGTGTGGGTTGAGCGTTGATGTCGACGTCGAGGCCAATGGCGAGACAGCGACTGCGCCGTCGTCGTCGGCGTCGATGGGCCGATGGACATCCTCGTCGTCGGCCTCGGCTCGAACGTGACCAGCTTCGGGCGAAGTGCTGCGACTGAAGACGGAGCGAACGTCGTCCTGCGCACTCGAGTCGCCGCGTACCAGCATGCGTGCAGACGACGCTCCCGCCTCCGTAACAGCGTTCGAATGTGTTCGGTGCTTTGGATTTGGGTATGGACCGCGTCGTACGCGTGCAGAGGAAGACTGCGAGTGCCGTCGGCGTCGTTGCGCTCCGCTCATCAAGTCCAACTGTGGCAGAGATTTGCTGCGACTCCGCCCGTTTCGCGCAATCCCGATTCCCTGTCTCTCCCTCATTACACAAAAAATGAACAGACGCGTGCTTCAAAGAGCCACATTCGTCGCAACTGCAGCCGTGCGCCAGCCACTGCGAGCTGCACCACGTCGACGCATGGCTACATTCGAGCAGCGCTCGCACGACAGAAACCAGTTTGGAGTATGCACACCTACCAATCGTCACAGACCCCGCCCTCACACACCTCGCTAGCTCCTCTCTCCCGCAAGCTTTGGCATCCTAGTGCTCACAGGCGTCGGTCTCTACCTCTACTTTGAGCACAAACGGGAGGAAATTCGGCAGAAGAAGAGTCAGTAGCATACTCGCGCCTTCACAGCACCCACACCCACACATCACAGTCGAGATGCTCAAGAAACAAAACACCAAATTCGGCAAGGCCGCTGTTGGCGGGCCATTCAACCTCATCACTCAGAACGGCGTGCCATTCACCGAGCAAGACCTCCTCGGTAAGCCGGCTGTCACCTCGCTCGCACCGAGTGCCGACAGCTTTGCCCGCGACAGGCAAATGGTCGCTCGTGTACTTTGGATTCACGAACTGCCCAGACATATGTCCAGACGAGCTGGACAAAATGAGCACCGTGGTCGACACCATTGGTATGCACCTGTCTCGACTGTTCGCGACTCGCTGTTCTAAAGTCTATGCAGACGCGCGCAACGGCCCCGCCGTGCAGCCCATTTTCATCTCCTGCGACCCCGCGCGAGACTCCAACAATGCCATTCGCGAGTATCTCAAAGGTCCCAAGCATAGCAGTCAAGCCTCATGTGTGTGAAACTTATCCTCCTTGGTAGATTTCCACCCGCGAATGGTCGGCCTGACAGGGACCTACGAGAACGTCAAAGCCACCTGCAAGGTCTGCAAGATCATTCTTGCTTGGAGGTAACTCATACTCTGGCAGGCATATCGCGTTTACTTTTCGACGCCACCCAATGTCAAGCCTGGTGACGACTACATCGTCGATCACTCGATTTACTTCTATCTCATGGACCCCAACGTTCGTCTTCTCGTACTATAGTCCTGATTGAGTCGTGCTTATACTCCACGGCCAGGGAGAGTTCGTCGATGCATTTGGCAAGGATCGAGATGCTGCTTTCGTAATTGCACGCATAGAACAAGCGGTCAAAGAACACGGGGAAGGCAAGAAGAATTACGTCGAGCTCTAATTGCTCCTGGCCTATTGCCACACCTCATGTAACAACATAGCGAACAATCAACACCGCTCTCACTCCAAAAAAGTGATGCATTCGAAAGCAGTATGAGACAGCAAGACTTTAAATCAGTTGCATGAAGGCGGATCGTGCAGTGATCGAAGCGGAAGAGCATACACAGGAGAAGGGATGATGCGAACGGTAGCGGAGTAGTCGAAGAATCAGATTGATCAATGCCTACCAAGAAGGAGACGAAAGCAGCAGCGCTGTCAGATAGGTCATGAGAATGGTAGCATGGCATGGCAAGCAACCCCCGGCGTCCCAGTATTTTCACGGCCCCTCAGTCAGAGCCTCCTCCGCCTCCGCCTCCGCCTCCGCCGCCCGAATGACCTCTTGCAAGCCCCGCCGCCATCAGCCCGCGCTGCGCGAACCCGCCGCCAAACCCGCCGCCCCGTCCTCGCCCGCGCCCGCGCATGCTGCCCGTCGTCGCGGCATTCAAGTTCTCGCCGCCGACCGAGCCGGCGCGCTCGTCCGCCACCATAACGCGCGGCACCATGTCAAGCAGCTTCTCCGCATGGCCCTCCTTGGCGAGCGCCGCCCGCATCGCGGGCTCGTCGCCAAACTCGACGTACGTTACGCGCGTCGGCCGGCCGGGGATGAGGCTGGGCAGGTTTACGCGCGTGATGCCGTCGCGCGCGCTGGGCACGAAGAACTCGCGTACATCCGGCTCCGTCGCCGCCGCGGGGATCTTCATGAACAGTGTCCACGGATTGCGCTTTGGCCGCAGCGATGTCGGCGTGCGCACGCCGTCCGACGGAGACAGCAGCTCGCTACCGCCGCCGCCGCCCGTGTCGTCCGTCCCTGCCGACGGTGGCGGCGGCGTGCCGGTGTGCACGGCGGGCTTCTGCGGCGATGGCGACGGCGCGTCCTTCTTGTTGTGTGGTGGCTCGTCCTTTTTCGGCGCTGGCCCAGGCGACGTCGCGTCGCCGGGCTCCTTGTCCTTGTCCTCCCTCGCCTTGGCCTTCTTCTCGCGCTCCTTCTCCTTGCGCTTGTCCTTCTTTGCCTGTTGTTTGTCTGTCTTATCCTTGTCCGGCGCAGGAGTTGTCGAGGACGGCGTACCGGTGCCGTTGGTGGCTGGAGCGGTGGCGGCATTGGAGGGCGTGGACGTGGCTGGCGGTGCGGGAGATTTGGCGGGAGTTATGGTTGATGATGCTGGCGCCTGTGCAGGTGCTGGAGTACTCGACTTGGTGGGAGGTTGGGTGGTGGCGGTGGGTGCTAGAGAATTTGGAGCTGGGTTCGCAGTTGAGTTCACGTTGGGGGCAGCGGTAGTCGCAGCAGTCCTGCGATACGCAAAGTTGAAGCCTTGTAAAGAAAATCATTAGATGAAACGACAAAATACAAGAACGGGAGATTAAAGGCGTACCCTGACTCTTCAGCTCGGCGCTGACGCGTCCATCCTTGATATCCAGCAACAGCGCGCCATATGCAGCATCGCAGAGATTCCAGTTCCAGCAGTTCTTCCACGCCGGGTCCTCTGCAGCGGCAGTGCCGGGTGCGGCGCTGGGTAAAATGCGCTCTGCTACCATGATGGCCTTTTCAAGCAGGACGCGCTGAGCATCGTCGATGACCGCGTCGACCTGGGTCTTGACGTTCTCGTAGATGCGCTCAAAGGACTCCTTGCCGGCTATGAGCTTCTGGCGGTAGCCTTCGAGGTCGGCCTGGACGGAGAACTCGTTCCACGATGTGGAATAGCGGAAGTGCAGGCCGGCCGAGATGGTGAGGTCGGCTTTTACAACGAGAGCGAGCTGAGCGAGTAAACCTTCGCGGCCGGGTGAAGCATGTGTGACGAGAAGACGAGTTTCACTGGGATCAAAGACCTTCTGGCTGGTGTCAACGAGCTCGCCGATCTGGAGTGCGGTGGTCCACATTGTGCCCTGGCCACCAGCCACGGTGGCCTGGCCATCGCCGTTGTCAAACATACGATGGGGCACAAAGGCACCACCAAGACCGAGCAGCCTGAGCTTAATGCCACCGACATCGAGGAGGCGGGTGGTTGCCTCATCGAGGACATGCAGGTTGGGCACGTCGTACTCGCCTGCACGGAACTTTTCGAGAACGGCGACATCCTCGCAGGCGCCCCAGACGGTGAACACGGTACATTTAGCCGGAGCTCGCCCGTACGCAGCAGTGGGAACTCGGACAAGGCACTCGGGCGTGTGCTCGCCGCCAACGTCTGGCGCAGCACCCCCGCCGCCTGTTCCAGCAACTTTGTCCGCTCCTCCTGCCCAACCAACGGCGAGTACATGATTATGTGTCGCAAAGTGCGGTCGCTGATGCGCGACAGCGATGCCGCCTCAAAGAACCCAAAGTCGCCCGTGTGGATGATCGCGTGCGCATTGTGCTCCGCCGCGAGCTGGTTCAGCTGCGACAGCTTGCCCCGGATGTCCGCAACGGCCAACACACGCCCCTGTGCAGTATCAAGTACAACCGTCGTCTGTGGTGGCAATGGCGTCGCGGATTTCGTCGGTGGCTTCGACATCGTGCACGGTGGAACTGGTCAAAGAAATTCGCGACATCGGCATTTCCCAGCCTCGTTCTCCCAACTGAGATCACAGCGCGTCGCGTCGCGGAATGTCACACGCCACACACATACACGATCACTGCTATCATTACAACATTTTCCCATGCTACGCGCCAGTGACAGCCTCTAATGTGCCCACTGCGGTCTGCATCCGCTCAACTGCAGCGACGTGCGCGGGGAGAAGCCCTGCAGTGTCCGGCTCCCTAAACGCGCGAACCGAGTCCAATATCGCCAACTCGCGCATGTTGCTCGCAATTTCCCACAGCTGTTGCTGGGCTGTCCCATCGACCTGTGACATGCCATCGAACACGTCCCACAGCTGGACGAGAGGTGCACGCCCAACTTCGTCGTCCGCCACTAATACGGCTGCCGCCATCGGTAGTTGCAGAACACCGTCCACGTCGTGATCGCCGGGCGAGGCAGCTTTGCCGTCCGAAAATGCCCATTCTCCATCCGCCGCTGACCACAGTGTCGTTCGCGGAGCGACTGCCAGTCCGCGATCCGAAGGCGGCAAAATGATGGCAGATCGCCATGTCAAATCCTGAATGACACTTGCCTCGGTCGGTCGCTCGTCCATTGTTGTAGGGGTATGCCCGCCACCTGGCTTCAAAACTGGCTGCAGTTTTAGTTCAGGAGTGATGACCGGGAGTGAGTGATCGATGTGTATGCTCGTGACCGAAACATGACGGTGTGGCGAGGATGGCTCTGGCGAACCGGAATTCCGAAGCGTTTGCATGAGCTGCTTCCATGCTGTGGAACGCTTGGTTAGACGTTGGCAAACCAGCGCTGCTTGCACACACACCTAAGACTTCGTCCCGCGCCATCACGCCGTACTTGGTGATGACGAGCCTCCATTCGACGTCCGCCTGGCCCGCAACATCCATAGCGTTCTTCCACACCTGACGTGTAAGCTGATACGGGGTCAGCGTGCGATTTCGCTGCTCTTCTGGGTCAGTCGAGCTAGGTTCTGCTTCAGTCTCGTCATCCCAGTGCGCTGTCCAAGCCCAAGACTGGGTCACACTGCTCTCTCCGCGTTCATCTATCGCGCAGAAAAGAACCCACGTGCCACAACTGGACAAGGCGTACGCGACGTGGAGGAAAGTATGCCGATCCAGCACGTCCAGGTGTCGCACCGGCCACTCGTACTTGACTTCAGCACGCACATCCCGGGCCTTGCGAGCGAGTGCCACTGCAGGTGCATCGAACCTTGACCTCCAGCAAAGCCCGCGCCGGAAAAATGGCCGAGCAGCCCCACGGGCGACGACCAAAGGCAGACGGTCGTATACAGTCCGCGCGATACTGGCTACCGGATACCTGGTAGAATCTAAAAGCACGGGCTCCGGAATTAAATGGACCAGAACGCGGTCCGGGTCAAGCACCGCGCCGTTGTGCAACGCAAACTTCCCAGAGGCAACGCCGAAAATTGTGCGCAAAGGCAGAGTGCCAGTCGACATCGTGAGGAAATGCATCGGTACGACCACGTAGACCACGATGTGCGGCGGCATTGATGTCGCTTCCCCAGATGGCGGTGTACTGGCGCTAAGAATTGATGAGAACGCCCGCCGAAAGTGCTCCCACTTCAGCGGAACAAGGCCGGGTTGAGAACCCGTAACGGAAGTATCGGAAGTGTGTGATCCAAGGCCCAATGTCTGAAAATGGATCAATGTCATTCTTCGGTCGCCAATAGCACTCGCACCTTGTATGCGCAACCAACGTTGTCCAGCCAAGATGCTGCCAGAGGCGAACTGATCCCATTCCGAGTTTCTTCAAAGATGATGAAAGCAGTAACTTGTTTTGGGCCTCCACGTGGCCCAAGACCAAACCGCTCCCAGAAACGCAGCGCAGAGAGACCGAGCTGCACTACAGCACCATTCTTCGCCAGACCGACTTGTGGCTCAACCAGACGTCGAGCTGTCCACGGCAATGCGCTACCCATTTCGACAGCGGCCGCATTCTCATCGCTGGGCGGTTGGAACTGAAGTTCTGCTCCTTGTGCAAGATAACCAAGCTGCTCCAAGCATACGGCGCCACGAAGCAAGTCGTCCCTGCCGAGTTGTTTATGGCCCTCGAGCCCACCAAGCGTAATGAAATCCTGGGATCGCTCGCGAACTACGACTTTACAAGCCCGAGCCCAGAGTGGATTACAGGCCGCCTCTTTTGCAAGCACGGCCAAAAGAGGCTCGATATCCTCCACTTCGCCAGAACCAACAGGTGCAGGGCTGACAGGTGTAGGAGCGCCCAGAGGTTGCTGCTGGTTGGCCTGCAAGTCTGGAGGTCGATGTAAAGCTACAGTTTGCTCGCGGGCAAGCTCGGATACAGAGCCAGTAAGGAGTGAACTCAAAGCTGGGAAGAGCGGGCGATCGTCTCTGCAAACCGGCGCCTGAACCGTCCCCGGACGCTATGAGCTCACCTGTGGATTCTTTGAGGATCTCGTCATCGGAAGAATCATCGCTTGAAGGTGGTGAGGGAAGAGCACCGGCTCGCTCAAAAGCCTCATCAATCCAGGCATCATCCGTTCGCAGCCAGCGCGGCGTCCGTGGGTTAGCTTCAATGCTCGCAATGCTTGCAGTCGAAGACTTGGGGTACGGCGGCGCGGGGTTCCGCAGAGCCCTCAGGCGCCTGACTAGACCGACAGATGGATCTGTGGCATGATTGTATCGCCGCACGAGATGTCCGTCGCCTAGGCTAGGTTCCTCCGAGCTGCTACTTTGCGGGGAAAGCGGATAAGCCGCAAACTTGCCTGCCAATGCATACTTAGCATCCGCCGCATCGTGTGAGGAAGCGAACGGGATGGGGTCAAATGGATCGTGATGCCTGCGTGATGAGCGCGCTGGTGTTTTCGGCTCCATGGCAAAAGCTAGCTCCGAAGTGGGCGGCAGCACTGGCTGCTGTATCGGGGTCTTCGCTGGAGACAAAGGTTGTGGAGAAGCGTATTGGGGTGTCCACCCTGTACCCGGTCCAAATAATTCGCGCGATGCTCCTGGAGGGGTGTGTGGTGTACTACCCGGCTGATGCACCGCAGAAGATTCGTCGACGGTCATTGTAAAGTCATCCGCCCCATCAAATAGAGGTGATGGGTTAGTCACCGAGTCCACTAGCATGCTCGACTCCTGTATAGTAACAGCGCCCGGGGCGGGCTTGGGCCCGTCCCAGAAGCTGAAGTCATCGTCTGTCAGGCCAAAAGCAGATATGTCCACGTCCATAGACATGCCCATATCGAGATCCATCCCCATTGACATGTCGACGTCAAAGGTTCCGCCTGCCCCGGTAGCCTCTCTACCGGAATCATTCACTGGCCCCGACTGTTCGGCGACACTCTGGGATGCCGGGTCATTGGTGTGCGTGACGGATCCATCACTACGATCAGCTGGAACAGACGACTCTCGCGAACTTAGGAGCTGCGGCGTGGCGCGTGTGGGAACAGGACGACGGAAGCGTTCCTCTTTGACGCGCTCCTCACGTTCACGTTCACGCTCGCGCGACACTGCATCAACGAGATAGGTCACGGCGTCAGCGAGCTGAGGCAAATCTGCAGTCGTCCGAACGATTGATTGCATAAGCTGTGGGCCGAGAGTCGCAGTCGCGGTCGATGTGGGCTTGTGGCTCTCGATGAGATGTCCGAATGTGTCTGGCAAAGCCGGTCGCTTAGTGGCAGATGGCAGTGACGTGACAGCCAGAACGAGCATTGCAGGCCACACGACGACAGCAGCGCGGTCATCTCCCGGCTGGTGCGAGGCGGAATTGTTTGGGAGGTTCTGAGACTTGATCGAGACCCAGCAAGCCAAAAGACCTCGTTCCCGAAGTTTGTCTGAAATGCCGGGACAATGGCCATCGAAAGCAGTTGAGAATGTATCAAGGACCTGGTCAGCGGGCCCTGCATATGAACCCAGCAGGAAAGCTGGGATGCCATATGGTAGAAGCAAGATCGGCGCGCCGGAGGAAGCGAGGGGAGGACGGAGACTGGAGAACGGCGTGGAAGTGAACGACGGACGAACCAGAATTTTGGAAGGGGAGAACCACTGCAGATGAACGCAACAGTGAACTAGCCGTCTTCTGTTAGACAAAGGAAAAAGAAGGAACGACAAAACCACCCATTAGTCACAGAGTAAGCAAGATGATGGCACGCACGACTTGGAGTCCCATGCTTCAGCCCATTCGGACTGAGTACCATAGGGGACAAGGATGAAGCCATCTCTGAGTTTAAGGCAGAAGGTGTTTGCGCTGGTCGGGGCGTTGCAGATGTCGTACAACAACCGTTGGCGGAGTGCTGAGAGGAAACGAAGGTAAAGGTCGCGATAGGCTGGTGTGAGAAAACGAGTATCGTCTGCATGTTTAGAAGAGTAGAGCTGCTCGAACTCTAGGGATGTGGTCTGTTTGACTTTGAATGCCAGAAATTAGGCTGTGAGTAACGCATGGCTGACGCGGTGACTTACGGATGAGGCCGGGTATTGTGAGAGCCGCCAGTGCCTCCGAAGAGCGGTCCTTGGACGCGATTGCAAAGACTGAGAGTTCGTCGTGTGCTACGATCGGCAGCAGCGCGTGCACGGGCTCGACCGCGCGGGACTGGCGCGAGACGAGTTGACACGCAGCTTCGAGGACGCCTGATGATGGCGCGGCAGGAGCAATAAAGGACACACAAATGACCCTAGCGTCGTGCGGGAGCTCGAGCCAGCGCGCAACTAGACTCGTCATCGTCAGCGCGGAAGAACAAGTGCAGACGCGCTGCGGTGAATGCCGAGCAGCACCCGCACAATGCACAGGGGCTGTACTTTTCCAAACAGCTCAACTCGCGGAAAAGCACCCGTAGTTTTGCGGAGTTTGCCAAAGAGCGTTGAGCGCGGGACCTTCCAAAGATCGCTAGCGTCGGCTCATACACGTGATAACCCCCGTCTGTTGCCCTCCTTCACTCATGTCCATGTTCCGTCCGGTTGCACAACGCGCCCTCGCCAATGCACGCCCAGCCCGTTCGCTATCCTGCCCTCGTGTGCGCGCACTTTGCGCGTCGCCGCGCCCATTCTCACGCTTGTTCTCTGCCTCAACTGCCGCTCACCAACTGCCGCCGCTGACGACACTCACCGAGGAAGAGGAAGCTATTCGCGAGATGGTCCGCCGCTTCGCGACCGACGTCGTTGGCCCCAAAGTGCGCGAGATGGATGAGAACGAGATGATGGATCCTGCAATTATCAAGGCGCTCTTTCAACACGGCGTGAGTGTCTCGTGTCGTATTACTCCTGGTTGACTTACACGACCTCAGCTCATGGGCATCGAAAGTAGCGCCGAACACGGCGGAGCAGAATCCAGCTTCACCACAGCAATTATCGCCATTGAAGAGCTTGCGCGCATCGATCCCTCCGTCTCCGTCCTCTGCGACGTTCATAACACCCTTGTCAACACCATCTTCCGCACCTACGGCACCAAGGAGCAGCAGGACAAGTATCTTCCCCTTCTTGCCGAGAGCAAGGTTCGTAATTCGCACTACCTTGGCACTTGCTTATATATTTCAGCTCGGCTCGTTTTGTCTGTCAGAACCAGCGAGTGGGTCCGACGCCTTTGCCCTGCAAACTCGTGCCGAAAAGTCAGGCGACCACTATATCATCAACGGGTCTAAAATGTGTGCCAGTCATTACACTTTTGGAGCCTGTTTTGCCTAACTTCGTATTCGCCTCACAGGTGGATTACTAACTCATGGGAAGCCGAAATCTTCCTCGTCTTTGCAAACGTAGACCTTTCCAAAGGCTACAAGGGTATCACGTGCTTCGTCGTTCCCCGTGATCAAGTCAAGATCGCCAAGAAGGAACAAAAACTCGGAATTCGCGCGAGCAGCACTTGCACTGTCGCATTTGACGACGTCAAGGTTCACAAGGACGACATCATTGGCGGCGAGGGCAAGGGCTACAAGGTAAAACTTTTTGTCGCCCCTTTGTACTCGCTTATCTGACCTCTTGTCTTTCAAGATCGCGATAGAGATTCTGAATGAGGGTGAGCCAGTGACTTCATCACTTCTTGTTGCACGACTAAGCCTGTAAATAGGTCGCATTGGAATCGCTGGCCAGATGCTGGGTCTCGCTCAAGGCGCTTTCGACAAGGCCGTCCCGTATACTTTCGAACGTAAACAGTTCGGGCAGCCCATTGGTACCTTCCAGGGGATGCAGCACCAAATAGCTACCGCAGCCACCCAGATTGAGGCCGCTCGCCTCCTGACCTACAATGCAGCGCGACGAAAGGAGAATGGTCTACCATTCACCAAGGAGGCGGCGATGGCGAAGTGGTATGCAAGTGTTGTTGCTCAGGAGGTCTCGGGCAAGGCAATTGAGTGGTGCGGTGGTGTCGGCTTCACTCGGGAGACTGGCATCGAGAAGTTCTGGAGGGACAGCAAGATTGGGGCAATCTACGAGGGCACCAGTAACATTCAACTACAGACAATCGCCAAGCTATTGCAGAAAGAGTACTCTTAGTTAGTAATACAATTACCTGATTTACAGTATTACCCGGGGTTGTGGCCGTTCGCAAATTTGTCAAGATATACTCGCGCAAGGTGTGAGGATCCTTTTTTGGTCCGAAATATTGTGCAAATAGTGAACTGATTTCCTAGCATTTTCCGCTGCCCGTGTTCCCGGCATTGTCCAACGCGAAACACATTTGTAACACAAAAGGTCTATTGCTTTGTACTCGAAAATTGAAATAAATATGATATTCTCGATATTTTGCAAGTTCCACTGTGACCACTCTGAGAACATGCACGTGTGCATAAATTTACCACAGAAATGTTGGCACTACAGTATTCCCGCAGGCAATGGCCAACTTTCGCTTTGCAGTCTCAATCCCTTTCCACTTTTCTTCAATAAATAGAGGCTGCTACGAGACTATAATGAGAGTATGAAAACAAATTTTCGTGAGTTTTTACCGCAAAATGAGAGTACTGTCACCGTTGCAATTGACAGTGAGATGAAACCCGACTTGTACCATTTGGAGTCACTCTCGAGACTACAAATCTGTCAAGGATGGGCCTGGCGGGGGCCAGTGAGAGGTTCCGAGGGTGCAGGTACGATACCGGAAGTAATCGGGTCATATCTGAGCGGCCAGATGACAGTGTGCTATTGAGGCACACCGGGCCAGGGACCAAGAGATGACAGAGTCAACGGATGAGACAGATGAAGTAATAGATGATAATGGAGGAGGCTGAGAGGTACCCGAGAATGTATGCGAGTATCGGGTAGACACATGATGGGGAACCGAGTGCACAAGTCCTAGCAAAGGTGACCCTAGGTCAGAGCTTTGCTTGGATGAGCCGAGGTTATGCCAACGGAGTCGGACAAATATCAGATACGAGGAGGCAAGCCTGTTGTTGATTTCAAACTTGTTCTCTATGTACAACCGGATCGGGAGACTTATATACTGAGACTGGGAGGCTATGTACTGCTGCGGATATTTCTACCTTGTGCTTGGGTTGTGAGAATATCAAAGTCTGTGACGGGATCTTTTGTTCAACAGATGGTCAGGTACGGGGTGATTGGGTGGAACCCTCAGATGATTAATCATCCATCATCGGGTGCTGGGTGGGATCACCCGGGGAGAACCAGTGCAAGGCAGGCACTCAGCTTAGAGCCTAGCCATGTACCTCATCACTGATCTTTGACCGGAGGGGACATTAGTCCAAGGCAATGTTCGATGGGAGTCGGATACAGCGGATACATATTCGGAAGCAAGCGGGAGCAAATGAGAGCAAACACGGAAGCAGGTGGGTATTCAGCAAAGTAGCAGATCGGGTAGTGAATTCAGGCACAGACATAACAGTATCCCCCCTTTTGGGTCCAAGCCCACAAGGACAAGGCACATGGGAAGTCACAAGATATTCTGGAAGTTGGGATGTGTCGCATCATGTCATGCGTCAATCGCTGGATGTAATAACAAGCGAGGGTGCCGATGTGATGTTACACATGGCTCCTTGCCCTCTTACACTCATCTCGAGAATGGCTTCCAACAATTGTACTCGTGCTCAGATCCTAGTGTTGTTGCCTGCGGATGCCCAGGAGGTCTCGGGTCTTGAGGATCGGATCACTCACTTGCTCATGTTCCTGGAGGCTCTGGTGAAAGACTTCCCGGATGAGACGCCGGCTCTTGCATGGCTTGTGGAGATCCATGAGATTGCTGCTGTGGAGCACATGGAAATGGAGGTGACTGAGGTGGTGTCGGTCGATTTGGTGGCCGATACACCAGACAGCATGCTGCTGCAACACCTAGTGGAAGGAAATGTTGGTTTAATCTGCGTGAAATATGCGGGTGACTTGCGGGCAGGTCTTAACTTGGTCAAAGAGATCGAACAAGAGGCGACTCTGTGCCACACAGAGTTGGATGAGAAGAAAAGGGGCAAGCAAGAACGTCTTGCGGCATTGTACGTGGAGATGCAGGTGAAGCTTGTCATGGATGCGGATGCCATCTGGATGATGCAGGAGGGCACGTCAAAGTCGTCCGGACTGGATGACAGGGACATCGTCATTGTTGACATTGATAAGGAGGTGGCTGCCGTTGTGACCCTTCTTACCATGGTGTCGCCCAGGTTCAAGGGCAAGGTCAAGGCGGGCACCGCCAAGGGCAGCATGCTTCCCTTTCCCAATATCTTGGGTGGGTACAACTTTTGGGCCGAGGCGGCCCTCAATCGCCAATCAGTCAAGATCAGGGTGGGCTATGCATACGGATGGGTTGGTGTGCCACCACTGCATTCTGACAGAAAGAAGCATTGGCCGGTAAGTCATCTTGTCTACATCAGATGGACCGGATACTCATTGCAAGAATTCTTAGTGTGGGTGATGCACGAATGCGAAACACATTTGCATCCAGATGAACTTTTTTCCGTCGTCCCAGGGTTGTCGCGCCATGTGCAGCAACTCTTGCCAGGGTTGCTCCCTTGTGAGTAAGACTGTGGTGAAGTGCAAGCGCAAGGAAGATGGAGATGAGGTGGAGGTGGAGGTGGAGGTGGAGGACGAGCCGATGGGTCACGGGGTCAAGCAGCAGGCGGTCAAGTGGATTTGTTCCACTGTGCAGGGCGAGGATGCAGATGCCCTTCACCTGTGCAAAGTTGTTGTGGCTGGGTTGTCTGCATGCCGGTTGGGACTGATCGCCCACAAGTTGCAGGGTATCAAGGAGCAGATGATTGTGGGCTGGAAGGTGATGGAGATCCAGACAATCACCATTCTCCAAGTCCACAAGGCAATCCAGTGGGGAGCACAGGTCACATCCGCATGGTCGGGAGTTGCGCTCCCAGCCAAGCATAGCTGGCACAAAGATCATGGGAAGTCTCCCACCAAGCCGGAGACACACAATGAGGCATCAAATCACGAGGAGGAGAATGAGGATGCGAGTGGGGAGGAGGAGTACGCTATTGATTTGAAGGAGAACGAGTAGTGGGTTGGGTCTCGCAGTCCATGTTCAATAGTTAGTTCCGTCTTACAAGCAAATCAGGAAAATTGGGGTGAGAAATAATGAGAGATGAGTGAGAATGCAGGGAGAGAAGACTGGGGAAGGAGCGGATGCGAGCCGGGTATCTAGAGTGAAAATACTGGAACTGTTATGGTGATGCGAAGTCGCAGATGGCTTGTTCAAACTCTTCATAAGAACCAGGTTGATCTAGGTTGATCTAGATAGGTGTCGTGATAGTCGCAAACAAGCTCGGGAGAGTGTTCCAAGTAGTAAGCAGCATTCTATCAGGGTCCCACAATATTTCCCTCTATTTTCTGCCTAGTTTGCCTTCTCAACAGTTCCCAACCCATCTGCTCCACGTCACATGCCATAGCCTCCCATCTCGTGACCTCCCTGTCGCTCTGTCACATTAGGTCACCATCTGCTCCTGATGATTAATCCCATTCCCGGCCCTTCCGGTCCGCTGAGTCACACCCCATGTCCATGACCTGTCTCTGGCCTAATCCCCTTTTGGACTATAACCCCTTTTGTCTTTGCGCACATACTAGTGCCCATTGCCTCACACATACAGCACACTAATCCCTCCACCTTTCCGCTAAGTGCCTAGCACACCTATGCCTTCACTCCATGTGCGTCTTCTTGTTAGCGCTCGCCACCCTGCACATCTTCAGTGATTCCCTCCCCTTTTGGGCTTCCCCCTGTTTGGGATCCTCCCCGGGATTCTCCCCTTGCAATTCTTGCATGCCTCCACCCCTGATCATCATGACCCTCAAGCAGCGCACGTTGCAGCTTATGGTGCCCTGTCCTCCTCGTGCTTGTTGGATTGTATTCGCTCTGTCGTGAGCTCATGCCGAACCATCAGTGATCCCTCATGCTTCACTCTCCTAGTAGTGCCTCAGCAATATCCTCGTAGTTTGTATTGTCCCTCACTCCCGCGCAACTGTCATCATTCATGTCGTCTCCACCACCTTGTCATAAGGTGTATGTGTGTCCTTCCCCTTCCAGCGCCTAGCACACCTCCCATTCCACACAAAGTTGGGTGCTCATCAACTCACATCTCGTACCTCACTCCAGTTTGTTCTTCTTAGTGGTCATCCCACGCGTGCACCAAACAGTCAGTTGATAACACCTCGCACTTTGCTTGCCCAGTAACGTCCCCCATCCTCTGTCATGTGTTGCACTTTCACTATTTCCGCAAGTCCCCTTGACGTGATTGTCCCTGATGCTTGTCATTATTGACATGTCGTGCTTCTTTCCCTTTTGGGCTTCACCCCCTCTTCCTTCCCTGAATCCCTTCCCCTTCTGGTGATCTCACGTGGATCCCCTGCAGATCATTGTGGATCTGCAGATCAGCATGGATCTTGCGTGCCCTTTGCGCATCTTCACGTGCACCCCCTAGTCATTGCCCCACACGCTATCCCTTGCAAGGTTCCCTGGTTGTCCTTGTTGTGGTTACAGAGTTGGTGTGCTCAGCCTCACACACATGGTTGGTAATGCTTCGTGCTTCACTCTCCACAAAGGTCCAGTAGTATCTCTCCCTCTCCTCATGTTGATTCTCTGGTCCTTGCTTGGTCTTGGTTGCGCACACAGGTCACACGGCTTGATGTGTGCTCCCCCTTCCCCCCCCCCTTGGCACTCCCCCTTCCATTCTCTGCATCTTACTGCTCCCGTGCGCCTAATCTCACTCACGCGAGTTGGAGTAAGAGCCCCTTGTTCCCAGGTCTGTCCCCGCCTGCTGCCATCCCAGATCTATAGTATTTCCCCATTCATCCTCGCGCGCCCTTCTTGCCCCATGTGCGTCGAGTTAACTACTGGCTCTTCTATGTTCACCCATCCATGCTTCTCTGCTTCAATCTATTGCTCCTGCCCTTCTCCATCATATGTTGCCATTGCTGTGTTTGTCACTGTTTGGTTATCATGCAGCCCCATAAGTAGTCCCCTTCCTTTGAGACTCAGCCCTTTGGCTTGTTCTCTCAATTCCATACTCATAGGTCCGCGCGTGTACCCTCACTACATCATGAAAACGTGTCCTGCTCCTGAGAATCATACCCTCACTTTCAAGGGTTCTCGGCACAAGATCGGGATTATGATCCTCGAAAGAGTTAGCGGCGGTTCAGAGCGGTCAGCACCCGCTTGTGAAGAGGCAAGTGGGCGCTCCTTTGCCCCGTTCACTCTGGAGTGGGCCTAAATTGCACTGGAGCCTTGTGACTGCGCTTTTGTCGCTCTAGAGCAGGATGCTATGGCCCCCGTGCTTCCTGCACCCCCCCGCCACACACGGCCAACCCCCCCGGAACCGACTCCACACAATAATAGTGTATAATTTTCAGTTTATTGAGCTTGCAATCAGTCATGCAAAGTTTGTATGTTAAATAGGTTACCAATTGGCTGCCTGAACCGACGATCTCACTGGGTAGTGAACGCGAACATACCTAGGGAAGTTAAATGCATAAGTCAGTGATGACTAGGTCCACAGTAGGTCAAGTAGAGTACATGCTGGCCAATCTCCGATTGGCACAGCTGTCGGAAACGTAATAAGGGTCCTCAACCTGTTCAACAAGTTGAGGATCCCTGTTGGGGACCCAATAGGCCTTGACCTCTTGCATTCCACTTTTCGTTCCGTCCTTGTGACTTGCCCACCCACCATTCTCTGAGGGCTCATATACAGCTAGCCTTATTCTTGTCATGTTGTGTGCTGTTCATTGAGCTTTGGTGCTAGGGTTTTCATGGTCGCTTCAGGCTACAGTGGCTTCGTTGCTCAGGTTTTTTCCTTGTCATACTCATTGCAGCCTTCCACAATCACAAACTAACTCCTTTGGTGTGTTGCACTCATGAATCCACTGTGTCATCATACTGACAATGTTCCTAGTGTTTCGTGACAGTGAATCTTATAGCTACCATACCCATAATTTCGCCCACTGTACATATCATGTCTTCAATCAATAAATAGCATGCATTTCATTAATCTGTATTGCTCACAATTCCCAATATTATACAAATTGGCTGTACTCAGTCTGCCTATGTTGCTCTGACCATTTTGAGTGTTGCGAGAGGCCGAAGCAGCCTCACGGAGTGCAAGGCTCATCCTCGTTCAGCAGATAGCAGGGAGGGTAAATATTCCAGTTAAGGGTCCGGACTTTTTGATAGTAAATTGCAAAGTTTTTAACTAATGAGTGTAGAATATTTCCTATACTCTGAAATGTGTTCAAGTGTACTAAATGCAATACAAATACAACATCACTGTCAAATCAAGCCTGAGACAAGGCCTGGAAGCAATGAGAACCAAGTCTCAGCCCTGAAGGCCTTTTATTGCATTTACCGGTTATTACAGAACACCATGGGTATGTGTGAGATCTATGTTCAGATCTGAGATATATCAGATAAGAAATTGGAGTAAATTGACTTACTAATCCCTGTTACAAGAATCTATCCACCACCCGCATTATCAGTGGCAGATTCACTTCCCTGTCCAAAGAGAAGAATGTATTGATGTTGTATTTGTCCTGCATATCGTACACTTGAACATAGTTCAGACTATAGGAAATACTTTACACTCATTAGTCAAAACCTTTGCAATTTACTATCAAAAATTCCGGACCCTTAACCGGAATATTGACCCCCAGGCTGCCCCCCAGAAATGAGTCCCAAAGATCATGCCATGGCTCATTGCAAGCTGACCTACCAACTGGCTCATATCCAACATGAGATCTACTACAATTGTTGAGACCTGGCTGCCTTCACCACTTGTCCTGAGGAGAAAGGATCTTACATGGCCTGGCCCACACTTGAACATCAGTTTGCTTCAAAGTGCATTGCAGAGGGCAGCATGGTCAGGCTCATTGACACCATCATCTGTTGTAGACACAGCTTCTTTTCCTTTTTCAGCTTCACCCTCTCTGCTGACTCACTTCTCTCACACCCCCTGACTCATCTTTCCCATGGTCCTTAGTATATATCTCTGTCATCTCCTCTCTTGTGTACCTTAGTTTGGAGATACCCAATCTCAGAGCTGCTTCGATCTACCTCCCTCAGAGGGTGTTCCCCAAGTGATTGCGGAGTACTCTTTTCTGTGGCATAATCTCCAAACTATTTCTCCCCATCTCCTACAACGCCCTCTACCCTTAACCAAGGTCCCACACTTCTAAGCAAGGACTGAGGCTCCGCCTCTCCCCAAAACCCAGTGAAACCTCTGCTGCCACTGCTCGGAGGAGGACACTCGACCTCACACCCACCCAACCAAAAAAAAAAAAACCCCAACTCACACCCAATGCAGCTGCGACCAACTCTGCACCATGAACCCCACCTATGACAACCCAGACTCTCCACACCTCCACGGAGGTAGACTTAGGGGAGGGGTCCTCCACTCAGGTGACCCCCGCCCCAATGACCCTCCTCACCCACGGCATCAACAGCCAACCCATGGAAATCTGCCAACCCTCACCCAACCGCTTCCAGCCCCTGGCCAACCTCGACCCCCAGTCTGAACCAGCTTCTCACCCAAACATCACACTCACCCACAAGGAATACCAGGACCTCCTCCGATGTGCCGCAGACCAAGAACATGCAACACTGACTAGGAGCATCCACCGCACCCACCGCCACCAACAGCGAGGCCCACATGTGGTACCAGGACAACAGCCCCAACCCCGGAACACTCCCCGCGCATCCGCCCAGCTGTCCACTCAAGGAACCCCACACAGGACCCCAACCCCAACCCAGGCACAGCCCCAACCCCGGGACATGCTGCTGGACCAGGAGGAGGAGCACCACCTCCTGATGGTGGAGGCGGTGGAGGAGGAGGTGGACCTCCCCTACACCCACACCCCCTGACATGCCTCGGACCACCTGCCGCAACCTGTCAGGGCAACGCTAGGAGCGTGGCGATGAGAGTGGATCTGACTAGATAGGGTGCTGATGAAGAGTGGGCGGCTGCTGGGTGCAGAGGCCTACACAACCACCAAGAGCCTTTGATGAGCGATGGATTCTGGGGACGCACTAGAAGCGGGAATCCGAAGTTATTATTGTGTATGTAAAGGGGAATGGACATATGCAAACCTAGAAGCGGGAATCCGAAGAGAACAAGACTAGGGAGCTGAGTCTCAACGGTATGGTGACTACAGGCTTGCGTGATGGTCAAACATTGATGCGCGATAATCAAACATTGATGGGCAGAGGCATGGGGAGATATCGGAATTTTGGAAGCACAGTGGAACCAAATGGGCGCTCAGCGGTGGATTTAGGCACTCGGGAGCAATAGTGAATGAGGGACAGACACGGGCAGTATAGGGCAGCAGCACGGAAGCATATACGGAAGCAGTTTGGGAGCAATAGGGTCGAGACATGAAATGACAAGAAAAGGACCAGAAATATTGTGGGACCCTGACACAACCGTAGAGAAGAACACCACATCATGAACATTGCCTTCGACATCACCAATGAGCTTGTCGAGGGCATTGCTCAAGGAATAGTTCAAGCACTCCCCACGCCCCAACCCAGGGATAAAAAGAACTACGCAAAAAAACCTATGGCCTTCAATGGAGACAAGACTAAGTACAAGGCCTGGAAAAATCTGGTCGACCTGTACACCGTCAGCATCCGCAATGACAAGGACAAAATCATTGCGGTCCTCTCCGTCATGACCAAAGGACATGCAGCAACCTGGCGCATCGAATGGTACGACCGAAACCACACCGCCCTCGATGCCGGACTCCTCTCCTGGATGCACTTCAACCTGGACCTCGAGGCAGCCTTCCGTGACCCCCTCAAAGACAAACACACCTGTTCCGACCTCTACAAGCTGCCCTGGGACACAAAGAAGAATGCCAGAACTTCTTCATCAAGTTCGAGCAGCTTTGCGTCAAGGCTCACCTGACCCACCCGGAACACGACAGGACAATCATTGAGCACCTCTGCAACATCTTCCCAACGAACTTGGTGGACCTCATCCACAGCTCCCACCAGATGATGGTCACCCAAATAGGTGTCGCTCTTGATGTCCAGCTCAGGCTCAACATGGTCCAACCAGGCGCGGCCAATGCAATCAAGGAAGAACTGAAGAAGGACATCTCGTACACCCAGTTCAAGGAGTACACAATCGCCGGTGACCGTTCCATCCACCGAGGCATCTACAACTTCAACCACAAGGCGCCGAGGCACACCATAGTGCACAGACTGGCCCCTCACATCACCCACCACCAGCAACACCAGCCACAGCAACTCCAATGCAATCAGCTTGGCCAGTCCCAAGCCGCTCACCCCAACCCGTTCGCTATGGCCCCACAACCCGCCGCGGCTCCACCCGCACCTCAAACAGCTACCTGTGCTCCCAAACCTCTATCTGAAGGAACTCCAATGGAGATTGACAGGGCTTGCACATGCCGCCAAGGACTCTGCTACATCTGCAAGTCCCCAGACCATCTGTCCAGTTGGCACAAAACCAATCGGATCTGCGCACTCCTCATGGACACATTTTATCAAGGTCAGATCTTGGAAGACGAAGGATACATCGCCCTAGACATCTACAAAGACGCCTTCGATTTCCCACCCCAAGCGCCTGCCGATACCCCAGCCACCACTTCCCAGGATTTTTGAATGACCTACAACAACTTGCGCCAGTTGTGGGTCCCAAATGTGTATCTAAGACTCCCAAACCGGCTGCTCTAGGCAATATCATTCCCGACGAATTCTCTGAAAATCTTGTGGGAAAGGGATACGCAGCCCGACTTAGTACAAACCCGCATGACAAACCCCAATGGGTGATCGATGTACGCAACCACTCGGTAGGGAAAACCTTCCTCGAGCCGCGTCCTCTCAACCACACCATTTCCGATCACCGCTCAGCTCTCATTTGAGCCACCGTTCATGGCACCACTCTAGACTTCCAACCCAAGGCAAAGTACACAGAAGTCGCCTCCCGCCAAGAAATCTTGCCTAAAACCCTCCTCGACTCGGGATGCCAAGTCAGCACCATTGACAGCACCTTCGTCCGCTCCAAAGGAATCCAAATGGAGCCACTCACTCACCCCTACATGGTGTTTAACACAGATCATTCGGTTAATGACATCGTCAAGGAATATGTATCGCCCGAAGTCGAAATCACCGACTACAGAGGAATTACCCATCGGGAACACTTTGACTTCCAAGTCACCCGACTCGGGGGAAAACACGATGTATTCCTCGGCAAGGACTGGCTGCACAAGCACAACCCAGTGATCGACTGGCATGACCACACCCTCGAGTTCTCCCGCTGCCCGGACGAATGCAGCATGCCTAAACCGCCACAACCTGCCTCTTCCGCGGAAATGCAACCGGAAGTCCAGGAACCGGAACCCAAGGAACCCTACCTACACCGCCTTTCCTCCTTCGAGGAACACCACAAGGTTGCAGCACTTGGCGATCACATCTACAACCTCGAGATGGGAAAAGACGAGGCATTCCAACTACCCAACTTGCTGAAGGACTTCACAGATGTATTTGACACACAGGAATTTGACCAGCTCCGTGACCATCGGGAGTGGGACCATCAAATTGTGGTCTGTGAAGGGTGGGAGAAGGACAAGAAATTGTGTGGCAAGAATTACCCACTCAACCCCACGCAAGACAAGGAAGTACTCGCCTTCATCAAGGAGGGACTCCGCACCGGACACATCCACAGAGCCCAGCAAAGCAACACCCCCATAGCGACCCTGTTCTTCTTTGTCAACAAGAAGGACGGACAACTCCGCCCAGTCCAAGACTACAGGCGCATCAACGAGTGGACGGTCAAGGACACCTGTGTTGAATATATAGAATTCCTTCGCATTTCCTGCCTTGCTATTGATTCCGAAATACTTCTGTAACATATCGAAAATGCACACCAACCCTTCAAATCAACTGGAACCAAGACTGAGGAAATACTCGGACTAGTACACGCTGACCTGGTTCAAATGCCAGTAGCAACACTGTCAGGGTATAAATACTTCGTCGCGTACCATGACGACAAGTCAAACATGCACGTGGCGTACCTCCTCAGAAAGAAATCCGAAATGTTTGCCACATTCTGCCAATTCAAAGCTTTCGCGGAAAACCAAACAGGACGGAAGATCAAAGCGATGAAGGAGGCTAATTCACTTGGAAAGATTGGGACAATCTCTTCGCTGAGAGCGGCATCCTCAGAAGAGACTCCACGCGCAACAGACCTCAACAGAATGGTGCTGCCGAGAGAGCCAACAGAACCATTGTTGAAGCAATCACAGCCATACTCGCAGAGTCAGGACTTCCCCAGTCATTCTGGGGAGAAGCGCTCACAGCTTTTATCCACGTGTGGAACAGGCTCCCATCGTCATCCCTAACAAGAAAAGATGAGCCCAAAACCCCATACGAGCACTGGTACGGCACCAAGCCTGACCTCAGCCACCTCAGAGTCTGGGGATGTCCCACATACACACACGTACAACGTGACAAGTGCAACAAACTAGACTGGCACATGATCCCATGCGTATTCATCGGTTACCCTCCTGGGTTCAAAGGATGGAAAACATGGGACCCTATCACAAAAAAGGTGCACATATCGGAACACGCCGAATTTGACAAGAGGTACTTCCCTCTTTCCAAACTAGACAAGGGACAGGAAACTGTAGAACCTACACAGACATTGGACTTCGGGGGGGTAGACAATTCAGACGACGAACCAACATGTCCAAAGTCTATTCCAGCAACCCCTACAGCTCCAAATATCCCATTAGCACCATCTACTCCTCCACGTCCACTAGCCACCACAATCCCAGTGCCACCACTCGCGCCTGAAATCAGATGAACTGGAAGACAATCCCAGCCCGTCAGAGACTGGCGCTCCCCACTCGCAGATCATCTACAAGCACCAGCCACAACACCAATCCTCGCTGACCCTCTACACGTCTCACAAGAAATAGAGGAAGAGAGGACAGACGCTGAGTGGATCGATCGAGAACTGTCAGAGGATCTCAATGACGACGAAGATGTACACATTGCCGCCAATGTCGACATAAATGTCGGAGAACCACGTACCTTCAAAGAAGCCATGACACACCAGGACTCAACGAAGTGGGCAGAAGCCTTCGCCAAAGAAATGGCAGCACATGAGCACAATGGTACCTGGGAAATCATCGAGAAACCAGATGGAGTAAAAGTCGTCGGATGTAGATGGGTATGCAAGATCAAGCGCAAGGCAGATGGATCAATTGAACGCTACAAAGCCAGACTGGTTGCACGCGGGTTCACACAACAACACAGAGTCAATTACTTCAAGACGTTCACACCCAAGATGGCCTCCATCAGGACTGTCCTCACACTCGCCGCAGGACTTAACCTGAAACTGCGCTCAATCGACATCAGCAACGCTTTCCTGAACGGTGATATCAATGCCGATGTATACATGGCCCAACCTGAAGGATTCACCCTAGGAGGAAAGAACATGATCTGCAAATTGCGCAAGGCACTATACAGCACCAAAAAAGGTGCCCACGCATGGCAAATCAAGTTACATCACACCCTCACCACAGAACTTGGATTCAAGGCCATATACAGTGATGGCTCATTCTTCATGTATAGGAAGGAAAGCGACTTTGCAATGCTACCTTTCCACGTCGACGACGGAACCTTCGCAGCAAGTAGCAACAAGCTCATCGACCACATCATCTCGCATCTCGGGAACCACTTCAAACTTCGCGACCTCGGACCTATAAAGTTTTTACTCGGAATCGCAGTCAAACAGAATATGCACAAAGGAACTGTTGAGCTCTCACAGAGGCAATATATCAATGACCTCCTCGAACACTTCAATATGACCAACTGCAATGGCATCACAATGCCCATGCTGCCTGGAACTCGACTCTCGCGGAGGACTCTCCTAGCACCGACGAGGAAAAGGAAGAGATGGAAAAGTTCCCTTATGGCAACGCAGTTGGAGCATTACTCTATGTAGCAACTTCTACTAGGCCGGACATAGGGCTGAGCGTGGATAGATCCGGATGGATCTGGATGATTATTCACGGATGGCAGATGCCACGAACTGATGCCAGATCCATCCGTGATTTCGTCACGGATGACATGGATGGATGCTCGGATATCTGCGGATGGCCCAATGTACAAGATAGATGGGCACCAATGAATATTGCAAATTCAATCTAAATGAACTAAGCTACGTCCTCTACAGATTCGCTTTTCATGTAAGCCTCCATGGTTTTTGTCAGCTCCACAATATCAGGAAAAAAAGGAGCCGACTCCCATGAGCCCAAGAGTATTTGAGCACGAAATGTTTCATCGCTTTTGTTATGCTGTAGATGGGAAACTTGTAGTTGGCCACCTGAGAATGCTCGCTCAACATCGGTAGTTGCAGCTGGAGCACTGAGGTAATCAAGTGCAAATCGTGCCACACGTGGACGGATGAGCAGCTGTGATGTCCAGTATGGGATTACACCTCTTGCACCAGCCACAAGCTGCTTGTCGATGGGTGGCTCGTCGAGGTATGTCTGGATAGTGTCAAAGCTTGTATCCGAGCCTGTAAACGAGTCCCAATCGTCGAAATCGAAGTTTGAAGTTGCTACAGCTGGTGCCACAAGTGGTGTAATGCTCGGAGGATTGTTTCCACGATAATTATGCTCCCAATGGGTAATGACAATTTCGCGTGCCTTGTCAATGTCTTCCGGTGACCAGCCCCACTGTTCCCGCAGCCAGCGAAGCTTGCGATGTGGTAGCATTGCAATTGCAATCCGATGTACTTCGGTCTTCTCGGCGCGTCCTAAGTACTTGTTGACAATCGCCATAGTCGCAATGGCTGCTACTCGAAGTACTGGTGATCTCTTCACATTGTGTTGCAGTTTCTTCAACTGAGCCATAAGCTCCTCGTACAGTGGAAGTGTCTGGTGTGCCAATGGGACTTCAGATTCCGAGAGAATATGGGTCAACCGGTCAAACATCTGCATAAAATATGAAGTAAATGGCAGTGTAGTGAACGGACGAGCGCACCGTGAGCTCCTGGTGCAACTCTGATGCCAATTGCCATTGGACATCAGTGAGTGCGTACTTCGCGAGGTCATAGTTTTCGTCACCAGTGAGGTCAACAACTGCCTCCCGCAACTTGATATGAGCTCCAAGGCATGCATGATCGGTATTCCAGCGGGTGGGAACACGTCGATCTAAAGCAAATTTAGTCTCTTTATCACCCAGATGCTTCTTGACTCGTAATTTGAATGACTTGTTGAGTGTTGCGCTGTCGTGTACTCGCTTAGCAAGGCCAGCAACCTGAGAAAAACATTCTCAGTATTGTGTCGCAAATTTATGACCAGCATGACGAACTTTTGGCATCAATTCAAGGGCTTCCCTCTGCAAATGAGGAGAAACCATGATGCCGTGCTCTGCAGCAGTAGCATATGCAGCTTGGACCGTCTTCTTGACCTCTCCCTGGCTAAAAGACACCTTTGACAGGTCTACCTGATCGGCAGCAGACTCATCTGTAACATAGATACCATCTGGATCATCCAACTCATCGCCATTGTCCATCTCCTCTCGATCTTCACTGTACTCAGCTGTACGTTTCTGACCAGCTAATACTTCGATTGCGACCTTCTTCTTCTTGGGCTTTGCAAAAAAAAGCGACATGAATGCATCGGCAGCCAGGTGGGTGACATGGGCACCACATCGGACACGACTTGCCTCCCCAAGGAAATGTGGGATAAATCGTGGGAGACTGCGAGTAAGTGTATCGTTGTTGCTAGCATTGTCACCGGCCAAGACACCTATCTAAAGTGCGCATTCAACAAGAAAACTTAGCATAGCATGTTGTAGTGTATGACTAACCTTGTCGTCGATTTTGAAGTACTTTGCAACATCTCCAAGCTTCGAGGCCAGGTATTGTCCTGTATGCGATTGCGAAAGACTGAGGCTGGTGAGAAGACATAATACAGTAGTGAAAGTAGACATACGGCACAAAATCAAGATTACAGCGATGAATCCTATCGCCTGCAACCCACACTGCAACTACTCCAAGCCAAGATGTTACGTTCGGAGCGGTCCATCCATCAATTGCAAGATGAACAGCGCCAGTGTGCTTCTACAAGCAGTGAGACAAAGTTTAGCAAATACACAGATTGAAACTGACTCTGAAATACTCTTGAATTCACTGTCGCACTGAGCAGTAGAGAACTTTGAGATGAATCAAGGTTGTTGTACGATGCGGGATCTTGGTCCCGGGGCGAAGTAGCTGGACCTCAAGCTTATAGAACTTGTCTTCCTGCGCATTGAATGTACATTTCGAAACCACAATACATAGGGCAATGAGAATGGCATGTCGAGCTGGAGAATAATCACAAATGGCCTGTTGCAGTGTCTGCTGACGTGGGCCTGTGGCGCTAAAGTTGTGGTGACCATCACAGGTCACTGCAGACGTCTTGAGGTTTGAAGTGCCGGCAGCAGTCTTCACTCGAGGCCAAGTTTGATCATGATGGGACTTGTGGCCACCCTTGCATGAAAACACAAAGATAATCGATTTGCGGCCTGAGACAGAGCGTGTCAGTGATACATTGTAGTGGTCATATGTTGTCGAGGTCCAGGAGGCACAAGAGGCAGCTAATAATGGGCACAGTGAGTTGACATAGGTCAATTCAAACACACAATGTGGCACATACCAATGATTACTGTGTCTTGCCACGCCCAAACCTCATCATCCGACTTATCCCTGATGAGCTTTAGCATCTGCTTGTCCAGTTTTGAAGCATCTGGAGGACCAGTGGCTGACAAAAGGAGGTCGGCAATTGTAGAATCTGACATCACAAAGAGGCTCGAGTTGGCGGAAAAGCACAAGGTATCTCAGTTCAATTTACTGCAGTGTTTATATTCAAGCACTGTGTTATATTTTGGAAGGTCACTGCCGATATTTCTGAGGTAAAATACAACACTCGGCATGGTGGCGGCACCCCGCAGATGAATCACGCGGCGGATGCCGCTGGATGAATGCTCGGTCCGGTGGCCATCCACCATCCATCCGGATAATTTTGATGGATATCCATATCTGGAATGGATGGATCCGGATGGATGAGGGCCCAGATGATCGGATCGGATCATCCGGATACCGTCATCCATGCTCAGCCCTAGCCGGACATCTCATTCACAGTATCTTCACTCTGCCGCTTTATCTTTCAACCCGGGACCTGTCCACTGGGCTGCCGTCAAACACCTCATGCGATACTTGCAACATACAAAGGACGCCAAGCTTACTTATAAGCAAGATCTGTTCAAGGCAGACCAGTTCTTTGAAGCATTTGTCGATGCAGACCATGCCGGAAACACAGACAACGGTAGATCTACCGGAGGCTATGCGCTCATGATTGCTGGAGGGGCCGTTTCATGGTCATCTAAACTCCAATCAATTGTGGTGCTATCAACCACCGAGGCAGAATATATCGCAGCCGTTGATGCTGAACGAGACGCAGTATGGATGCGAAACCTACTGTCAGAACTCGGGTTCGTTCCACAACGACCATCAAAATTGTCAATCGACAACCAAAGTGCAATCAGTGTGTCGAAGAACCCAGAACACCACGGTCGAATGAAACATCTTGATCTCAGATTTTACTGGTTACGTGACATAGTGGGAGCCAAATTACTCGAACCAGTTTTTGTATCTACCCATGAACAACCCGCGGACATATTCACCAAAGTGCTGGCATGTGCTATTTCAGTCAAATGCAGAGAAATGCTTGGAGTATTATTCTGAAGAGCACAGGACACTCAGGATTTGGGGGGAGTGTTGAATATATAGAATTCCTTCGTGTTTCCTGCCTTGCTATTGATTCCGAAATACTTCCGTAACATAGCATAGATGCGCCGGGAGACACCGAGATGATTCTCTGGTTGCCTTTCTCCCGTCGCAGGTCTGTAACACCTCTGCATCCCCTTTACGAATAACAACTTACGGTTGCCTTTCTCCCGTCACAGAGTTTCACAGTGTTCAACAACCTGACCCCTTTCCCTGATGACACAAATCATAGCCAAGATCTGCAACACCAAATACTTCACCAAGATGGACATGCGGTGGGGCTTCAACAACGTGCCCATCAAGGAGGGTGACGAATGGAAGGTGGCCTTCACCACACCTCACGGAGTCTTCGAACCCCTTGTTATGTTCTTTGGCCTAACCAACTCCCCAGCAACCTTCCAACGGATGATGGACACAATCTTCATGGACATGATCCAAGGGAACCTGGTGATCATCTACATGGACAATATCCTCATCTTTTCCGACGACCTGGAAACCCATTGTGCCAACACCCGAGAGGTCCTCTCCCACCTCCGCAAGCACAAGCTATTCCTCAAGCCGAAAAAAATGCCAATTTGAAAAGACCACAATCAACTTCCTGGGAATAGTCGTCAGCAACGGACACATCTCGATGGACCCCGTGAAAACCAAAGTGGTTGCAGAATGGCCCATGCCAAAAAATGTCTCTGACATAAGGAGCTTCGTCCAATTCTGCAACTTCTACTGAGACTTCATAGACTGTTTTGTGGACCTATCCGTTCTGCTCAACGACCTACTCAAGAAGAACCGACAGTGGGAATGGGGCCCCCAGCAAGAACTTGCCTTCTCCCGGCTCAAGAAGGCTTTTGCCTCAGAAGTGGTCCTAATGCTCCCCCTGCAAGGAACAGGTTCAGACTGGAGGCCGACACCTCCAACTACGCCACAGGAGCCATGCTACACCAGATCGTCGACGGCCGACCACACCCACTGGCCTTCTTCAGCAAAACATTTGTGGACACCCAGAAGAACTACCAGATCTACGACAAGGAACTACTGGCAATCATGATGGCCCTCGACCCCTGGAGACATTACCTCCACTGCGCTCCAGAATTCGACATCTGGACTGACCACGCCAACCTTCAGTACTTCTGCGAACCACAGAAGCTTAACGCTAGACAAGCCAGATGGTTCTCAGAACTGGCAGACTACAACTTCAAACTACACCATAAACCAGGCCGACTCAACTTCCTAGCCAACGCTGTGTCACGTAAGGACCAGCCTGAAGGGGGGGTAGTAAATGAAGAAACTGTTTTTCTCTCGCCTGATCGATTTGACGCTTTCGATTTGATGCTTTCCAGGAATGCTTCAAAATGGACCAACCAAACAGGCTCATTGATTGTCTGGCCTTCCGTGATTCTGAAGAGATCCTGGATGAGATCCACGCTCCCGCAACAACTGAGACACCAAAGTCATTGAAGGACTCAAGAACTCCCCAGAAGACTTCTCTGAGGACAAGGATGGCTTCGTAAAGTACAAGGACTGCATCTATGTTCCCTGCAACAAGACGCTTCGAGATCAGATCATCCGGGCACACCACCACTCAGCTCTCACCGGCCATAAGGGATGCCACAACACCATGGAACTCATCACCCAAGGATACGGGTGGCCGGGCATGTCCAAACACATCGCTAACTACATCAGAGCCTGCCCAACCTGCCAGAAGACCAAGTCGTGCAGCACACTCCTACAGGCGCCCCTTAACCCGTTCGACCCGCCAAACAAACCGGGACCACGATCATGGTCAACTTCACAGGTGAACTCCCTGAATCAAATGGCTACATGGCAGTCTGCACTATTGTAGATTGGTTCATTAAGTACACATACTTCGTCCCCTGCTCGATTAACATCGCCGCAGAAGGCCTCACCCAAATCTTTGCCAACCAAATCTTCCCCGACCTCGGCATACCTAAACAGATCATATCGGACTGAGGTCTGCAGTTCATCAGTGTGTTCTGGAAGGAATTCTGTAAACAACATGACATCGAACAGAATCTCTCCACGGCCTTCCACCCCCAGACCGACGGACAATCCGAAGTGCACAACAAGCACCTCAAACAGTTCCTCCGCCAATGGGTCAATGTCCGACAAGACGACTGGAGCAGCTGGCTCAGGCTTGCCCAACTGTCCATCAACAACACCGTCTCCTCTTCAACCGGCTTCTCCCCCTTTGTCCTAGCAAAAGGAAGGGAACCAAACCTCGGCTTTGTGGCACGACGTGCTTACCTCAATGAATCAGGAGCAGAGTTTGTCACTCGGATGAATAACACATGGGAAAACACCCAGCAGGCACTCAAAGCAACTGCACTCTGGATGAAGGAGCAATACGACAAGGACCGCCTCCCCTCACGTGACTACCAACTGGGTGACCTTGTGCTACTGAATGCAAGGAGCATCTGCACCACCCAACACTTGGAGAAGCTGGACCAGCAACGCTACGGCCCACTCAAAGTAGTCAAGAAGATCGGGAAGGGAGTGTACAAGGTGGAACTACCCCCGGCACTTTCCCACCTGCATTCCGATACCTTCAACGAGGCCATCCTAGCACCCTTTGTACGCCCGTTTGCAGACCACCAGGTTGCTCCTCCCACACCCAAAGACATCATCATCGAGGGCAAGGAACACAAGGAAGTCAAGGAAATCTCAGACTCAAGGAAGTACGGTAGGGGAGTTCAGTATCACGCGGTCTTTGAAGGAAAGGACCGAGAGTTCAACCAATGGGTCCTGGCCCGGGACATCATCCCCTTTGCCCTGGACCTGATTCACGAGTTCCACATCAGGTTCCCCAAGACAAGCTTGTGGCAGCCCTCAACATCCGTGTGTTAATCTCGTGGAGCGCCTTCCCTGAAGAGTTCTTCAATGAGAATTACGAAGACCTCATGCAACCCGAGAAACCCGCCGGACCCCTGACGATTGGTGTTGATCTCTCCATCATTTCCGAAGCTGATGTGATCCAGGCCCTGAAGAGAAGACAACTCGCTGAAATCCTGGACCCAGAGGACTGGTACGGGCCTGGCCCCGATCCCAGAATGGTCAGATGACAGGCCCAATGACTGATCCAGACCCTAGAAGCTCAGTAAGCCATCCCTCCACATATTTATACCTGCCTTTCTCTTTTCACTCCCTTCCTACCCACAAACCCGACTCAACTCGCCTGCTCCAAAAACCTTTGCCCGCTATGCCCGCTTCCCGCTCCCCTTGCTCATCGTCCCCCTTGGTCTCTGACCAAGGCTCCAACGTCACCAATCGTTCCTTGCCGGTGGCCTCGGTCAACGGAGAAGCCCGCGCCGACCGTTGCTGCACCCTCAGACATGACCGCCCCCTGGCCATAGCCGCGCTCATTGCCAAGGAGGAACCCAAAGCCACGGTCTTCACAGACACTGACACACTCCCTGTTTCCGGCTTGGGGACAGCACTCGACCTGTTCATGCTCCCCGACCTGCTTGTCCTCAACAAGGAGGGGCCCCTCTTCCTCCCTGATCACGGATCCCCATCGCCCTCTTTGCCCCTGCACCCAGGCCCCCAGGCAGCCTACTCGGAGTCAACCCAGAGTGGCCAGTCACTAAAGTCAATGCGCTTCTTCATCACGACCAACCCCCACGACATCACCTATGTGACCAAGTGTATGGCTGAGGCCTACCACACGCTCCATAGTGAGCACAAGAAATGTGTGGCAGCACTTGAGGACCACCAGTGTCGCACCAAAAAACGCGACCCCAAACTCACCCACCTCCTATATCAGGTCTGCGGACACCACACCGAGGTCCAGGTCTGGATGGCCCAGCTACGCAACGGCATCGGCCTGCTCCACTCCTCCCTCCAATGCAGGGGCTGCAAGCTGATCTGTGAGGACATGAAGATGGGATCCTGCGGTCACTCCTACTGCTCGGGCTGCACCCTCTGGGTCTTCGACAAAGGGTACTGCAAGATTTTCAGCTGTCACCGCCATCGCCTCAAGAACAAACCCCTTCGCCCCAACCTCTCGCTCTACCCACTCATCCTCACCTTTTGGATGGTGGAGTGAAACCTCAAGGTGTTTGACAAGTACCAGCGTGACCAGGACCGTCTCCTTCATGTTCGTCAGCGCAAGGGCACACTCAGCCTGAAGGGGGGGTAATATTGTAGACACAGCTTCTTTTCCTTTTTCGGCTTCACCCCTCTCTGCTGACTCACTTCTCTCATGCCCCCTGACTCATCTTTCCCATGGTCCTTAGTATATATATCTCTGTCATCTCCTCTCTTGTGTACCTTAGTTTGGAGATACCCAATCTCAGAGCTGCTTTGATTTACTCCCTCAGAGGGCGTTCCCCAAGCGATTGTGGAGTACTCTTTTCTGTGGCACATCAACCCATACGGTCACTTGTGCTTCCATCAGGAGAGACTGTGGCTCTGGCAGTCACTTTTTTTGACAAGTGGCTTGCTGAGGTTCACCCACAGGCAGTGATGGATCTCCGGAGCTTACCATGGATAGCAAGGATGGCTGGCCAGTCAATCTTGCATGAATCACCATAGGCAACATTTTTGAAATGGTGGATGACCAACCACCTGCCTTTGGGTCAGAAGGAGTGGGACTGAGTGTGACTGTGCTCGAGAGTGGGTATTGGCACTGTGGCTTGCTTGGGATGAGCCCATTCCACTGAGGTAAATTGGGGTATGTCCTGTCGGAGAGTGAGAGAGTATGTTACTAAATAGTTTTCGCTGGCAGACACACCTGGTTGAGAGTAGCTGACCCTGATATTATTTGAAGTCAGCATAACATCTGGAGACATGAACCTGTTAAAGTGTTAGGTTTATGAATGATTTATGGACTGTAATCACCGAGGATCTGTGAAAGGCAGGATAGAACTTGTGTTGCGGCGACTCAAGTACAGAGCTCCCACGAACTGGTAAGGATGTGCAAAAGAGAATGAGATCACTCTCAGAGGTATAGTGATATGTACAGGGTGTAGTATTCAACTAGCTCAAATCTGGGTATGTACAAATGAGGCAAGACTTCCTTATATAGTAATTGGATCAAGGCTGTGTGGGCAGTGTAAATGCCCATGTGACAAGTCATGTGATGAGTGGAAGAAGTGGGGTGGGAGAGAGGTCCAGTGGAGTCTGGACCACTACAGAAGGTGGTCATGTGACTTGTGCACGTGACATACATTGTACAGATTGTTTTGAGAGAACAGTCATAACTACTTCCGAAAAGGGACTTTTCACAACAACTTGGCTGGGAATGTCCAAGCTCCTGTGTTGGGTGGGGCTGGTGCTGCACTGAAATTGTGGAATGCTTTCAGTAACGTCGTGCTTGACCAGTTGTGCACTTGCCTGCAGGTTGTTGTGTGTTGGGGACGAATGTTGCCCAGCGAAGACTACGCCGAATGAGAGGGTTTAGAGGGATGAGAGGATGAGCAATGTTGAAAATTGACAGGTGGTCGAATTCTACTGCACAAGGGCCTCAAGGGCCTTGGTTTATATACAAAATATGATTCCACAACATGACCCATACGCGCTGACTGGAGAGTAATCGCGCATGACCATGCGTGGCTTGTGATAATTCATATGGGGAAGTGAAGTGCGCATGTGATATAGAAAAGAGGAGGAACACTGCTTTAAGAAGCGGAAATCGTATTTGGGAAAGAGGCGGAACTCCTGTCGGAACTCCGTCGGGGCTCCGTGATCAATAGCGGGGTTCCGTGATCATGGGACAGGGTCCCGTGATCATGGAACCATCAGGATTCAGCCGGAATGAGCCCGAGAATAAAGAATTCTGTGTCATTGTGCAGTAATGAATTCCACCTCGAGTTGATCCAAAACTGCTTGAAATTCTGCATTCACAAGAAGTCAGGATGTGTGTAAAGCTTGCTCGCATTTGCAACATGCATCACCATGAATACCAATTGCCAGAAGGTTTCGCTATCAACAATGAGTTGGCTGGCATCATTGCAAACTGCGATATGCCTGGCATGTATTCCATGATTGGTGTCCTGTTTGGCAACAAGATCTTCCCTCATGAGCTTGACCATGAGACAGATGTGGTGCAGAATGGTGAGGAACAGCACACTCACACCCTAGAGTGGATCTGAGACTATGTTTCCTGGCTTCAATTAACCAGCTC
Source organism: Auriculariales sp. MPI-PUGE-AT-0066 (assembly GCA_020744175.1). Classification (NCBI taxonomy): domain Eukaryota; kingdom Fungi; phylum Basidiomycota; class Agaricomycetes; order Auriculariales; species Auriculariales sp. MPI-PUGE-AT-0066. The sequence goes on along the minus strand of JAGTJP010000027.1, from coordinate 18,799 downwards.
AGTGACCATGATGCTCTGGGATGCACTGCATGTATGGCTGTAATGGAACTTTGCTTTGGCTGTATTCACATCCCTATCCTGCCTATCTCCACCTTCCCCATCTGGACAGTGACCTCATTGTTCTGGAACAACCCAGAACAGCCCAGACCGATCTAGAACACCCCGGGCCCCACTTTCCCTGTCTGACTCATTTCTCCCCTAGTCATCAGGCCCCAGGCCCTCACTGCCCAGCCTTGTCTAGTCTGCATATAAGGAAGGGTCTTTAGTTAGTCCATGTACCTTAGACTTGACCTTGTTCAATCTGAAGATTGTCCCTCTCATCCTCTGACACGGCTTTGGTGATTGCAGGACACTTCGTCCGTAAAATCAGGTCAAGTCTTCTTTTCTCCCACTTGCCGCTGCTCTTGTCGACTGGCTCCCACCTTCAACATCGCTATCCCCAACCACCACCACCTTCGACCTGCCCACACTTGACACCCGTCAACACATGTCCAACATCCCAACATTTCCTCCAACACACACCCTGACCCCTCCTCCCAGCAAAGGCTCAATGAGCAACTGGCTGTGGCCCAAGCTACCCTTGACATTGCCTTTGCCATCATCGCCTATCACAACCGACTCTTGACAAGTCCAACCCCGACTACATCAGCAAAGCTGCCACCTTGGTAGCTCCTCACGTCTGGAACCCTGTCGCATCTCTCCTACTGATCCCTACACTTCAGAGCCTCTTTCTGAAGCCCTCGTCCTCTGGTCTCCCAGCCACTTGCCGACTCCTGCCCTCATTCCTCCTTCTGTCACACCCACCCAAATGCTAGTTCAACACCACTATCACCTCAAGTCCTCAGGGAAGAGCTATGTTAGTGTGCCCATGCCACTGCTTGAATTGGACTTGTGCTACTCTGCAATAAGGAGGCTGGGACCTTTGCACACAACTTTTTAGTCAGTGTGGGTCCTTCAGACTATGCCTAGTACTACCCGTAGATCCAGAGTTCGTGGTGCTTTCGCTTCTACTGTTGCAAGCTCGCGATTTGTCGGAATTATAGCAGACTGGAAATTTCAACAGGAAGTATATTCGTTTCTAAGACAAAGGACTGATTGCTCTCGATTGTAGGTTACTGGCCCCGGCGTACAGCCCAGCAAGGTCAGGTTGTGCCTACTAGTGATTGCTTATCTGAACCTCTGATGTCTGTACTAGTCCTTGGCTCTATTCGTGTTATGTGGGCCTTCTCGACGAGATAGAATACCACCACGCTTCGGGCTTTTAAACTTTCGGGTACCACGCAATTTAAGCGGTCGTTGACTGCAGCGGCGGTATTCTTAGGACGATTTCCAGGGGGAATATAGGGGAAGAATGGGGGTCGTGATCTGTGTTCTCGAGTACTCCACAACCGCGATCTCTTTGTCTGAAACCCTTGATGTAACTCCTTGCGGAGACGTTGCTTACTTTGCTTCGATCAAGCTTGCCTATGGTAGGGCGCACAAGGTACGAACTCCAGCAAGAGTTCTTGCGAACGTCAAGCGGAAATGGCAGAGTTGGATCTGTCACGTGTTTCACACAACCGGGGCGGATCAAACTCGGGGATGTAGATTGTGAAGTGTGGAAATATGAAGGTCGATGCGACGACTTGCGGTCTGTTCCTCAACAGCGCAGCAAGGTGCCTAGTATTCAGACGTGTCTCTCCACCCCCCTTTTGGGTCGGCTTCTACAAGGCGGGCGACATCTGTTTACGCTCGGCGGAAATAGGGACACAAGCCATTTTGCAACGGTGGGGGTCTCGTGGGTTTGGACGACTTACGGTAAAGAAAACGAGAAAGGGCAGGAGAATCGAGGGGGGAGTGGCGATGTCTGTGTTCTTGGTCACACACTAGTTGCGCTGGGTAGCGGCGTGCGGGCGTAAAGGCTGGTGTGGGTGATGGGGTGTGTGTCGGTAAAGAACACGCACTGTTGTGAGCGGTGATGCGTCGCGCGGGCAGTAGTAAAGTTTTGTTGGAGAGACGGGGGTTGGCGACGACGCTGACAAGGTCGAGCGTCGGGGACGGCGGTCGCGATGGGGGAAGAAAGATTCGACTTAATGATATGGACAAAGGTGTCCCGCGATCACTTCAGCCGTCTCCTATGAGTGTAGCTTTGTGCGGGACGAACGTTGCCCAGCGATGCGAACACCGAAAGAGAGGATTGAGGGGAATAAGAGGGTGAGCAATGTTGAGAGATGACGAGGTGGTCGAATTCTATCCTACCAAAGAGGGTCAGAGGCCCTGGTTTATATACAAAATATGAGCTAGTATGTGACCTATATGTGCTGACTGAAAAGTAATTGTATATCACCGTGCAGAAGTACGCGTGGCCCGGAGAGTAATCGTGTATGACTTTTCATGGGTACGCGCGGCCTACGGCATCTCGTATAGGGAAGTGAATTGCACATGTGATATGGAAGAAAGAGAAATATGGCTTAAAGGGGTAAAGATTGCGGCATGTGAAAGAAGCGGGGCTCCTGTAGGGGTTCTGTGGTCAAACAGCGGGTCCGTGTTCATCGGACGGGATGCCAATGATCACGGGATTGTCGGGATACAGCCGAAAAGTGTCATTACCCCCCTTCTAGGCTGGATCCTCGAATTGCCATCCGAGAAAGTTCGCTTTCAGTTGAGATTGAGGTATCAATGGGTTGAGTATCATCGAAGATTTTCTTGTTGAAAAACATCTTCATGAAATCGCTCATCTCCCAAGTTAGAGCTCTAAGTTCCGTTTGAGGCAATCCTAAATCTCCTGCTACTGCTCGTGGTTCTTCATTCCACATGTGAGCAGATGAGTCTGACTCATAATCGGAGTCTTTGATGATTGGGATGAGACTTCGAATCAGAGCGGGTGGTTTGGGTTTTCCAGGATTCTTGAGGTGGAAATTCTCAATCGCCTCAGGTGCATCTAGCATTGACCTAGAGAGCCATTCGTCTTTTTCTGCAGTGGAATTCTTGAAGTGCACCAAGTATTGGAATCCTTTTCCTTTGCGTCGGATGTCCAATATTTCTTCGACTTCTCTGAGGGATTGTCCTCGTTCGTCCACAAGTTCGTCGCCATCTTCGTCAAAGATTTTGTCTGGCTCTTGTGGGTCTTCTTGGTGCGGGGCACTTGGTGGAGTGTATCTAGTCAAGTATTGTTCGTTTTGTATGGGATGTATACTGGACCATCTCTTGGGTAACTCCAATTTGTAGGCGCCATTTCCTACTACTTCGAGAATTTTGAAGGGTCCGAATCTGCGCTGATCTAGTTTCTTGGTGGATCGAGTTGTCTTCAGGTTTGTGGCTTCGAGCATGACAAGGTCTCCTTGTATGAAATTCTCTGACTCTCGTTTGTTGCTGTCGTGCTGTTCCTTGGAATGTTGAGAAGTAATTCTCAGGGATGCTTGAGCATCTTCCCATGTCTTGTGCAACCTTTGTGTGAACTCAGCAGCAGATTCGTTTTTTGAGGGCCTTCGAGCCACGAATCCTAGGTAGGGATCTCGTCCTAGGTTTAGGTAATATGCTGAGTATCCGGTAGAAGTAGACTTGGCGTTGTTCAGGGCGGCTTGTGCCATTGGAAGCCAGTCAGACCAATCATTCTGTTGGTGATTTACCCAGTGGCGTAGATAAATTTCCATAGCCTGATTCTTTGCTTCTTCTTGTCCATTGGTCTGAGGATGGTATGGCGTGGAGGGGTTGAGTGTGATTCCGAGCAAACTGGCTAGTTCCTTGGTGAATTCTGCGACGAATTGTGTTCCTCTATCAGAGATAATCTTTCTTGGGATTCCCCAGTAGGTGAACATCTTTTCGAAGAAGAGTTTAGCTAGTCCTTTTGCTGAAATATCCGTGGTGCAGGGTAGGAACATTGCATATTTGGTGAGGACGTCTACGATGGTGCAGACTGCATTGTATCCTTTCGACTCTGGCAGTGGTCCAACAAAGTCTACTGAAATGGTGTGCCATGGGTGGATTGGTGGTTCGTGAGGATGAAGGGGATTGGACGTTGCCTGATTTCTGGGCTTGTTTCTTTGGCATGAGGGGCAGGCTTTGACGTATCTGTGTACGTATCCTGCGATTCCTGGCCACCAGAGTTGCCTCTGAATGAGTTCTTGAGTCGCATGTCTTCCTCTATGTCCAGCCAATGGTGCATCATGATGTGCTCTTGTAATCTTATCTCGCAGCTCTTTGTGTCTGGGGACATAGATCAAGTCTTTGTACCAAAGCACTCCATTCTCGGTCTTGAAGTCCGGATCTTTCGTTTCTAGTCCTTTCTTGACTCGATCGTCCAAGTTTGACTGAAATTTCACGATCTCGGTACGGACTTCTAGCTCTTCCTGAGTAAGAAGTTCTCGTATGGACTCGCCGATTTCGTTCGTTGGTTCTGGTTCGAAGCGGTTTGGTGGTAACAGAGTTTCCAGGGTATAGCTATCTACTCCCTCTGTAGGCGTGTCCTTACGAGACAATATGTCTGCAATAAGGTTCAAACGTCCTGGGTGGTGTGATAGTACGAAGTCGTATTCTGATAACTCAGATAACCATCTGCACTGACGTCTGTTCAGTTTCTGGGTTTCTCTGAAGTATTCGAGATTCTTGTGATCCGTCCAGACTTTGAATTGAGGTCCATTTCTGAGGTATTGCTTCCAATGGTCGAGTGCCATCATGATTGCAAGCATCTCTTTGTCGTAGATTTGGTAATTTCTCTCGGCGGGGTTCAAAGTCTTGGAAAAGAATGCGACTGGTTGTGGTCTTCTGTCAACCATTTGATGCAGTACAGCGCCGACTGCGTAGTCTGAAGCGTCTGTTTCTAGCCTGAAGGGTAGTTCCGGGTTAGGGATCTTGAGTACCACTTTGTTGCTAACAAGCTCTTTCAGCGTTCTGAATGCAGAGTCTTGTTCAGTGTCCCATTTGAACACGACACCTTTCTTTGTGAGATGGTTGAATGGCAAGGTTATCTCAGCAAAGTTGGGTATAAATGAGCGATAGAAGTTGCAAAATTGCATAAAGCTTCGCACTTCTGTGAGGGTGCTAGGCGTCTTCCAGTTTTGTACAGCGGAGACCTTTTCTGGATCCATCTTGACTTCTCCTCCTCCAATGATGAGACCTAAGAAGTTGATGCTACTTTTCTTGAAGTCGCACTTCTCAAGTTTGAGGAAGAGTTTGTTCTCGCGGAAGCGTTCCAACATTTCGCGAGTTTCTTTTCTGAGGGATTCCAGATTGTCTGAAAAGAGCAGACAGTCGTCCATGTATACGACCACGAGGCTTCCGTTGATCTTGTCTCGAAAGATTCCATCCATGATCCGTTGGAAGGTGGCGGGGGCATTGGTCATTCCGAAGAACATGACTACTGGTTCGAAGACACCAAACTTGGTGGTAAAGGCGGCTTTCCATTGATCTCCATCTCTAATCCCGACGTTGTTGAATGCCCATCGAACATCGAATTTCGAGAAGTATTTGGCATTTTGGATTTTGGAAATAATGTCTGTGATTAGAGGTAGTGGATGAACATCTCTAATGGTCCATTCGTTAAGTCTTCGGTAGTCTTGTATGGGTCGGAGCGTTCCATCCTTTTTCTTGACAAAGAAGAATGGTGCAGCGACTGGACAGTTTCCTTGCTTGGAAGGTCGGATCCGTCCGTTCTTCATGTTTTCTTCGATGAAAAGCTTCAGGGTAACTTCTTCTTGCGGGTTGAGGGCATAGATTTTTCCTCAAAGTTTTGCTTGTTTTTCCCATCCTTCTTTGAGATTGATTTCATGGTCCGTATCTCGAGAAGGTGGAAGTTCATCGAATTTTTGCCGGTTGAAGACGTCCGCAAAGTCTTGATATGGTGCTGGGATACCTAGTTCAGCAGATGATCTGATAAGGTTATCGTCTTCTACTTTTTCTAGGATTTGTTGACGTATGTACTCGTCCTCTGGTTGGTCATCCGAGTCTACCTCATGACTCGAGATTTCTTGTGTTTCCAACCGGCGGATGAACTGCTCTTGTTCATCTTGTTCAGAAGACGACATGATCTCTAGTCTCCTGATGGAAGCCTCTACCAATTCGTGTTCTGAAGATATCGTCTCGATACTTCCGATAGGATTGGTTGTCACGTTGCACGAGGCGGGGCAACGACTAAATTGAAGTGTCTTTTTCTGATAGTCTAGCACTGGGTTGTGTTTAGAGTGCCAGTCGTATCCGACAAATACATTGTGGGGTCCTCCTAGTTGTGCAACTTGGAGAGTAATATTCTCTTCGTGTATTACTTCGCCTTTGTCATTCAGTACGTCCATCTTGAGTTGGACTACTTCTTTGACATACCCCGTGACGGTACCGTCAGCGTTCTTGACTAGGTAAGGCTTTTCTAACACTTGAGTCTGTAGTTTATGCATTCTGACGAAATCCTTGTCTATGGTAGTGCGGGTGCATCCTGAGTCCAGCAGGGTGCGGATCTTCATTACTTCGTTGGTATCTCTAGTGGTGTAACGAGCGTTTAGGTCCATGCACATGTCTCCTGATCCACGAATGAATGCACTTCATAGACGGAGGATTTCACGCGGTATTTCTTGGTCAGGCGGGATTTTTGGGAGTGAAGCTAATTCAATTGACAAATCAGGTTCGTTCGTAAGGGATCTAGCTCTTGAGAGGGGGCGTGGGTTCCTCTAGAGCCATTAAAAATCCTCCGGGGAAGAAGAGCTCCTTGCTTGTTCTTCTTCAAGTCGTTCTGCTTCTTCGTCTTCTTCTAGAACTTCAAGAAGTCAGTAGTACGCGGGTTCGTCGATTTGATTCTCTGATAGGGATCGGCGATATCCTTCTGCTCTTCGCTGCCTTTCCTGACGATTAAATCGTTGGCGTGGTGGGAAAGGTTTGCGATCTGGACACTCTTTTGACCAGTGTCCTTCCTTCTTGCATATGAAGCAAGCACCCTTCTTCTCTTTGGTTTCCTCGACAAGTTGACGGTTGCTCGAGGGTTTTACAGGGAAGAAGCGTCTTTCTTCAAACCGTGCTTTGTAAGCTTCTGGACGAATTGCGGGGTCCAGGTTGATGCAATGGTCGGCGAACTTCTTCAACGACTTGCATTCTCTCTTTCCTTGATCGATCTCGAAAAGATAGTCATCCTCGTTGATTGCTTTCATGGAGTATTGAACCTTCCAAGTCTGCTCAAGTATAGTGACTTCTTGAGTAATCGCGGATCGAACTTGAGTGACCAAGTCTTTTGGGAAGATTTGCTCGAGGTGATGAACATGTTCGAAGTCGTGTTCTGAATTATCCATCTTGGCTTTGGTCCGTTCTTGCATAAACTTCGTGAAGAATGACTGCACACTTTCATAGGGACCAAGTTTGAGGGATAGCATGCGTTCAGCAGCTCTTTCTTGCTGGTAGAGGTCCTTGAAGCGGTCGTTAAGGTCCTCTATGAATTTCTTCCAGGTGAAGTTGGGAGTGTCCACGTTTGCTTCATGCCAGGCTTTTCCCCATGTATCTGCCGGACCATCCAAGAAACTGAGAGTCGAACGGATCTTGTTTCCGTCTTCCTTGGTTGTGGCAAGATACAAGTTCAAATGGAAGAGGAACTCTTCGAGTTTTCCTCTGTTACCACTGAAGCGAAGAGGTTTTTCAACCATGTTCTTCTTGTCGTTGTCTTTGGGTCGACTATGCATAGCTTTGGCGAAAGCTTTTGCTAGAGCTTTTCCCATGACCCGGGCGTTGCGGTCTTCTTTGTGACGTCGCAACATGGAGTTTGCGGAATGTGTCCCATTGGTGCTGGAGTCTGAACTGGAGGAACTATCGTCATCCGGAGGTGGTGGAGATCCTTGAATTGATCTTCCTATAGAGCGATTAGTGATTGATCGTCCTCTAGGCGGTTCCGAAGGTTCTCTCTTGGGTTTCTTCTCTGGAGCTGGGGTTCCTCCAGGTCTAAAGGGTACAGTAGTAGTGACTGCTCTTCCTCTGGAGCCTTTCAAGGTACGTAGTTCAGTGTCGGTTGCAGTTGGTAAAACTGACATTGATCTTGCATCCCTAGGATAGGTTGGGTGAGGTAATAGTACCATCCTTGATTCTCCTGACTCATGGAATGGTGCAGAGGGGGTGTATGCAAAGGAAGTGCTGTAGATGATTTTTCCTTGCTGTACGGCTTCTCGTAATTCTGCTTCGCTCGCAGTTGGGAGCTTGGATAGAGCGTACATTGTAGCTGGATAGCTGGAATATGGGAGAATAACTTGTCGTTTTTCCGGTCATAGAAACTCGACAGGTTTCCGGGATTGTGGTCTCGGCTTCAAGCCATAAGCGTACAATGTTTCTGGGTTGAATTGCTCATAGATTTTCATCAGCAAAGGTGCTTTGAAATATTCCTCAGGGTTGAGGGGATCACTGAAGTGTTTCCTCCTTCGAATGCGAGGAGTAATTTCCGTGGTTGCTGAAGTGGGTGCTAGAGCTATTCTTGGTAGATCAAAGTTGATTTCGTCGAAGAGGAACCATACATAACCCGGTGGTGGTTTATTGTTAATGGTTCCATTGTCTCCTGCGAGAGGGTAATCCACCTTGGGGAGATGTGCGTAGTGTCGCGGGGTGATTGTGGAAGGTATGGTTCTTGGTTCAGGCATAGGGCTTCGTTCAGTAGCTTTTGAAGGAGCCCGAGATCTTCTCATCTCTGGTATGAATTTATGGAGGACTTCTTGATATGCTTCGACATCATGTAGAAGATCTCCTGTTTGTTCCAGTGGGTCCACTGGGATGTAAGGGGAGGTTCCTCGTGGCTTCTGGTAAACTCTGAGTCCTTTCTTGATGGCTTGTCTTGCTTCTGTTCCGGAAACTTCTTCCAGTTCATCCAAGAATGGTTCTGCAGTGGAAGCCTTTCCATTGGGAGGAGGAATGCACCATCTCCTTTTCTGCATGTCTCTGATGTTCAGAGGAGGTTTGACATCTTCTTCTGTTGGTGGTACAAGACCGAGTTTGGAGCTCGAGTCTTTTCGTTCTTGGCTAGCCATTATTTCGAATGCGTTTATTTGGGTGGTTACAGCAAGAGAAATATTCTGTCAGAGAAGAGCTTGTTCTGCAGTCAAATGGTTCTGTGTTCTGTTCTTCCGCCTTCGAGGTGGTTTGATTCGGGTTGGTCGAGGAGTAGGTAGACTAAGTGGAGGTCCCGGTGTATCCCAGCGAGAAGGATGAAGTGGTGCAGATAGAAGATCTGATGTCTCAGAGTTAGATCTGGGAGGAAGACTCCAGTCGTACTCGGCAGTAACTTGATGAACCAATATGCGAGCCTTGTTGAGCCTTCGCGTCTGTTCCGTAAGGAGCTTTCTGTGATAGCTCCTATAGGCGACAACACTGGCCGAACAGGTACACCCGTTGACTCTGAAATCGTAATATGTGGGGTTGCTTTCGCAGCAACGCTCGCAGAGTATGGGTGGGAGGGAGGTATCCTGGGCTTGATCCGGTTGTCCGGTTTGGAGGGACGATTCTGGAGACAGGTTGTTCTTGGATTGGGCGAGAGGGTACAACACAAACATGTTTCGAACCCTTTCGTCGCCCGTGATCCACTTGTGAAAGTGGCGGGAAGCGGACTACTTGCCCCAATCCTGCTAGCCTATGGTAGGGCGTCACAGGGTACTGGCCTAGCAAATAAATTTACTAGAAAGCGAGGGTTGGGTCTCGCTTGCATTTGTCAATTCGCGGGGGGTAGGCAAACAAATTCGTGAGGGATTTAAGGAAGCAGGAAACTCTGGGGGTGATGGGCAAAAGTGCTTGTCTTTCGACTGGCTAACACGATTGCTTAAGACCGATTTGCGGGACGAGAAACAGGTACTATGTAGTACAAAGGCCGAATGCGCTACAAGACTTGAGAAAACTTTACACCGAGAAGTTTTGTAAGTACAAAATCAATTTGTAGTTACAAAGTCGTACTTCAAGACTTAGGAGAATGTCAAGAAGGTTAGTTGGGACGCAGAAAGAACCAGAGATGGGGGCGATTCGGGTAGTAGTAGGTAGTGCTGGGGTACAGGACTACCGCTCCTTGGGGAGGGAACTCGTACTCGATACCTTCGATGATAATGGCGCGCAGGTCGTTACCCCAAAACACAAAGGGAGGGGGGTCGCGACGAATGAGATGAGTCTCGCGCTCTTGGTGCCAGATATCAAACTTGGGAGGCAAGCGGGAAACGCAGAGGGGGATAGAACGAGGTAAGGTGGTCTGGTCAACTAACTCCTCGAGGGTTTCCCTAGCGTGATAGATACGATGGAGATAATGTTCGAGCGCGAGCGAGAAGGAGTCTTTGAGAATGAGGACTGGTGCACGATCAGCGTATGGGCGTGAAAACGGTGCAGCGGCAGTATAAGGTTGGGGAGGAACGGAAGCACAAGCGCAGATGGGAGAATTGGGGCGAGCTGGGGGTTCAGGGTATTCGCGCAAACACGTATCCTCGAGAAAGGAGTTCAGTGCGCTAGTGGGAAGCGACACCGTAGCGATCTGCGTGGGGTGGAAGCGACGAGCGGAAGGGTGTCTGTTAGTTACACGGTGCGAATGGCGAGGTGGGATGCGCGCGAGACGATCGTGGAGTTCCAAGACAAAGTCGATATCAAAATGAGATGGAGCAGTCGGCGTACGAGAAGGAAACTGGTACAGGAAAAGTTGAGTGTGCGTGCACGCAAGGTCGTCCTCAGTAGGGGCATCCCGAGCGAGTGGCGTGACGGGCGTCACGAAGAGCGCGCTGGGCCGGGGTGGTGTGAACGGCGTTGTAGAGCTGCTGCGAGCGGTTGACGGCCTCAAGCTCGGACAGCTGATGTCCCAGACGGCGCCGGTAGGCGTTGTGCTGCATGACGGAGCTGGCAACGGAAGGAACAGAGGTTCGCGCACTGCGGTCGGTGACGATGGTGGAGGGACCCGGGGGAGGGGTGCGCAAGGAGTGGCGAGGTCAATAATGTAAGAGCGCGAGCGGCAGACTCTAACTTCGGCGACGTTACCCGAGATGTCGATGACAGGGTATTGTTGGTCAAGGTCGCGGAGGGGGAGGAGGCGCCGATGAGGTCCGACGACGTAGAAGAGCCTCTGAGTATTGAGGTGGTCGATACGATGGCGGAGGTTGGGAAGAGCGTCATTGAGTTCGAGTGGGATGAGACCAGCGAGGTCGTAGTCGCGGTGGATGATGGGGCTGTCCGCAAGGACGTCACGGACGGCTTGCGCGATTTTGAGGTGGAAGTGGACCTGCGCAAGGTGAGCAGAGCACCAGGGGTGCTGGAGGCGCTGTTGCTGGAGTTGAGGGGGCGTCTGGCCGTAGACGGTCTCAGGGAAGAGGTATGGACGAGTGTCGCAAGCCACGATGCGGTCGAGGGCCTCGCGCGGAGTTGGGGAGCTGGGAACTGGATAGGTGAGATGGGTGGGGTGACGGGCGAGTCGGAGCAGAAAAGGTCGTGAGTAGAGATGAGGAGAGGAGGAAGGGAGTCGTCCCCGGTGTCGGCCGAGGCGGGGTGAGGTGATAGTGAGGTGGCCGGGTCAAAGATGCACGTCGCAGGTGCGCGGACACGGAAGAAGTTGAGGATAAAGAGGAGGTGGGGGACACACGCGTCAATGATGAGCGCGCGGGCGAGGTTGAGGAGGAAATGGTGGAGGGAGTAAGGGCGCGACGCACAGCGGCAATCGCGGTCGACGTAGGCGGTGTTGGGGGAACAAAGAATTCGACCAAATGTGCGGGACGAACGTTGCCCAGCGATGCGAACGCCGAAAGAGAGGATTGAGGGGAATAAGAGGGTGAGCAATGTTGAGAGATGACGAGGTGGTCGAATTCTATCCTACCAAAGAGGGTCAGAGGCCCTGGTTTATATACAAAATATGAGCTAGTATGTGACCTATATGTGCTGACTGAAAAGTAATCGTATATGACCGTGCAGAAGTACGTGCGGCCCGGAGAGTAATCGTGTATGACTTTTCATGGGTACGCGCGGCCTACGGCATCTCGTATAGGGAAGTGAATTGCACATGTGATATGGAAGAAAGAGAAATATGGCTTAAAGGGGTAAAGATTGCGGCATGTGAAAGAAGCGGGGCTCCTGTAGGGGTTCCGTGGTCAAACAGCGGGTCCGTGTTCATCGGACGGGATGCCGATGATCACGGGATTGTCAGGATACATCGGGATACAGCCGAAAATAGGAATTCCGTGTCAAGCTCGGAACAATTCTTGAGAATGATCAAAGTCGAATCTAGCGTACATGGGGAGCGGAGGCCTCCTGGTTATATACTGCAAAGGGGCTGTGCTGGGGAGGCTGACTGAGCAGCTTACATGTGCTGACTGAGCATGGAGGCCGTGTGGCTATGTACGGAGATGGAAGGCCGCGTTCTGGAATGTTCTGGAACATGCGGTGCTAAGGGAATATACTAGAAGGGATATTACTGAATGGGGAAAAGATGGATAGCCCAAAAGAGAAACAAACGAGAGTTTGTCTCACACCAGCTGTGATGGCAGCGGTATTTGAGGGCGCACCAGTGTCCTCAAGAATGCTGCCCGATGCTCTCAAGTGTTCAAGCATGCCACAGAGTCCTACTCCAAATGTGTCACCCCTTTCAGCACTGACTCCTGTGACTACTGGTAGTCACATGTCTCCATCACCTCAAGCCACCAACATGACAGTTTTCCAACAGGATGTGTGGTCACCATCCCCAAGTAGAATCCACTTGCATGCCGCAACACATGTTCAGGAGCAGATGAGACAGGTGTGACAGCTGCTCCTTTGGTCCACGTGTCACCCGCTATCTCTCCAGCAACTGAGAAACATTGATAGCACATTCATGAACATTGCGGCTCACCAATATTCCTGCTGTGCACATGAGGATGGTGGCCACCACTTGCTGCAAATGGACGAGTACATCCGTGAGTGCCTCGTTTGTGGCAATGACCCTTGGAATTTAGATTTTGGTCTGGAGCAGGATGGAGCATTGTGGCATTCAGGCCCAGGTGCAGGATGACGAGGACAAGCCCTCCAAATCTGACAAGAAGGAAGGTGACAAGCTTGATACTTATGATGACAAACAGGAAGGAGATGCACTGGAAGGCAGTCACGATGGTTTGTATCCATCTCTTCGTCTTAATCAATAACATACTGATGCAGACATATCAGCACTTCTACAAGACTACTACTCACCTCTCTCCAATCATGGACGTTGGTTGCCGGCACAAGGTATGACTGGTAATTTTTTGTAAATTTACCAAAATGTTTTGGGAAGGTTCTGGGAATAGACGGCAGCAACATGAATGTGTGATGATCATCCTCGAAACATCCTCAGAAACATTGCTTACAGCTAATTCCAAAACACATTGCGCCGCCGATCCAAATAACTGCTGACCGCAGCTCCACTAGTCGTACAAATATCTCGATGGCGCCGTAACGGATTGAGACGCAAACTACAGCGCTGTAATGGCACACCGGGCATCATTACCATGTAAATAACTTTGCGAAATTCAAAGATTTAAAATTCGGCATCTTGGTGGCATAGTCTCGAGGGAGTGTGTACCCCCGAAAGCCATCTATAAATAGTCCATACAGAGGGTAGACTATGAATTTTAAGCGCAAGAGCCACGGTGGGGACGAAGCATGATGCACCTTTGATGCAGTGTCCTGGTTTGACATTCTATCAGAAAGTTTATTGTCATCCAGACAAATGAGGGTTGTATAAGGCTACTTAACAGAGATGATAGGCCGGTCTGTTGGGCGACAATGGTGTGACAACATGCTAAGCGAGGCGGCTGGGAATTCCGACAGTCATAGGGTCTCACTCCTGTTTCGTCGTCTTACAAAAGCTATGACCAAAAGCGCAGGACCATGAGCATGCCCAAGAAAGGTCCTTCAGCAAAAAAGCAGGGTAAGATCATCTTCTTGCCGTTTTTGAAGGTGTTTTGGTTCAAGAGATACTGACGACAATGCACCACAGCCGACACTGAGGAGCGCAAGCTGATATCCAGCCAGATGTCGATAGATGAGATGGAAGTTGTTCATTATACAGCCAGTGGCCATCCGGGTATACCAAACTCCTGCCTTTGTACTGCTTGAAGTAGACATATTTTGCAGATGAGGTTCAGCACTACGGAGTTCAGGATACTTTGTTGGGGAGAAGGAAGACGAGCTTCCAGACTTGGGCTCGCTTAGCGCTTTTCTCCCGCTCGCCACCAGCACTCTAGACTATTAAAAGCTTGCAAATGCCCCTTCAATTTCAATTGACCAATATTTCTTAAACAAAGACAATAAGTCTTCGGACGAATATCACTGGGCATAGCTGATGAGTCAATCAATGGTATAGGAGGTGCGGAGCCAACGCACACTTAAGGTATATATTACTGAGCTTTACTCGAGGCTGGAAAATAATGTGCTGTAGCGCCTGCACATTGCTCCCACAGGGAAGCGCAAATGCAGAATCAGATTTTGCTCCAGCGAGGCACGCCGCGGCATCTGACCCGGACACTCCTCCCACCCAAGAAGAGTTTTCGAAAGGTATGTCTCCTCTCCTTATCATGATCATGTGCTGACATTCAAAAGTGGTTCTTTCTTACAAGTGGGAACAAAACGGGTCATTGTGCGGAGGCCGAAGTCAACAAGAGCACCATCGATACATTTGACAAATTAGTAGTCTAGGCTTTAAAGAGCAGGAGGAGATCCAGGTACTCATGGTCAACATTGGCAAAGGCGGCAGCTTCCAAAACCACTGACTACTTCGCTATTCTTTCTGCGGCTATCACATGTGTGGTCCGCCAGAACAAATGCAAGGACCATTCATCACTCACCAGGCTGTGGATATCTTAAAGATATGAACAATCGAGCTGCTAGATCTTAAAATAGACTTATCTCACATTCAGCTTCCGGAAAAACGCGGCAAAGGAGAAACTCGACAAACAGCACGGATTGCAGCTGCACTCCCTTGTGCAGAAGAAAGCGTGTCATTTTTCATACAGCTCAGCGAACGGAACAAAGGCTCCTCCTGTGCTCGATGTGTCCCGAGGAGTTCTGTGTTCTCAGTTCAGCTACTTCGCGTCACTGATGGTTATAACTTCGGCATGGGCTAACGCCTTGGTAAGTTCTGTAAAATAGTGTTCCACTTGCGCTGAGCCAACTAAGGCTTAGAATCGTCCCGGAGTTTCGTTCGATGACCCACCAAAAGTCACAGCTTTTGCAGCCTACTGGGTCC
Source organism: Auriculariales sp. MPI-PUGE-AT-0066 (assembly GCA_020744175.1). NCBI lineage: Eukaryota > Fungi > Basidiomycota > Agaricomycetes > Auriculariales > Auriculariales sp. MPI-PUGE-AT-0066. The sequence goes on along the minus strand of JAGTJP010000027.1, from coordinate 3,663 downwards.
TCATGCTCACCTCAAAGATGGCGAGAACCCCGAAGTCCGCATTGCAGCTAAGAAGACAATCAAACACCGTACCACCTTTGACCCTATGCTACTCTGAACTTGCCGAAGCAACAAGCAGGTCACTCACAAATTGAGCACGGACATTAGTACAGAAGATAAAAAGCTGACTCGCTTCATCATTGCTCACGAGGCACACGTTCCCGACGTTATTGACTTCTAGCAAACGTTGACCAAGGCCGAGGGGAAAGTCGGGGCAATGCAAGGGACTTGATTCCATACGCAGATGCACTCACCAAGATTGGCTGTTTGCACCTCGGCCACATCTTCATGCTGCCTTGGAAACTCGCATCCTCCTCATTGCCACTCGCAATGGCCGACTTTGCGCTCAAAGTTCACTCAGAATGTAGCCTTATCATGGATAGCTCAAACTAGGTTTTGAATAATGATAAATATGTTGATTATCTCATTCACTGTATTCCTAGTGTGCTCGCGCACCGAGAGCACCGCCAAAATACACACCAGCAACTATAAAGTCGTCGAGGTCACGGATCGACCATTTTAGCTGGTACACAGACAGTTTCTCAGCTATAATGAGCCACTAGGCACGCACATTAAGCTTGATAATCCTATAGGACGCAGAGCCATTGGACACGACTCGACGTGGCGCAAGAGGATGTGGTGGTTGTTTTGGCCACCGACGGCACCATCGTGTGCTGTTCCTTGGACACGAGCTCAGCCTGGAGACCGACGTAGTCACACTACTAATAACAGCACCAGCCAAAGTTCAGAAGAGAGAATGACGACAAAAGACGCACCCCATCTCGCATCATCGATAACCCGTAATCTCCGAATCCTCGCTCACGCGAATCTGATCCACAGCGTGAGGTGTATTGCCCACAAGATGATGGTTGTGACGACAAAGCTCTACGCCATGCACATGACGCAATCTGCCAGCTGGATCCCGAGTAGGCGGTGGGATTTTAGAGAAACCGTCGTACATGGTGATTGTGCTCTCGGTGAAGAGACCCGTCATGAGGTTGCAGACGACTCAGTGCCGGACGAGATGTGCGCGGGCGTGCCTCCGGCAAAGTCGAGTCCGCCGAGGACAAACAACCAGCCGGCCCTGTTCCACATGCAATCAGGTCATATACGATTGTGGACCGGACAAAAAAGAAGCAGCATCAGGCTTGCGGAGGGTGGTTGTTAGTGAAGCGGCAAGGGCAAGGAGGAGGAAGACGTACCGATATGGGATACGGTCGGAGCCAATGAAGGGCTTGTCCGCAACGCCACGCAGCGCGCAAATTCCTCTGCAGCAATTATTACTGAGCGTTCTAGAGATAAGCGAGGAAGGACGCACTGAGGTTGCCGATAAAGACGTTGGCACAGTCGCTGAACGCGAGCGAGTAGCCCCAGAACCACCATCGAAGAGTGATTAGCGCATTGATTGTGGCGAACGCGAGTGCGAGATCAAAGTAAGCAGGTATCGAAAGCCACAGGGAGGATAAGGGAGGAATGATGACTTTGATAGAGCGAGATGCGTCGGCTCAGATGGTGATCGAGCCAATTCGGTTGAGAATTTCCCAGGCGAGATAAAGGAAAATCCACACGCGAAAGAGCGAGCAGAGGTAAACAGACATGAGTTGTGGATGGATGGTACACACGTGCAGAGAATCGGAGCCTCGTGCATTATGAGTAGCGCATCGTGAAGCACAAGCTGCAGGCTGTTCCATCCGACCACCAAACCAGAAAGAAAAAAAAGAACACTCACCTGCCGACGACGACACAAAGCATGCTGACCGCGTTCTTGCGGCCCGACAGGCCGAAATAGAAGAAGCCAAACGCCAGGCACCATGAGCCAGTGCTGGCGAGGACCCAGGCAATGTTGCCCGGGTTGTACAGGATTGCACCGGTCCTTGCACCGGTACCCGATCCTTGCATCACTCATCAAATAATTTCCCTCTCGCCTTCCGTCCTAATATCATTCCAAGGTATTAATTCCGTAATAGCATCACATTTTGCAGCTTGCTTGCAAAGAGCAGGTGAATGACAAGGCGGTGCATTGGCAAACATTGTGTTGCTGCATAATCCTGAAGGTTTGCGAGTTTGCATACCTTGGCAAGAGCTTTCTCTCTCATGAGGAAACTTGAATGCAAGAAATTTGAGAGGTTTATGAAGATAATTAAATAGCCATCTGTGTTTTGTTTTCGAATGTGCTAAGGTGATGATGCTTGCGAAATGACGGCCTATGACACATCAGTCACACGGAAAGCACCTTGCTGCTTCAACTATTCTCTTTCTCCTCACCTCTCATGCCAGGAAACGCTCTATCTAAGTCGCGCAAGCAGAGAATTGAGTCAGAGCTGTACATGACAGCTGTCAAGCAATATCTGGCCGAACAAGCCGCACCTGCTCACAAACGTCTCGGTACCCGGCAGATCTGCCGTGTAAATTGAGTGCGAATACCGTGTAAAGTCAGGGCAGATTGTTGTCCTGACGCACACAACAGTTCTTCGCCAGGCGGGTCAGCAGAGCATCGCGGAATTCAACGCCATGAAGCGGAACTCCGGCCCCAGGAGGAACTGGCCCTAATTGACTATGTAGTCGAAATGACAAATTGAGGGTTCCCGTCAGCTATCGCAGCGTCAGAGCATGCTAATGATCTGCTGCATGCACGATTTGGGGAGTCCTCACGAGGAGCCAACCGCCGTATTCCGGACCGGAACATTGCAGATATAGATGGTAGATTCCTCCCAGTGTATTCAACATAACACTGCGCATGCCACTCATGTTCCACTTGAGGAAGTGTTTCGCGAGTATATCCAATCTGTTACACAACCGGGCGGAGTGGCTCTCGAGTATTCCCATTCAGATACACCCGGGAAACATTTGGGCAAGTGATAACGGTGTATTTCTAGCTAGAGATGTTCGTGTAGCATTTGATCGAGTGCAAAGGCAGTATTTCCGCTCCATGTGGAGTCCGGGGTGTTCCCGAACCAGTGGATCCTGAGTATTCCGATGTAGGAATACTCGCCGCACACTGAGCCTAATGGTTCCGCTGTATATCCAAGTGGGACAACACGTGGATCATCTGGCCGGATAAATCGTGCATGTTGCATGAACAGAATACTCACAATATACCTGGCCCAGTGTTACCAAAGTGTTTCGGAGTAGGTACACCGGGAGAACACTTGAACCAGTATTCCCCGAGTGGCCCTGACCGGGAATACTTGCGGAACACTGGACCATGTGTTCACTCGAGTATTATCTGATCTGGCTGATTCAGCTGAACAGTCTGATTTGGCTGAATCAGTCTGAATCAGTCTGAATCAATGCAATTGGTCTGATTCTACCCATGCAATCTGACATCTTGATTAAGTGATATAGCTTCAGTCTGATTGTCTCGTGTCCTGAGGCTAGGGGAGACTTCTAGGATGCAAGGATGATGCAGAGTGTGTCGAGGAGACAATGCATGATGCAGGAACTCCCTGGTGAGCGACCCAGGGAATGCCCGGTGAGCGACCTTGGCACTCCCCACTGCCAGGAACAAGACGCGTCAGGACATGGGGTGTCTCAATGCCGTTACCGGATAAACCTGTCACACAGCCACTGGAGCTGTCAAACAGGTTCCGTTCAAATAACTCACGTCCGCATCAAGGTGAACTC